>CP136866.1:4908854-5093854 GCA_033000465.1 Sciaenops ocellatus
AAGGGTACCGTGGTCCTGGCGTAGGGAATATTAAATAAATGGGGACCAAATATGGACAAGTGAAATATATTTTTTTTCATACAAATTAAGGTTCTTTATGTTCTGACCTAGCGTTCCCATATTTCATTAGCAGACAAAATTCCTTTTGATTGGAAACTCTGTGTGACACCGTCAGGTGTTGCTTCAAATTACTGTAACTTCTGAAACACAATCCACATGATTTTGTGACCTGTAGATAAGTAAGGAAAAAATGTCAAAAAATAATTACTTCCTGTACAGTAGGTGGCACTGTGACATAAAAATTTGAACATGTTAGGATAATGCATGATGAAGTTACAGTGAATTGTTTAATCTTTTGATCTATTGTTTGTTATTCTTTGCATCATTGACTTAAAATAAAAAAATAATAATAAAGAAATGACCTAGCACACTTACCATGTTGCTACTGCTGCTCTTTTTAATCCACTTTCAACTTTGATCTAAATGGCATAGGTTATCATTTGGAATTAAAAATCGACAAGTTCAGTATTTACATCTATATCATTTTACGGACCACATGCTCCAATAAAATAATATAAATTCACTTTTCAAATGATCAAAAGTGCATGAAAACACCACCTAAGATGACATTTATACATTACACACTGAAATGTAGCAAAAGCAATCAGGTTTCAACACACTGTGTCTGAGAAAAATCAATAACTTACAGGAGGACACTTACCACGCTGTTGCTAATCCTTTGCTACTTCCTGTGGCCACAGGAAGTTCAGGTTCTCATCTAAATGGCATAAGTTAGAATTTGGAATTAAAAATCGACAAATTCCATATTTACATCTATATAATTTTACAGACTATGTGCTACAACAAAACAACAGAAATTCACTAACAATCGAAAGTGCATGAAAACACCACCTAAGATCATATCGTAGCTGTCGATCGATTACACTCTTCACTGCTTCCAAATTCCAAAATTATATTTGGGTCATAAAGTGCAAAGGTAAGTGTCGGCCATATGGCTTTTACATGTGGGATTGCTGCGTTAGCAAGGTAAGGTGTCTAAGTAAGGTAAGTGTATTTGAATGTTTTTAGCCTATCTGGACAGTTTAAAGTAATATGCATTGTTTAATAAAGAACTTTAGCACAAGTTGGTATGGTTCTTAAAAGTGTTTATTAGAATTTGTACATTTTAAGTTCGTGTTTTCACTTTTGCCAATTAGGGAGCGCTAAAGTACAATGTAATAAATTGAAATCTGGGTTGTGATGATTGCAGCTTTCATATTTTCATCTAAAATATTTAGGAAAATAATTATTATATAATTCAACATTTGAACATTATTTTGCCTATTGACCCATGCTGTCCTTGCAGATGCCTATCCCCAGAACATCTGGCCTAAAATGGCATTTCTTCATGACTCTCTCATTGTTGCCATTGACTGAAAAACCATCTCATAGGCTGCAGATAACCTCAAGCTCAGTGTCACCTACATATGCGGCAGTGGGAGACAGCGTGACCCTCAGCTGTCACTTCAAGCTTGCTCCTGAGGACTTGGGAGGAATTGACATCGAATGGAGCATCAAGCATACAGACATACGTAGAGAAGATACAATCCTCATCTGTTATGCTGGAAATCATCAGATATATGATTTTGAGCAATTCAGGGGCAGAGTTCAGTTTGTGTCTCCGGATCCTGCAAGTGGCAATGCTTCAATAACCATCTGTGACTTGAGGCTCACAGACTCGGATACCTACCGTGCAAGGTTCAAAAGGTTCCTGGAATCAGCAGCGCCATCATTCGCCTAGAAGTAATGGAGAGGCCAACAAAACCTGTGTGCTCCCCACACACCCTACAGTACACTCTGTACTCCATGCAGGAAAGAACCCGTGGTTCCCCTGCTTTTGTGTTTTTGGTTGATTTCTGCTGGTCTGTTTGGATGGGAGTGACGAAATTGACCCTGCATTGCTTTTGGATATGTTCGCTGGCATGCAGAAAATACAGAAACAGAATACATGAACATATAAAGAACATAAAACCATGCATCTTAAAACCAGTTCAGTGAGGGGTAGTGGCATGTACCTGGGATTCTCATTGGACATGGTCACTGGTATCTCTTCAGGGATGCTGCCATACACCTCTGGATTTCCACGTTCAGGATTTCTTTCCAGCAGTCTACACGAAGGGAACGCTGAGCTATGACATGGTTTCTTCTCGGATGGGTGCGCTGGCATGTACAAAATTGAAATAAACAAGTAATTTAAATATATAAAAAACATGAAAGCCTGCACAACAACCGGTTCGGTGAGGGACAGAGGCATAAACCTGGGCTTCTTCTTGGACCGGGTGGGTGACATGCCCTCAGGGTTCCCCCTGGATCATGCCTGATGGAATTTCTCTCCTGCAACATGCCTAACCCTAAAGATAGGTAATGTAAGAGGTGAAAAAAAAAAAAAAAATCACTGAATTATTGTTTTACTTTAGCAAATTGAGAAAGTACCCAACTCACAGACCAAATTAGGTCTGTCGAATTCCAAAACCATTTTGGAAGAAAAACGATTGACGATTCCATATTCACATCTATATTATAATGGTTACTTGTGCTTCACAAAACATGACAAAAAGTGAGTTTTTAAACGTGCAAAAGTGCACTAAAACACGGAGAACAACGACATTTGGATGTTAGATAGGTAAATAAGGCAAACAAACCATGTACCATGCTTTCGATACTACTGCTGCTTCTGCTTGAACTGCTTCCTGTTGACACAGGAAGTCCAGCCACCTACCTCTTTAAGGGTTATATCTCAGTAAGGGAAGCACTCAGAGACATGGGGCAAACACCTATGGAAAGCTCTCAAAGGGATCTATCAAGTATGTTAGTTCCCACCAGGTGGCGCCCTTCTGGACACAGCTTTGCAACAGAAGGGGCTAGAGACACGGGAAGGGCCTTTTCCAGGAGGTCTCTCCTCACCGAACACAACTGTGCCTTCCCTGGCCAACCAACCTTGAGTGGTTCAGGAGTTATGATGGCTCAAACACCTTCCAAATTCTCATCTATGGCCAAATTCCAACTTTGAAACACAAATTTAGATGAGAATTTGGAAGTACATTGTACCTCCATAACTCCTCAAATATTATAGCTACAGCGATGGTCCCATGTGCAATTCAGCTTTTTCCTGTCTTTCAAATCAAAGACAATGAATGAAATGAAGCAACTCTCCAGCGCCTTCTGTTTTTGAAAAACTGAGCTCCAAAGTGCTTCCAAATTTTCATCTATGGCCCATCTCATAGATGAGAATTTTGAAACACAAATTTGGCCATATATAAGAATTTGGAAGTACTTTATATTTCTATAACTCCTCACAAGTTATAGCTACAGTGATGGTCTGAGTTCTAATGTTTTCTACATTGAAGCTTCAAAAGCCCTCGAGCTCCACGAGGCCCTCAAGACTCGTAGGTCCTCAGACCCTGTGGCAGAAACAGCCAACTCGGCCACACTCGGTCGCGCTAGGTCGTAGAGCCTAAACCAAGGCATCTACGGAAAGGTCTCGGTGCGCTGGACGAGGGCTCCTTCGAACCAGACCTATAAATCACTCCTGTGCGACACTAGGGGGCGCCAAAGTTTGACATTTTCCACCTTGTTAAGGCTCGTATCTCATGAAGGAAAGCGCTCAGAGACACGGGACTGATGCCTGTGGACAGCTCTCAAAGAGATCTATCACATTTAAATATAGATATAGATATATAGTTCCTTGTTGGAACTTTTGGCCAAAACAATAACCTACAGGGCTGATTCTCACATATGAGAGAGAGCTCTTCGAGAGCTTTCAGGAACAACTGGTCCCATGTCCGAAAGCCTTTCGGTTGGGGAGTTACGCTCATTTAACTTCGAGGTCAAGAGGTCGTCTATGGACAGGGCCTAGTAAAGTGACATTGTGGGGCCTTACTCGGCCGTACGACGAGATAGAGACTTGCAACTACTTTTGCCTGAAAGCCGGCATCCCCACAATGGAGTGATTCAAATTTTGTGCATGTAGACCACCAGGAAGAGCCCAAAATTGATGGTAAACTTCAGGAGGTGGCCTGAATTGCATAGATTAACATGTGGAGGAGGGAAAATTTCCCACCTCCGCATTTTAATATGTAAAATACGGTTAGCATTTGGAAGCTCTCACCTGAACGGTTGGCTATGATAGCCCTCACCCGTTGTAACTACTGGTTAATATAGGATTCAAACACGCTGCGGGATCTCCAGTAAAAGACAGATACAGTTGAAGTTGACTTTAAGAACTTTTACGTAGAGGCTTCGTCACCATTTACAGAATCCCACACACAGTCACCAACAGAAGTTTCCAAAGTGCATTAATGTGGTTCTGAAATGAAATAATAAACATTGCTGAATATTAAATAATTACTTCTGAATATGCACAATAGTTGCAAATTCATCCATATGCATATTTAATCTAGCAATGTAAAAATAAGAAACCTTGATCTCCATAACATTAAAGAAACTGTGCATGTGGATGCAGATAGAAACGTATAGGCCTACAACTCACACACAATATTAAGAAAATGTGTGACAAGCTCCAGAAAACGTCATAAATGAACTAACAAAGTTTCACTCAGTAGGACCCACATACTACAATACCAGTCCCATTCACACTTATGAGAAGTAGCCACCATCAGCATAACATTACACTAAAGCTAGCATAACAATTAAGCTAGCAAAAGTGACAGCATAGCAACAAATCCTGCATTTTACATGACAAAACTACAGTAACATTGCACACAAATGTCCTGAGTGGTTTACTCACAGTTTTCATGCACGCACAGCACTCTGAGAAACTTTCAGCACTCCTAATGTCTGTGAAGGGCTGTCTGTGATCCATGATCAGAGTGAGAAAACGGCAGCAGCAGTGGGCGGGGACAGACAGCTGTACAGCGTGACTGGTTGACTGTGATAATGACTGACAGCTATATTAACGAATAGAGAACTACCAACCATAAATAATAAAGATAATGTAAGGTAAGGTAGATTGGCCTTTTTAACATCATATATGCATAGCAAGCAGAGGTGAAAATATGGAAGCCTCTCTATTAGTGTAAATGCTACATGAAGGAGGACACTTGTGGTATTGTCACATTCGTATTGTTGAGGCCTTTCAGAATATCAATGTCTCCTTCTTCTATCTCTTTCTCATTAGAGACTTTGCTCCAGAACAGCGCCATCTACGTGGCGTTGACATATGTGGTAGAGCTCTTTGAGAGCTTTCCAAACATGTCTGTTTCTCACCCCTAACTGCTTCCATTAAGGAATGATTTGAAAATTTGCCAATCCCCCACCTGGCTACCAGAGGTTCTAGAAAACCTCAGCCAGGAGCTGCCCAGATGGCATTTTTGACCGTCGCCCGATTAATCTGATTTTCACATATGAGATAGATGTTGCACCCACGCACGGTGTGTGAAATTTTGGCTCTTCCTGTCACTAACCCTAAGTCTGACCAAGGTCAAAGGCCACTTCCAAATGGGTATCTATGGATGATTCCATGTTACACATTTGTACAATTGTAATTTGAATTTGAAATAACAATTTGAAAATGTATTTGTCCCATTGTAATTTCTCATTTTTACCACCATGTCATGTCTTGTGGAAGTGACCTGGAGGATCTCCGTCCAGGGGTCTGTCGTCATCAACAAGAGGGCAGTAGGTGACAGAAGGTTGGACATTTTTTGGAACACATTTAGTCCAAAATGTTGTCCAGCTACATCTCGCCTCACTGCCTTTGTAGATGGGCCCGAGTGCTCCAGGGAGCTGCTTTTCTTATTATTCTAGCTGCTTGCATTCCCATATTAAAAATTTGTAATTTTGGCAGTTTGACGCCCCCTAGCGTCCCGATTAAAAACTATTCAAGTTCGGGAAAGGTACAGCTGAGACCTCCTTCCTCTGCGGTTTCCGAAAACGTGTGTTTCGTCATCCTACGACCGAGTTGAAAATGTGCCCATCCCCCACCTGGCTACCAGAGATTCAAGAAGAGACGTTCAAGAAGAGAAACATGCCCATCGGCCAGGAGCTGTGGATGGACTAGTATTTAGATCTCATGCAGAGATTTCTACAACTTTTACCTCTTCGGTTCTGGAACCATCCTTATCATCTAGACCCAATTTCCAACACCCTACGGTTCAACCTGAACTTCCCCAAAGCAAATCTCTACTGAGAATACTAAACAACCATACTTATTACAACAACACCAATAATTTAATACATCCTATTTTCCTCTCCTTCTCTTCTTTTCTTCCCCGTATTTCTCTCACCCTTTCTCTTCACAATGTGGGGAATGTGGTGATGGTACACACGGTGTAGGGTTATCAGGTTGATTGTGATGGTCTGTGCATTGCCTTTGACTCTCTACCCCAAACTGAAGACAGAAATGATCACTTGTTACTAGTTTTCCCTCATGATTTTCTACAGGTTCTGCTGCACACCAGGCTCTGGCTGATGGATGGCAAAAAAAGTTTTCTGACATAATTATTGCCTTGAGTTTGATGGTTTGATTGATGTATTTGGCAATATGGGAAACTCTCCTTTATGAAGGAAAATAGTCCATGCAACCGAAATGTCTTCTTATTGTTCTGAATTATTAAGACCATGGAAGCAAAAGGTCCTGTGAATCATGTCATCTACTTTTCATATTATAATCAACAGGCAGAAAATACGTTATCACAGTCTTCATTGTGTGGTTTCTTTCATTTAACATGTTACCAACCCAGTTCACTTTTCTCAACACATACTAGAGAATTCAAATCTCTGTCCATCAATTTCAGTTTGCCTCTTCAGTTAACATGCTTCTTTCCTCTCGCTTACTTAAAGTGGTGTTGATCATTTCTCCACAGAGCTGGGCTCCGAGGAAAACAGAAAGTGACCGAGTCGACCTGTCTTTGCAAAAGTGGCACAAACAATAATACTAGGCGGGGAAACTGAAGTTTCTACTTTACAAACAGCACACAGGTTGAGCTTTCATGGCTGATTGTGTCTTTAGTAAAAGGTTATTTTACTTTCCTGTTTTCTGCCTTGCTAAACTCCAGTCATAAAACTCTCAACTTTTACAAAATGCCACTGGTAGAATATTAATGTAAACTATAAAATGACATGCAGTTTGACCTACTCTTACAAGCAAGCTACATTTGAGTGCATCTGCTCATGTATAAATCATTACACAGGCTTGCACCATCGTATCTTTGCAACCTCGTCGTCTCTTAGATATTCCCTTGTGCCCTCCACTGGCAGGAGGCTGCTTGCTTTACTCTTCCAATAATTATGTCTTCCTACCATGTCTCCAGTCAATTACATAACTTTTCTCTTTTAATCGGGCAATCTACTTCTCTAAAAGCTTTCAAATCAGAACCAACCACTTCAAAATCAATCTTAATGTCATTTGACCAACCATGTATTTACAAGTTAAGTTCGTAGAAATTCTCGCACTTTATTGGTATAGGCGAACCCAGCATGAGGCTACACCTCATCCTGCCTCTTTCATTTCTCTGTCAGCTGTTTCTACATGGCTGAATATATGTATGCGGATCATGTACAGTATAGTGTGTGTGTGTGTGTGTGTGTGTGTTATGGACCTGTCCCACACAATGACTTCACCTGGCAATAGAAACCTGTCCTAACTGCAATATTTCCATCGTCCTGCATCATCATGTTCCTTGCTGTGTTTTGTTTTGTAATTGCATTAATGCACTGTCCACCACCTAATGCATGTTCAGCTGGCCTGGTGGGGATTCCCTCTATGGATTTGCTGGCTGAATGTATTAATACCAGACATTTTTTTCAGCAATAGTCACTACAGTTGTGCAGTTCACACAATGCAGAGAACATCAGATTATGGGTACAGTTTTATCAATACAAGCAAAAGCACTTTTTTCAAGGTGGAAGCACAATGTGCTGTAGACATTAGATATAAGTAAACACAATTGAAACATACATTATGAGTTTGTATGTTCTCCCAATGTTTGGGTGGGTTCTCTCCAGGATCTCTGTCTTTCTCCCATAGTCAAAAGACATGCAGGTTAATCGGATACTCTAAATTGTTAAATAGGTGTGAATGTGACTGTGAACAGTTGTTTGTCTCTGTCTGTGATAAACTTCATTGCCTTCTTCTTTACATCTACCAGATGCCCTCAGTCTTTCCCTCCTTTCCCCATCACCTGACTGCATTATTCATCTTAACACTGCTTCACATTTCCCTCATCTGCTCTACAATTACCTGGCCTTCCCCACCCACCTCCTCACCTGCAGCTCATTTCCTAACCAGTCACTTACATGAAGCAACCCAGATCCTTTGTTCTCAGTTGCAATGTGGTGCGAACCTTAACAGAAACAACTCCCTGTACCAGCTCACGTTCCAGCACCATTAAAAGATGCACCACAGGAATCAAGTCCATGTTTTTGCTTATGTCTTGGGTCAAAACCAGAGCCAGATTTGAGAACCAAGCAAGAACCAAAACTTAAATCCACAGAAAAAGTCTCTGCTCCAAAACTGAGTATAGCAAGACCATACATGTACGACAGAGAACAATGCAAAGAACCAGGAACACCAAAGGTTTTGCTCCACCACAGGAAGTATTCAGTTGTCATCCCCATTGTTCCGATAACCCCAAGAGCCAGTCTCTCAAACACTTCCACAGTGGAGCTCTATTGCTTGTGTATGTAAGTCGTAGTGCATTGAGGGACACAATCAGCTTGTTTATGACCCTTCACCCAATCCCTGAACTACTGCTGATTCAGGCTGCTCAGGGACCAACTCATATGGTTTTTAAAGCAACATTTAGCACCCTCAGAGTGCAATACCACTATGGTAAATATGGACAGTTGTACACTTGTATTTGTTAAGATTATAGTATCTAAAATCTGTCTGTGTTACATCAAGCAGATGCAACAACACAAGACATAGCAGCCAGCTAATATTACTTACTAGTCCAACAGCAAGAAGCCCAGCTCAGCGTCTGTCTCTCAGCTTTTAATTTCAGCAATCTCTCACCTACGACTAAAAGTCACTCTTCACCTCAGCCATTGTGTCCAAAGAGGCTGCTTAGACCAGTTACATTGCTTTCCCAGCTGTGATTCTAACAGGAGACTGTCTCCACTCGATGTCAGCACCCCCCATCCCGGGGACTGAAACTTCCTCTTCATTGAGGTCCAAAACGCCTGTGGTACAAACACTAACACTCATCTGGTGCTCTGAACTCACAGTCCAGGCATCCCGGCTAACAAACTGAGTAAACATCAGGAAACAGGAAATCAGAGTTATGAGTTGATGCATTGATGCGAGAAACCCCAAAAAAACATTTTCTCTTTAAAATATGATCCAGTTTAACCAAAATCTGTGAAATAGCTGGTGGTGTGTGACTTATGTCTGGAACACAAAGTTTCATAGTGTAACAACAGAGTGGGGATGACAGAGGCGCCCTTCACCTAAACACAAGTCAATGTAGCATCAACATTTTAAATGTGTTATTTTATGGTAGAAAAGGCACACAATGTTGCTTTAACACTGGATCATAATCCAAGCCATCATCTCCACATACAGCTGAGTATGCCTCCTGGACTCACCCAGTGAGGACGCTCTGAAGCACAAGCACTCTGTCTAAATCTGCCCAATTTTTCAAGACACACAAAAGAGTGAAAAACGTATCAGGGTCACAGGTCTGGATGCTAAAAGCTCACCTTCATGTGACACCTTTAAACAAAGTTTTTTTTTTTTCTCTGGATCAATTTTGCCATCGTAATCTACTTTCACTTATTGATCCTGTTATACCCATTCTGCAGACATTCATGGTCCCCAGGTGATGTACCCTAGACCAGTGGTTCCCAAACTTTACCCCCCAAAATAATGGTGTCAGCGTCTTGCGACCCACACTATCCCTGGATGTGGTAGAAGTATACAAACGTAGCACGCAACATCGCACACACACTAATAGGCCTATTGAAACACATGCATAACACCACAACGTTACATAATATTGTTTATAATCGAACAACCATAATGCATAACAATAACCAAATAATTTATTCAATACTTTTATTTCAATGTTTACCTCGCCTAATGAAATGGACGGGCAATATGCTTGGAGCACTTCAAGTCCATTCTTGGTTTGATGGCCTTTCTGACAGTGTTGCTCTCCACTCTCCTCTGCAGGCCTTGTCTTTGGTAAATAACCAATGCTTCATTTAAAAAAAGAAAATCCTGAGTTTGAAGCCTATGCACATGTCAGCATGATGCATGCTGGGGGGTCATAAGGGGCAAATAATATTGAAAGGCTGTTATTTCAATATATAAGTAATACGTATATTTAATAATAAGTGTAACTATGTTTTATTTTTTTTGTTACAATTGTGGCTAAATATGCTATCCCAGGGGATCCCGACCTCCACTTTGGGAACCACTGCCCTAGAGACTGCTGATTCCCTGACTTATAGTGCATCTATCAGATAGGTTACCATGGAAGTTTGTACAGACTTTCATGTCCCTTTCAGGATGAATCCCTTACCTTTCCATCTAACACCATGACCAGGGGCAAGATTTAAATGTGTCGAATTCTTTGGTTTAGCTGCAAAACTAATGACTTTTTCCATCAGCCCCTGTTGCACTTTGTTTTTAATGCAATGTTAGCATGTTAAAAGTTCATCCTCACAGAGCCACTGAGATGGCTGCAGTGTAGTTTTTGTCGGTTAGTTAAGTGAGTGAGTGAGTTCAAGTTAGCGGTAAAAAGCTTTAAAAAGTGCTCAGTCTTGGGGTGTTGTTTAGCTGTACAAAAGCTCAGTCCTTGCCGTGGCAGCCCAGGGTTCGAATCCGACCTGTGGCTCTTTCCCGCATGTCATTCCCCATCTCTCTCTCCCCACGTTCCTGTCACTCTTCAAGCTGTCTCTGTCAAATAAAGCTCAAAAAAGTGCTCAGTCTAACATCTCATATTAATATTTACTGCTAACACGGATGAGCGGTCTTTTGTTGGCTCTAAACACTCAAATAACTTCAAAATCATCCATCTGACTCCGTCCCTTCAGTATGGAGTCTGCATTTTCTTCTGCGTGGGTTTTCTATGGGTGTTTTGGGTTCTTTTCCCAGTTCAAGGACCTGCTGCTTGTTGGCCCCATCACATTAGCACTAAAACATGTAATATGCTTATTAAGCAGGCCTTTTGACTCTGTTTCGTCCTTGCAGGATGTGTGTGTGATAACAGATTCACAGCAGTTTCTTCAATTAATATTCTGCTTTGTGGCAGAGGACACACTCTTTTGCTTCGTTGCCTTCAGACGTGGAGTAAAAACACATCTCAGGCAAGATGTCTAAGTGTTGTTGTTCATATACATGAACTTTCATTCATGAAAACCCTCCAGACTCAAGTGTTGTATGTGTTTCTGTGTTTCTGTGAAGGTGCTTGTGTTTGCATTGTTGTATCTCATCTCATAAATGAATTCCATCAGACTCAATGTTCAAGCTTTCATTCCATCTCAGTTTCCGTCTTTTCAGTTGCTTTTAATTCATTTGATTGTTGTTTCATTGGCATGACTGTGAAAATCAACCATGCGCTTACATGCCGTTGCCAAGAAACGTGACATATGATATTCACATCAAAAGCAGAAAGGAGAAAAAATAGATTAAAATTTTTTTCTAAACTAATCAGCAGTGTAGCTGAATAAAATCATTGCCATGTATTTGAGACGAGGATGATTTTAACATTCTATGCACTCGTATGTCATTTCCCTTTCTTGAAGTGAAGTGCAGGACTTTTACAGATAAATTAACTTCTGCCCTGCCAAATGAGTTTTTAAATCTGGTGTCTGTGGTGACTTTCCCAGGATAAAGCACCAATATTAATCAACCAAACCATGCCAGAGAATCACTTGGCTTGTCTGTCAGATGTACAAAACTTCACTTGGTTTTCTTTCCATTGGTCCATTGTTGTTTGTTCAGAGTAATTTTGTCTGCGTCCTTGGATCCCAAAGAGAGGTTTTATGTTGAGATAGGGACCTATTCACTCACTTAATTTTTTGTATTGAGCTGAGATTGCATTGGACTTCAAATGATTGTGTATTTTGTGTTTGTAGAAGTACTCTCACTGCCAGAGGGGGAAGTTAAAAGTTCTGCACTGCAGGTTTAAAAAGGGAAAATAGAGAATTAGTAAATTAAAAGTGATTAGCCTATTAGTGTGTGATGTGTTGCTGGCTGGTCAGGGGCAGTCTGATACATTTGTTTCTCAAGACTCCAACTTCAAATTCATTTTCATTTAATTGTTGCATTTGAAGGAACAGAAAATATTTCATTAACAAGTGGATGGCAGTATAATAGTATTATTATTCATAAAAAATACCCCAAAAATAAATGATTTAAGAAACAAACATGTATCATGTCACAAAGCTACAGCAAGTGTCTGCATTTTCATGACACACACAGCAGCAAGTGGGCTTGTGTCTCTTTTTATCTCCATCAGGCTCCTCTATCTGCCAATCACTTCATTTACATGCACACATGAAACTATGTTACACAATCTGATGATTTCTCCTCGCCTCTTGCTGCCTCTTGTTTTTGTTTTGTTTTTTGTCTGCTGCAAACTTATTTAGATTCAGGCGTGTCTACACAGGAAGCACTTCAGCTTTTTCTTTTTGTTTTTTTGTATTGCGTCTTAACCACAGTGTTACAGAGTGTGTATTGGGTTCTGAGTGCTGCCAAAACATGCGTGACCTACACTCAATACTGTGCCTGACTCAGACACAGACGGAGGACTGCTGATGCTGCTCTGCTGCTTTGGTTACGGGCTCTGTGTAGACATTGTGCTAGTGTTTCAATTTTAGTTAGACATTGAATTCTTTTGAATACAAGGATATCAGACAGACATCTTTATGTGTGTGATTTTATTTTCCCCATCTTGCCACTCAGCTATCACAGCGTTACTTTGTCTGTCTAGTGCATAAAGTCACAGAAATATGAATACGGCCCAGAAATCTGCTTACTCCAGGACAAATAGAGCCGTCCCAAATATGGAAACCACATTTGTTTCTCCGATGCATGCTCACTGTAAACTGGATGGTTGATCACTTTTAAACACACTGACTGAATGAGGGCTCTTCTGGTGTTTTTAGAAAGGAAATCTGTATGAGCCACTAAGAATAAAAAAAGGTGTCTCGTGTGGTATCAATGGATAGTTGGATTTAACTCACTGGCCATGTGGGTCATTTAATAGTGAATATTGTTCTTATATTTTAAATGGACTGATATTTTACAAACCATGACACTGTGATGTCCTCTTCTATGTACTTTAAGTTTTAGAGAGTATTTTTAGCTCAGACATTATGGTTATATCAGCTCTCATAGATAGGATAAAAACTCATGGGGCTGCCACAAGAAAAAAGGACTTAAACTCTGGAGTTCTTCAACTGTCCCAATCATTAAAAAAAAAAAAAAAAAATTTGGTCGATGAATGGTCACTGTTAGGAAATGAATATGCAAATAGGTGCAAATGCTGCATTTCAGCCAAAGTCAAATGTTGGAAATTTCCCATGTGAACTCCAATTATTCCAAGTGCATGATGCCACGTAACAACACATGGTTGACTATGACAAACCTATGTTTCTTTGGTAAGTGTACACACTACTGAACTCTCAACAGCATGCCCTGTTTGCATGGCTAAAAGTCCACGAGTCAAGGTACTTATATTTTGCCTTTGTTTTTAATATAACCCTTTTTTTTCAGTTTAACAAATTGAGTGAAACGTTGAATCTTTGAAAAAAATATAAATTTCAGAGAATTTTAAGTATTTGGTTTGTCCCCTTTTGTTTTAATGACTGCACCTGAGCTGGCATAGATCCCACAAGTTTGTGTAAAACTTGATGACCCATGTTCTCTCAGCATGATCTGACAAGGTTCCAATAATTTCTTGTGGTTTCCCAGAATGCTTGGCTTTTTCAGTCTTCAAGTGCTCCCATGAATATTCAATGGGGTTGAAGTCAGGTGACTGCAGAGAAAAGTCCATGACAGTCAGGACTCCTTTGGCATCTTTGGTCTTTAAGTAGTTCTTGCAAAGCGTTGTGGTGTGTTTGAGGTCATTATCCTGCTGCAGTATGAATCCGTCTCCAAAAAGATGCAAACCAGAAGGTGCATCTCTCTGAAGAATGGAGTGCTGTTTCTTCTTGGTCAGGATGGAATCAATCCAAGCAGGGGCCCCGACTCCAGAGTCAACAAAACAGGGTTTGAAGTTGTGTCGAGAACGGACCAAAACAGTGTCGTGGCTCGGACTCAGCTTGCGGCTGGGGTTCCACCATTAGTCTAACTATGATTTGACACTGAGAAAGCCCCAGTTGTATTTTAATACAGACAAATATACCTTTGTGTGATGGTTTACCATTTACAATCTTCCATTGTTGTGTGACTTGTGTGAGTAGGAACTCTGACTTTGAGTGGTGTTTCAATGTACTTTGTCTCGTAAAAGCTCAGAAATGTGTCCAATCGTGATGTGGCGGTCGCGAACGAGCCAGCCCTTTAAGCACTACGGGTGTCACATGCGTGCTGTGCAACCAATCACGTGAGGATAGAAAAGGACACCACCAAGCAGCGAGGGGCGGGGGTCCAGTATAGCAGCACTCATAGGCAGGTGCTAAATTTGGCTGAATTATTAAAGGTATAAGTGGTAAAATGGAGAGCCGTTTAGGACTTCTTGGTGAGCTGAGCCGAATGATCTGGCTCACCAAAAAGAACCGGAATGCCCATCATTAGTGGCCAAAGATATCTGTGGGGCAGCAGACCGAAGCTCATTTCCAGTTGCTTCATGCACACAATGACAGTGGAATCATAAAAAAAGAGAAATAAACTAAACATGCAGGACAAGATGACATTTTCTACTTAATTACAAAGCAGCATGTTGCTAACCAACAATACATATCCTATGTGTGGTTGTTTGTCTTACGATGACAAGACCGTCTTGTCAAGTGTATATACACAATATATATATACACAATATAGTGTATATACACTATATTGCCAAAAGTATTCACTCAACTGCCTTGACTTGCATATGAACTTAAGTGACATCCCATTCTTAATCCATAGGGTTTAATATGACATCGGCCGACCCTTTGCAGCTATAACAGCTTCAACTCTTCTGGGAATGTTGTCCACAAGGTTTAGGGAATTTTTGGGAATTTTTGACCATTCTTCCAGAAGCGCATTTGTGAGGTCACACACTGTATGCAGTGGTGTAAAGCACGCCGCCACTGGACTCTTTCTCTGATGCATTCTCTGGAGTAACGAATCGCGCTTCTCCATCTGGCAATCTGATGATGAGTCTGGGTTTGGCGGTTGCCAGGAGAACGGTACCTGTCTGACTGCATTGTGCAAGTGTAAAGTTTGGTGGAGGGGGGATTATGGTGTGGGGTTGTTTTTTCAGGAGCTGGGCTTGGCCCCTTAGTTCCAGTGAAAGGAACTCTGAATGCTTCAGCATATCAAGAGATTTTGGACAATTCCATGTTCCCAACTTTGTGGGAACAGTTTGGAGATGGCCCCTTCCTCTTCCGACATGACTGTGCACCAGTGCACAAAGCAAGGTCCATAAAGACATGGATCAGAGTTTGGTGTGGATGAACTTGACTGGCCTGCACAGAGCCCTGACCTCAACCTGATAGAACACCTTTGGGATGAATTAGAGCGGAGACTGAGAGCCAGGCCTTCTCGTCCAACATCAGTGTGTGACCTCACAAATGCGTTTCAGGAAGAATGGTCAAAAATTCCCATAAACACACTCCTAAACCTTGTGGACAGCCTTCCCAGAAGAGTTGAAGCTCTACTCAAACCTTCTCTCTCTCTCTCTCTCTCTCGCTCTCTCTCTCTCTCTCTCTCTCTCTCTCTCTCCCCATCACCATCACCATCACCACCACCATCTGTAAACATACATGTCTCATTAATGCATGTTAATGCATGTTACTAACTAAACTTCTTCCCTGGAGTTTCTGTGTTCTCTCGTCCAGCAGGTTCTCATGGATCGTGGCTGCTGCTGTGGTCCTGCATGACGTCCACTACATATATTATTACTGTCATTATTGTTACCATATCTCTGTGTACTCTGTATACTGTAATCATTTTATCATTCATTGTAATTGTACAATATGTCTCTGTTGATTTGTTCTGTACATGTGACATCTATTGCATGTCTGTCCATCCTGGGAGAGGGATCCCTCCTCTGTGGCTCTTCCTGAGGTTTCTCCACCTTTTTTCCCTGTTAAAAGGGTTTTTACACTCGAACCGAGGGTCTAAGGACAGAGGGTGTCACTCCCTGTACAGATTGTAAAGCCCTCTGAGGCAAAATGTGTTTTGTGAATTTGGGCTATACAAATAAAATTTGATTTGATTTGATTTTTGATTTGATAGCTGCAAAGGGTGGACCGACGTCATATTAAACCCTATGGATTAAGAATGGGATGCCACTTAAGTTCATATGTGAGTCAAGGCAGATGAGCGAATACTTTTGGCAATATAGTGTATGTAGATTTATAGTCTAACAGAGCTGTTTTCCAACAAACACTTCAGATTATTAAACTACTGCATTCAAACATACAAAGTCAAATATCATCCACACACGTTACTGCCCACAGAAATGTCTCTGTGCGGGTAAAATAGTTACACAAAATGCTGCACCTTTCCTCAGACAGCATTTTTGAGCCCTCACACCATCCTGCACCCACGATGATGTCACAGGTGAAGTCGATTAAAGTCTGTGATGGGTTCAGCGCTCCGGACTGAGGCTGGACATTGGACCTGGGCCCTTAATCAAAAGCTGGTTTCTTAAGAGCAGCTCGCTTATGCTGACAGTTTGTAAAACTCATCTAAACCGCTGGGCTGGTAAAAACACTGTGTGGACTTGAGTCGCATTCTGCTTACTGATTTCTGGATGCTGAAGCCCAATTTTTCACATTTATCTCTCTGCCACTTGCTTAAAAAAAGTGCAGGTTTAAGCAATCTGCATTGATTATTATTAACTGTTGTGGAAAAACGCAAAGAGCTCTTTATCTCTTTCATTTCCTCTTTGTTTCCCTCCTTTTGTGAATCCATCTTCCTCACTTCCTCCGTCTCTGCTGAGGTCTTAATCAGTGTCCCTTACTATTATGTTTAAATTCAGTCTAGTCTCTCTCCTTTTCTTTTTGCTCACAGCCTCCCACTGCTTCTCCACTCCTTGATTAAGAAAAGACTTTATTTTCACATCAAGGATAAAAAGCGTATTCCAATTCTGCCATCCTCTCTGAGTGAGCTGAATTCTCCAAACATTTCTCAGATGAGTCCCCGACTCGGAGTGCTGCCTCGGGTAAATGTATTCCTTCGAGGGCAAGAAATGTATTCTTTATCCAAGGCCTATTCCTTCATTTTCTTTTTTCTCCCCATGTAATAAATCATTATTCATAAAGTGTCACCCTGGAAACTGGTGATGCTGGATAGATAGACGATAGAGATCTGTGTGTGTGTCTGTGTGTGCGTGTGTGTGTGTGTGTGTGTGTGTGTGTGTGTCACTGCAGAGGAATATAGTGAGGATTCGAGGGAGTGGGTGTTTGAATGTTTGCGTGCAGTTGCGCTTTTGAATCTATAGGAGTTTACTGTAGTGTATTGGTGTGTGTGTGTGTGTGTGTGTGTGTGTGTGTGTGAGTGTGTGTTTTAGTTTATGTGTGTCAGTGTGTGTGTGTGCGTCTGAAAGCAGTGACTTGTATGTCTTTAGAGGCAGGGCTGCCAGCACTCGGAGGGTTGCTGGCTCAATTCCCAGAGACCCTGAAGGAAAGGCACCTATTGATGGATTAAAAACTCCCACAGTGCTTTGCTTCCTGTGTGCACAAAGCCCACTGAGTCTGCAACCTCTCCGAGCCCACACACTGGTTTGGAAACAGTGTTGTCTCTCTTCTCTTTATACATCTTCTATGACTTTATCTGTCTTGTAGTTTAAAACAGTGTTTCTCTCCACAGTTAATGGGCTACCTGCAGCTCAGCTTCCCCTCCTTGTGTTTTTATGTAACATTTAGATAGATGGATATCTATCAGGTATTGTTACTTATTACAGTGAGTTGTTTGAGTACTAAAGGGAGAGGGTCATGTTACAAACAGAGAACGCAAGGCCAACAGTAGGCATAAAGATGATAGCAGATTAAGTAGCTTGGCTTCACTCGTCTGCACCTTTCTTTGAAGGTTGTGGTCCCTCCAGAGTCTCTTCCAGAAAACTAAAGAAGACAACATCCATGAACAGGGCCGGCTACTGGCGTGAACACCCTATATGGTTCTGTAAGGTCACAACCACTAGGTGAGCCACATGATCAGTTCCGTGTCACTCACTTTAAGGCTGAGGGTGGCCAACTCTCACGCTCTGACCTGACAGCACATTGGTTAAATGACACAATGTAGGAGGACACATTTAGTGCATGTTGCATCTTAATGAGGTCCCGGGCTTCAGCCCTTGGCCTCTGTGCTAAGGTTGAATGTGGCAACCGCCTGGCGTGGCAGTTCTTCCTGAACAACGCGATGTTCAGGAAGAACTGTGTGACAATCATTTATTCGACACATTAGGAAAGGAGAAACGTTAACAGGTGAATCCTTGAGTTACAGCCTACATCAGACTACAGCAGATCTGATTCACATATCATTTCATTAGAAAACTGACCTCCATCAACACTCTTTATTGTGCACAGACACAATGCTGTGTCTGTGTACAATAACGTTTTTTTGAATCTCTTGAACTAAAGTCTCTGGGCTCTATGTTACATGACTTCATTTTATATTAGCATGTTGTGTTCATCAAACATTTGAACCATTACTTATTTGTCTATAGCTAACCAGTCTAACCCTTTATCAAATACTTCATCTTTTTATAAGCTCTGATTATTCTTTACCTCCATATAAATTTCTGTTACAACTTATTTGAATAAAGTTGCCAGCCTCTTAACTCTTAACAGGAGATAAGGTGTGCTTATATGATGTGCTTTTATCTTGAAAGCACCTGTTTTCCTGCTAGTGTTGTGATAACTGCTGGAGCTTGATGTAGCTGTAACGTTCACAGTCATGTACAGGGAAGATTAAATAAATGGAAAGTCATCATAATTTGTAGCTTGGATGAAGCTCAAATTCACTAACATAAGGAGGAGGATTTATTCAAAGCTTGATTGGGGAAATTGGGGAAATCATCGCAGATCTCCAGGAAATCTGCAAATTTGAATCCAAGTATACAGCGGACGGGCACATAGATAAATGATAAAAACATTGATTCATGAATAGATGGAGTGGGCGTGTGAGAGTGAATATAGCAGTGCAAGGTGAGAAATGTATTCATAGAGGGAGAGATGTCAGGGAAGATATTTTGAGTGGTATCTGTATGTGAGAGGGCAGGAGGCTGATTGCACATTTAGCCATGACTGGATTCAGGAAAGTGTTCCTGAAGATGTGTGCTTCATACTAACCAAACATCTGATGTTTTACTAAGAACTTTTACTATTTTTTTTTTTCACTATAGAACTATTTTTGTTACTTTCTACATTGTAGATAAACACTGAAAACATTGGAATCATGTGCCAAGCCACATAAATATAAACAACGAAAAATAAGTTTTATATTTTACATTATTTTGCTTTGCACACTTCTGGTATTCTCTCAATCAGCTTCATGAGGTCGTCACCAGGAATGCTTTTCCAACAGTCTTGAAGGAGTTCCCAGATATTCTGAGCACTTGTTTGCTGCTTTGCCATCACCCTGTGGTCCAGATCATCCAAAACCATCTCAGTTGGATTTAAGTCCAGCGAGCCAGGTCATCTGAAGAACTCTAGAGTGGTTCTTGTCATAATATGAATTACAGCAGCAGTTGAATAGATTTTTACTACTAATTTACTGTATGCCAACACTACCTCTGAGTGGTCTCAAACACATTAAATAGGCAAGAAATGTCATTAAATAACTTTTGAGAGGGATAAAACTTTTCAGGTGACGACCTAATGAAGCTGATTGAGAGAAAGCCAAAAAATGTGCAAAGCTGTCATCAAAGAAAAGGTGGTTACCTTGATGAATCTGAAATATGAACCATACTTTGCTTTGTTTACACTTTGTTTTCAACTCCATATGTGTTATTTCATAGTTTTGATGTCTTCAGTGTCAATCAATAAATATATTTTAGCAATACAATTTAAGCAGAGTACGATGACTTTCAAAGTTCGCCTTTTTGTTCTTCATTCCTGATCGATTATTCTTGACAGCCGTACTCTGACATGATTAAAACGTTTCAAAATGATGGACACTGTGGACGTCAGAGCAGTCAGCAGCCGTCACATTAAGTGCAATTTTTTTTTTCAATTCTGAATTAAAAACTGTATTTTAATGACACATCATGTTTTAAATTAGCCCCATTACCAGGTTTTCACTCAAAAGAGAGAGAGAGAGGCAGGGAGGGAAAGTGGCTACAGTTGTAGATGTCCTGTCACCATGGGAACAGAAGGGCAGCCGATAGCAGCATGATCCTTGTAGTGAAGGCATCGTACGAACAGTAACATCAGACCTGAGTGTTAGTTCAGTTTTTTTGACTATTTGGCTATGGGGTGATGTGAGAAATATACATAGACTATGGTGTGTGTGTGTGTGTGTGTTATAACTGCAGATGAGAGACGTATGTGCACTCTTGCACTCGAGCTGCTATCCATCTTTTTAAGCTCTTTCCTCTCATCTATCTTGCTCGCTGTCTCTGACCAGCAGCTATCACCCTCCTTCTTCCTTCCGTTCTGATTGTCTTCTCTCTGTCTTTACTCTTTCTCTGCCTTCAGATTGGCAAGTATTGAAATTTAATTTGGCTACAGTTCAGAATGTGTTATGCAGTCGATGTTTCACCAAACCTATTTTAAGTTCTAGATGAATCATAAACTGACAGAGTTACAGATTAAAGATCTTGAACCCGGCTATCAACTTAACTGCTGTGAAGTGATGCAGTTTAACGCAGCAGTTCAATCCAGAGTCCTCCTCCATCTTTTAGACACTCCGTATGCTGGTCTCAAGTCTTCTTGTTCTTCATACTAAATGTCAACATTTGATTAGTTGCCAACCTTTATTGTATAGGAAACCAAAGAATGAAAAATGCTTTTATGTTTGAGCAACTTACTTTCTGAATATTTCACTGTGTTTGTAATGTACACCTAAACACATAGAATGCAGGATGCAGAGCTTACACATGATGATACAAGAACAAAAAAAAAAAAACATTACAGGTATTTACCATTTCATTACCATTTAGCTGACACTTTTATCCAGAGCAACTTACAAAGAAACAACCAAGGGACAGTGTGACAAGGACATGTTAGTGCAGCAATAAGAACTACTCATGTACTGTAGATTCAAGATGTAGAGCGGGGATAAATTTACCAGTTTACTCTGAAGACTAGAAAGGTGCTTTATGAGTACAGTCCATTTACCATTTACTCAGAAGGTAGGGACTGGTAGCACGTTCCATGGAGATGGGTCTGTTATCCCAGGTTGGGTGCTTGGTCCTGGGTAGTGGAAGTAAGGAGGGTCATATCAGAGGAACAGAGGCTGCAGGACAGAGTGTGGCTGTGGAGGTCTCTGAGGTAGGACTTGCCTGGTTGTGGATTGGCTCAGTGTAAGAAGGAGGATTACAAACTGGATCTGGTGTGGGACTGGGAGCCAGTGGAGACCTGGAGGGTGGATAATAGGTTTGGATCAATAAAATTTTGAGTTTTGATTCGAGGATAGGCGTCAAGCTCTGTGATTTCTCTGAACCGAGTGAGGCTGATGCACAGATGTCAGTGTCAGATGATCATTAGCCTGGATTCTGCTGATTTCAATCTAATAGTAAAATAGCTTTGATAGGCCAATGTGCTCTGTGGAAACATGTCGAGTTCATGCTTGGAACCACCCGGAAATCCACTTAACATTCATTGTTCTTTTTAACACGATCTAGCTCAGAACATGCATTGCCACACTAACATTGACAATATATTACATCCTGACATGTAACGACTGCTAAAAGCCTGACAGAGTGAACGCTGAGCAAAAACAGCAGGAGGTTTGAAAGGTTAAAAATAACTCAATACTATATTACATTGAGATAGAAGTTGAGTGCGCCTGTGTGTAAAGGCTCTGGGCACACATGCACTAACTCTACAGTGTGTGTGTGTGGATTGATGTGAGTCACACCCTGCGGTGAGAGTGTGTACCGCACGTACTCTGCAGCATTTGTCATTTTATCTCAGAAATCCCATCACAGCAGTGAAAGCGTGGATCTTTGTCCCGCTCAGCGTGGGAAAACAAAAATAAAAATAACACCGGCGATAAGACTATCATTTCCTTCAGTCGCCGCTGTCATTCAAATGCACATGTGATGTTTGTAAAGGGAGCACAAAAAGAGAAGAGTTCAAGGCTGTTAACTTCAGCCTGAAGAACTTTGTGGATGTACGTTAAGTGGGATCAAGCCTCTTCCTGGCATTACTTTGAAAAAGTTCCAAGCTGAATTTGAAGTAGACAGGTTTTCCATCAGAAATTGAATGGAACAAATTCATAGTGTTGAGGTCAGTGTGTGACAGTTTTTGGTAAGCAGATAGCTTTTCTGACTGTAAAAAGACTCAGGATTGCAGTTTTTTTCGCTTTGGTCCCAGCTGGATACCTTAATATCCATAACTGTTTGCTGCTTCAATGTAATCTAGTGAAGCAGATTCAAATGCAAAAGCACATTCTAAATTTGCCATAACATAGATTTCACTGAATTGCCACATTACCTTGGAGCGCTTTGTAATAAACCTCTGGCTTCTGTGTGTTATTTTATGATTTTACAAAACTCAGAGTGGCAATTGTAGGCTAGAAATTGGTACTTCAAAAGAGTGCTTCGTGAAGTAAGGTCCCAGGTAAGGGAGCAGGGGTTATTTTGTCGATTATAGGTCACACAGAGACGATTAAATACCACAAAAGATGTTCTGCTCAGCAAAAGGAAGCAGCACCAATTTCTGCTTTGGGAGCAGAGAAAAAAACTGCTGCAGTGTAAGAGGGATTATATGGATGAATGATCTCTATGATGATCCACGAGCAACTTCATGATGTACTTCTCTTATGTTTAGGAAAAGTCGTGGTGTCATGCTGAGAGGGGGATGCATTGTACTGTGTTGTTCTGTCAGTGAAACTGACATTATCGGGATGTTGAATACAGTCTTTTAAGTTAAAAGTTTTATCCCTTAAAAACGTGAACAACATATGAACGACGACTTTATTACTGTTTTCTCTTATGGCAATATTGAGATGCAAATTGTTTATCTGTGAAATGTTATCACTGGTAATACATTCAATCCTGTGTCCAAAAAATAAATATACTATACACTCATACTCATTTGCATGCAGTATATTTCACAGAAACATATTATCAATGTCGGGAGAGTATAAATAATTCTACTAGTAATAACTACATTTATATTCTCCCTTTTCAAGAACAAGCTGGAAACCACAAATACCAGATAAAAATGGAATGAAAGAGCCAAAGCATGATTGTCCTAAAATAACTAAACCTTGACATAATAAAAGAGAATGGAAATCTAAAATAATGATTTTTTTTAAATTTCATGGAGCCCGATTTTCTCTGACGGGTCATTCCAGGCCTTGACTCCAAAGTATGAACCCTGCATGGGGCAAAAACTCCAGCCCTCGCCCTTCATGTTCAAGTCTGACACCGGCCCCGGGCTGAAGAATTTCAGACTTTATCTTCTGAGCTCAACTCGGCCTGAAGCAAGTCTGAAGCTGTTTTTCCCAAAACACACACATACCTTAGAACATAACTACCAGGGCCTGTGATGATCATGTCATGTCAATAAATATTAAAACTGTCCATTTCAGAGAAGCATAAGCATGCAGAATATATCCAGCTACTGTACGTGAACCAGCAAAACTAAAGTAAAAAAAGTCTTTGGCAGTACACAACATTGGTTTGTTAGTGTTTTCCAAACGTGTTCATCAAGAGGAAAGTGTTTCACAAACTCAGTCTTAGGATTTGTCAGACAACATGAATCTAAACCTCTGAAATTGTCCTGGCTGACAGTGATCATTAAGAACTCTCCAGGGAATCTTGGAAAAAATGTTCTGACCCAAAACTAGACTCTCAAGTTCCAATTTTTCTGGAAGATGCGACAGGAAATGCATCCATTTTAGATGCTGTGGAACACATTGACAGTCCACTGCTGTAAAAAGATTCAGACCAATTTTATATGCTGCACATAGAAGAGTTCAGTGGAAAATCAACTATGAACAGTCAGTAATGATGGCTTGACTTGCCTTTGGTAGGGGCCAACAGACAGCTGGAGACTACATTGCAAATGTCATGTTTCAGGTTAAAATTGGAAAATTCTCTGAAGGTGTACAAGCTCCCTGTGCCAATTTGAGGGCCACTTATTGCCTCCGAAAGGTGGTTTTATTCATAAGATTAGAGAAAAAAGGAATATAAGTGAAGTAAGATTCAACCACTTTGGGATGCTTTTGATGCATGGATTTCGAGCCCATACTGTGAGTGTGGCACTACGGCACAGTACGATGGAAGAAACATAGCACCGTGAAGAGGGTGTCGAGGGACTTTGTGACCTTCAGTGTACTTGAAGAGGGAGTGAATGTGTCTATGGTGACTTCACAGCTAACAGTCAGTGAGACGATCTGAAGTCATCTGGTAAGTTGTGTTGCACTCGGAGGAGGTGGCGGATGGGGGAATCATGCAGCAGATGTTGTTTTGTGTCAGATAACAACTTTGCTGACTGGTACTCAGCTGCATGGTCCAGGTGTTGGCATCACGGATCAATCAGACACCAAATCCATACACAAAAGTTATTCATAGGCACACAAAACAATACAATACCAAAGCATATCCCAGCTATTATACACAAAACTAAAGTAAAATACCCCACACTTCAACCCACATAACGGCAATGTGGTAGTAGGTAGTTTTTTGGCACCTTACGAAAAAAACAGTCTGCCCTGAAAAACAGCATCCATCTCTGGCAGTAAAAGTAGGTAGAAGGTACCACTGATGGTGATTATGTGACATGATTGAGGAAATGTCTTTGTAGCCTACCATGTTGGTGTCATAGGTAGTATCTGTGGTATCTTATATGAGACAGTAGTAGAAGTATCCACGACCTGGGCAGTCCTCCCTACCGGCTCTTCAGCACACCTACCTCCAGAAAACAGCATCTACCTCCTGCTATGAAGGCCGGATAGGTTCGTTATGTGATGTGATGTGATTTTGAGCAAATCATTTTCACAGTGTCTGGTCAGGATCTCCCTCATAACAGAATCTTACAGAATCCATCAGATTTTAGAGACGGGGATGCACATGGTGGAGATATTTTTTAATTTACAAGAGGAAACCTGCAAGGGGAAAGAAATCTCAGCATTACTGTGTGTATTTCCTCTTCCAGTTCTTAATGACAGCTTAAATTATCTTCAATATAAATCTTAGGACTTTATTTGCTGTGTTTTGATGCACTGGGAATGGTTTTAAAATGCTCCCGGGCACGACGGGGTCTCGAGGGTTAATACAAAATGTTACCGAATACTCATCTAATCTCTAACAGCGAAGAGTTTCTGTTGAACTGAAGGCAAAAATCAGTAAACAGCTGGTACTTGTGGCCACAGGCGCCAGCTGACAGCACAACATCCAGACTGCGGATTTAAAGCTTCCTCTGCTGTTGTGTTTCTTGTAAGCACAGACTGTCAAAGAGTGTCGCCTGCCTTAAAGGGAAAATGCAACGTTGTGTCATTTATCTGGATTTTTATGAAGCTGCTGACACAGAATTTCTCTTTGCATCTGGACGCTGAGGTGCTCATATATGTTTTTTCAGCATCGGGCTAAACTGCAGACGTGTTTGAGCAGGAAATAAAGCCCATGTGCTCTTGATCTGTGTCTGTCCTTATCTGACTGTCACCTTTTCTTTGACACTTTTCTCTAAATCTTTGGCACCAGCTGTCAGTGCTGTTTTTATACCCACCTTTGCCAGTAAATGTGGCTGCAGTCGAGTTTTTCCGTCCATCTTTGATGTTCAGTCCTCATTGCTGTGTCGTCTTTAGGTGGGTGTTTCTGTTTGTGGCCTTATGGTCACACTGCTTGTTTACAACATGTCATTAGTGTTGAATATCTATTATATAATCATCAAAATGGACATTTTTCTTGCTTTTTTTTACACGCCACTTACAACATGTTAATGTATATCAGCACCCCGTGTGCTCTGCCATGCGTGGCTGTGGGTGTTGGTTTATGTCCATATATTTTAATAACAGTAGCGTTGGCATTAAAATGCTTGTTATGCTTGAAATGACATCGTAATGCTGTCAGCCATGTAAATATTACAGACCGGGTGTTGAAGCATGCTCGTCATGCTTCTGTGACCTTTGTGGCTTGTTAATGAGAGAAAAATGTCATCAAATGTCAAGACCAAAGAACGGCCATTTGTTTCAGGACAGACTTTATGCTGTCATTTGTATATCTATTCATATAAATCTGTTGAATCTCAGTTTATACTTGAGACATTATACTGAAAAAATTGATCTGCCTCACATGCAGAAGGTTTGAATGTTCATTATACATTTATAAATGTCTGTGTTAAAGGTGCAGTGTGTAAGATTTGGGGCCTCTATTTTCAGAATAAGGCAAACATGGAATATAATATTCATAACTATGTTTTGATGCATATATAATCACCTGAAAATAATAATCTTTTTATGTTTGTTACTTAAAAAATATCCTTTTATATCTACAGTGGGAGAGGGTCCCCTTTCATGGAGGCCGCCATCTTGAAACACCTTATTTATACAGTAGTCCAGAACAGACAAACTAAATACTGACTCTAAACAGGGTCCTTAAAGTGTTGTTTCTGCTTTACATTAGGAAGATGAGGGTGATGTGAGGAGATTACAATGCAGTGATTGGACCACTAAATGCAACTAAATTCTACATACTGTACCTTTAACAGTATCCATGAGTGTTACACAGCTTTAGATAGGTGTACCCATTAAACTGGCTACCAACAGTCTAACAAAACAAACCTGCTAATCCTTCCTTCATGAAGGTTTTGATGATAATTATGTGATGATTTTTTATGCTTTAATAAATTTAATTTAAAAATTCAAAATGCAAATTAATTTCTCTTTTGGTGGATTGGTGGTAATAGATGGTGGCAGTGATCTGATCGGGTTGATTTTGAACTCTTGATTCTCTCTGTTTTTATTGCATTTCCTGTGTACAACATTCTTTTAAAACTTAAAACTCTTTCACTTTGCACCTAAGATTCGATGAAGATGTAAATATATCTGCAGGTAACAGGAAGCATCCGCAGGAGATAATTATACAGTTTTATAGTATTCAGCCATAAGTGTGGTTCTATCCAAATAATGTTAATTCTTATTCTTCTTATCATCATTATGTCAGAATATACATCCACACATTTGTGTTTACACCGAATCCTAACCCTGTTTTTGTTAGGGTTAGGATTCTTTGCACTAATGGATTTTTATTTCTTTATTCATTTATTTTTGTATATACAGTCACAATAACGAGGAGCTTTACAGCTATAACATGCCAGCTGGACAGGACAGCCTCCCACCTGTCAGTTGTTGCAGCTGAAAGTGTATGAAAGGTATGAAAGTAATGGATTATTGGTTAGAACAAGCTTCTCTCAGTCTATGTGCCAGCAGCATTCAGCAAGTTCAAACTGACCAAATCGGTCATAAACATCAACAGTTGCAGGATCACTACATCTTGACACCACAGCTTCTCTGTGATGCAGTACCATCAAACAGCCCCATGACGCTACGCCATAAATAGAACAGGGATGATGAAAGGGTAACTTAAGCCCATTTGATAGGCTTATGGGAGTACATTAAACAAAAAAGGTCAGGAACCACTGCACTCTGGGTAAACGGACAAGTACGCGTTGACACAAATGAACCTTTATGGCTACCACAGATGAGTATACAATAAATATGAATCAAACATGTTGTGTTGACTGACATACTGAATGAATGATACTGAATGAGGACATAACAGAAAGAAAGTACTGTGAACTGCAAACAACAACAAAAAAAAAAACATGACAGAAACAAGGAGGGAAGAAATGAAGCCAGAGCTACAAACATGTACCTCAGGCCTTGTTTGCAATCTGTATGCCTAGTAGCCAGCCATAGCTAACATCAACACACACACACACACACACACACACACACACACAAGGACACACACTCAGTGAAAATTCCCACAGAGAAAAGAGCCACACCTCAGGCTAGCTGTTCACACACATCCCAAAAGAGAACAGCTTTGATGCAGAGCCTGAATGTCTGCTTTTATCTGCCTCCATTGAGTCCAGAGAGTGTATGTGTGAGAGAGAGTGTGTGAGTGTGTGTGTTTGTGGGACAATATCTATATGAATGCTTTCACAGTGTTGATTGTCAATAGTGTTTGTAAAAAGCGGCGACACGTTTGATTGGTTAAGGATGAGAGAAACATAGACTGAGAGCTTTGGTGGCTTTCATTTGTCTGACTTCTACAAACAATTTGAGAGTCTCCTGAAGCATCATCACTCCAGTATGTGAGTGAAAACCTGCCCAGTGCCACTGGACATTTTGCTTGGCTGTACCATGGCTACTTGAATCCAGTCTTCCTCTAAGATTTTTGATTATCTCTGCTGTGTGGGAATCTGCAGTCCATTCCTGAGCACCTCTGCAGTGACTCACAGAGGCCACATTCTCTGATATAGTTTGGATTAGACGGAGTTCATCATGCAGTGTGGGTGCCTGCCTGACTGCCTTTATGATACAGATAAGGGGGCACAGTTTAATACACCATTGTGTGCCACTGTGGCTAAATTTAGTGCTGGAGGTGCAGTGACTGGAAAAGGATTCGGGCCCCAGCGTCCCTGATGTTTGTCTGATAACTCTAAGATTAAACTCAAATTCGCACTAGGCGGGAGGCATCAGCAGCACACTTCTGAAACATACATCCACACTGACTCCATCCTCTGCTGCCACCATCACTGTTCTCACAGCCCACTGATCCTTTCACCCGCAGACTGTCTACACCAGGCCCACTGATAGCAGAGATTCAGTGGACAAAAACGTCTTAAAGTGTTACACTGAGAAGTGTTTCTAACATTTTGTCAATCCAATAACTCTGCATGCTACAGACCACGAAGTTAAATCAACACCTCTAAATTATAAGCTTCACAAAGGTAGAATTTGTTGCAGGGCTGTGATTTTAGACTGCATTTGATTGAGCTCAGTCGGGAACTGTGTGTAGTTGACATGGTCACATTTACAGTAAATAAGCAATTTTTTGTTGTTTGGAAGACTGTGACATGGAGGTGTAGTGGTTAGTATTGTCTAGGTTTGAACCTGCAGGTGTAGAGTTTGCATGTTCTCCCCATGTCTGAGTGGGTTCTCTCTGGGTATCCTAAGACATGCATGGGGGGTGACTCTAAATGAATGTGAGTGTGAGTGTGAATGTTTGTTTGTCTCAATGTTTGATGTGACTTGTTCAGGGTGTGCCCTTCCTTTTACCCAACGTCAGCCGGGATCCGGCTTCCAGGAAACCTGAAAATGTTAAGTGGGTATGGGAACGAATGAATGGAAGACTGCTTTGGAGATTATATTTGAATCGTGACATTTAGAAATTAAAGTATATATCCTGTGAGACAGTGACAGACATCTAAAATGCTCCAGAAAAGCTTCAGTAAATTATATTCTTATAAATTGCCCTTCAGGATATAGTTAGCATAAGTGATAGCCAGTAGTGTAATGGTACCTGAATGAAGGATGACCCTGTGTTATATATATTCCTTGCTCCATCAGCCATGCTATATATCTGTCGATGTCAATGTTGGTCAGTCAATGCCATGAATTCATGGTTCCCAGAGAAAGAACCTTACTGACTTTGGTGACCCCTGACTTTTGCTTGAGCACCACCATGAGCTCTCAACAACTACTAAATGGATTGCCATTACATTTGCTACAGATATCAGTGATGCCCAGGCAATTAATTCAAATGATTTATTATCTAGTGCCACAAACAGGTCAATGTCTTTATTACCTAAACAACTCATGGTGCCAGGAGATAAATCCCAATGACTGTGGTGATCACCTGTCTTTTACTCTACCACTCTCATCAGGTCAAATTTTACTTCTTAATCATACTGGTTTAGAAGAAGATGATGATAAACTTTCACACTGGGGACATGTCTCTATAATAATACACATACAGGACCAAAATACAATGACACACACACACACAAAGGGCTCATAGACATGCAAATATAGAGAGATGGTGGAGCTAGTGTAGCAGTGCCCTGGGAGCAGTTAGGGGTTTCTGTACCTTATCCAAGGGCACCTCGGTAGTGCCCAGGAGGTGAATTGGCAGCTCTCCAGCCACCAGTCCACACTCCCTGTCAAGTTCCTGGCCTGAGCTACTTTCACCAAATACCTGCTAGTTAGATGTTAGCGTGCTTACAGGCTTAATGGCGAAGCAGGAAAATATTATGCCTGCCAATAGACATATTTGCATTACCATTATGAGCATGTTAGCTTGCTAACATTAGCATTTAGCTCAAAGCTACAGTCTGACAGAGCTGCTAGTATGGCCGTAGACTCTAAGTCTTGTTATAACGCTAACAAATCATGAAGAGAGAAGTAGATACTAATTTATCTTTGAAAAATATTTGACACTTAACACCACAAAGGGGCATTTGTAAGGAATTATAATCCATTCATAATGCTTTATGACTACACTATAAACACTCATAATGCTTTCTTCTGACATAATAATCACTTGTGATGCGGCACAGATTCTTTTAAATGCACGAACATGCATAACACTTAGCACCAACAATGAAACATTATAATGAAACATGGATATTATAGATGCTTGAGTGTGTACTTATGACACTTCATGACTGCATTTTAGCATATTATGAGCTCTTCTAAAGGGGGATTGTTGAGATGTGTGTATAGGTGAGTATAGGCCGTCATAATGTATTATAAGCCCCATCAGTCAATTTATAACCAGTCAAGAACATCCACAAGACACTGTTGATACAGTGCATCAGAAAGCACTATTTGTATTTTTGAGTGTAGTCATAAGGCATTATGAATGCATTATAATTCACTATGAATGCCCTTATAATGCATTATAAATGTGGTCTTTTTAGAAAACATGTTCAGACAGAAATCCATCACAAAAGCTGCTGGAACAGTGGCCAGAAAGCAATGTCAGAACTTCGGCTCAATCACTACCTGAGGTTTGACCCGCACAACTATACAGTTAAATTATAGCTTACAGTGCAGAGCGGTGTAGCAAGGCAAAAAACTGGACTTAAGAACATTTTGAAAGTCATAATAGATTGATGTTGTACAGAAAATACACACAAAATGTAAGTAGAAACCATAATGCTTAGTTATTGCTAAACAAAGGCGATGTAGTGATTTGTCCATTAACAAAAGGACAGGAAGACTTGCCAATGACAATGATAAAAAGAAAAGTCTATAGCAGAGAGACATAATGGGAGAAATAATGGAACTGTTGTGAAAGGGAGAGACATTCAGAGAAAAGAAATAAAGTTTCCCGATAGAGAAAGCAGACAGATGGAGAGAAAAAGAAGAAAAAGTGGCCGTAAAAAATGAACACGCTGCAGAAGAGAGAAAGAAAAATGACAATGAGGTGGAGAAGAAGAGGAAACAATGACAAATCCAGATGAATATGAGAGCCAACAGGATTCTAATACTTACTTTATCACGCAGCCAGACGTCTCTGACAAATCACTTAATATGCAAATAGCTCTGTATTTATTCCAATGACAAAGCTCGCGTCACATAAACAGACTTATGCAATATAATGCGCACAGACATCTGCGTGTACACCATCAAATACAGGTGGCAAAACACACACACACACACACACACACGTACAGGTGGTTCATTAATCTGTCGTACTTTTCAAATCCACCGGTGTTTAAGAACTGCTGCATTTGTTCCAATGATAAATGAAATTAAGAGTCACAGCTATGATACTTTGTAAAGAGGATAGATGCCACTGTTGCACCTGCACTTTTGTGTGTGTGTGTGTGTGTTTGTTAATGTGTTTGTTAGTTTAATCAGTACTGTGTGTGTATGTGTGTGTTAATTAGGGTTAGTAACTTACTATTTACATGTCTGTACCTATCAAGTTTTTAAAGGGGGTCTCTCACATGCTGAAACATGAATGGCCAGTTAATTAATAGTCTTAAAGTGCAGGAATGTTTGTAGCTGCAGGACAGCTGCACACCAAACAAAAGCAATTAAACTGCAAATTTTTACAAAGATGACAGTTTACTGTAAAAGAGAAAGCCAGATGAGTTAATGCAGTTTTGGAGTTCCAGTTGCGGTATGTAAAGATGTGCATCACTGTCAGCTGTAACAGCTTGTTGCAATCATTGCAAGCAAATGCGACCATTGTTAAACATCTGTGTTAAATCAGTGCTGTTATAAGGATTGCTCATTACACTTTACATTCATTTGGCGGACAGTTTTGTCCAAAGTGACTTTCAAACATTCACACTCCACAGGGGCAGGAGCTACATGTCTTTAAAATTGTCATTATGTAGTTTGAAAAGTTGGGTTTCTCAGCCTGCAGTGACAGATTTCTGCAGTTTTCTTGACTTCAGTGGGAAGTTCATTCCGGTGCAGCAAGAAGCCTTGACTGAGATGAGCAGTGTAATAGATGTGCCTGGAAAAACCTCTGCCAAAGATTTTTTTTTTTTTTTTTTTTTTTTTTGAAGTGGCCCGTTCAGCAAAGGATAACCAATACTACCTAGTAGTATTTGCACATTGTCACTTAACTTCTGCTGCTTGACTTCAGGGAGTGAGGATCATTATGAAATCTGTATTCCTGTTTAAATTCTGCTCTACATTTCTGGAGATGAGATTGTCAGAGAAACAGACAAACTCAGTGATCAGTCTGGTTTGATGAGGGGCTTGGAGGTGCCAGCAGCAGAATCTTGAACTGGTTGCCAGCTGCAGCTGGAAGCGAGGTGGGGGAAGGTGAACAGCTGGTGGACAGAAGGATGGGTGATATCACCTGAACTAAATATGATGATCTAGTGCACAGCATTCTTTGTCCTCACACTACCTCTTAATAATTGATTGTGCTCAATAAACAGAGCAATATTTACTTGATATCTTGGGCCTCACACAATTAAGCTTGGGACAAAGACTAAACAAACCACACATAAAGATTCTTTCCACTGCTTTGCACAGATACAATCAGAAAGAAGCATAGCTGGAGTTCTAGAGGTAGACGACCCCGTAAACCCAGCGAGAACGCCAGCTGTTGCATGTTCCTGTACTATAACAAGTGTGGACGGTAACCAACAGCTTGCACTGTTTATATGCAGTGTGTTTGCTCATTTGGTCAGGTGTAAAAGCTGCATCTGCAAAAAGCCCTACAAGGAGAGAAACATGGACACCTAGTGGACAGGTGGAGGGATTGTCAAACAAGTGATGTCATCAGTTTCCGGACTGGAACAGATCGAGTCCAACTTGGTCGGGTCAGTCTTCATTCCCAAATCATATTCATAATGGCCAGTGTTCATGTGTGTCCCCGCCTTTACCCAACACACTGCACTGAGCGCTTCCAAAGAGGCTGAGCGACTTCTCTGGGATTGCTTACACATAGCTTCGTTTTGTTCTGTTCGTGTTGACTAAAGTCACAGTATGCCTGTAACCTTTTTCGATGTACCTCCTCCTTATCTGCACCCGCCCCTGCTGGTTTTCTCCAACATTTGAATTGTTTTATCTGTCTTGGATTGGAGTTAGTTACATCGCTTTAAACTGCAGGATGAATAAAACTGACTTGATCTATTAAATGAAACAACATAGCTGGTAGGTCTGTGGAGTTAGATTTGTTGTTGTACCTTCAATAGATATGCAGCGGCCTGGATGAAACAATGATTTTATCGAACCTACGGATGTGACCGAAATTAGGTCAGTAAGAGAGACATAATGTCAATTTCTGTACCTTTTGATTCATTGCCTAGCCCTGTTCTGGATTATCTACAGAGGTCTAGTGGAAGACACACAAGGGCTCTGGTAAAGAGGAGAGTTGCACTAGTCCATGAAAGAGATGACAAGGGGTGTTGTACAGGATAATTCAACCGGAGCAAGCTACTACCTGCTATGTTTGCCAAGAATTTGTTGTCAAAATGCGACAATCTTTGGTGCTTACAGCCCATTTATCTCAGGGTCCCAGGGAGGGATCTATAGAGGTTAAAAGGGTCATTGTGATACTATCACTACAGGACATCAATGTAAAAGATTTTCAGATTTTGCACTTCAATACCACGATTCCCTTGCAAACACCAAACACAATATTTGTATGCTTGGATTTTGAAGTTTTTCTCTGTGCCCAAGCAAAGCTGAAGAACATATTGCAAGCATGGTTTTGTGTTATCTTAGATATTTGTCATTCTCACTTTCAAAGCTCTTTACAAATAGTCCCATATGCCATGTGTCACTTTGACAGTTAAAAAAGCAGCAACAGAATAACACACATATCATCAGAAGATTGAAAAGAATGTGGCAAAACAGCCGAACAAAGGTCTGAAAAAAGGCAGAGTGAGATCCAGCAGTGCCGGTAGGGTAATCAGCTGTCAAAAAATAAAATGTTCAGCTCCATGCTGAATGGAATATGGGACAACAGTCATTCAAGGAAAGCTACAGGTGCATCTGACTGTATTTTGGCCTCTTTTGTTTGTGAACTGTCTGCATGGAAACTTCGGCTCTTTATGTGAATTTAAAGGTTTTATTAAGGCAGAGGTAGGACTGCCAAGATGGTGGTGACCAGAGCCACCTCAGACCGAGCTTCACAACAGCTCCTCAGAAACCTGTGGGTGACATCACGGGTTGAACGTATTTACTGACAAATACAACTGAGGGTGAATATTTATTTGATTATTAAAATGTTCATCTGATGATAATGCTAGAGGAGAGGTGAGGGGATATTGTGGCTACTACCTGAGTAGAACATGAATGCGTGTTCAACATTTCTGCAATTCATTCAATGGTTGTCAAGACATCTTTACCTAAAAACTTCAGACACTGAGGAACAGTCATCATCTGAGGATCACAAATGTGCAAAATGTAATAGCATTCCATTCACTAGTTGTTTAGAGTATTTCAACAATCTTAAATTGCAAGACAATCACGATAATCAGTTTTTCATTTATTCCAACTCCGATAGAACAAACCTCTAAAACTCTGAAAGCTTTAGTTCATTATATGCCACAAAAACATTGTCATACTTCTGCACTCTGAGGCACTCACTGTAAAAGCCCATTCTAAATGGAGTCTGCCAATCTTCTCCATAATGGTCTCACTTGTTTATGATAATTACACTAATGTTTAGAAATTAATGTGCTTGTGATTTATTGATCTTAGAGCGCTACACATTAGAAAGCACCCTCGTGTGTGCAGACGAATGCGGGGAACGTTCTCTGTGTGCAACACTTTCATTTAACATAATGCAATTCAGTGAAATGAAATGCAGTATAATGCGCACATGCACGACAGCCCGCGAAGAATTACATCAGCAAGATGGACGACAGCCAGTGGGAATTATCATCCAATCAAAACAACAGCGTGCTCTGTCCGTGTTGTTTTGTCGCTGTTATCTCGCCTGCTATTCTACAAAGACCGACACAACAACAACCGCGTGTCTCTCATTCACCATCAGCTGTGTACAATGCATCTGCTTTGTTTCCTTTGTTTACGTTGAGGTTGAATGGTCACATAAGGACACTGTTGAATGAATTAAGTCCAAGTTATGAAAGACTGTCTTTCTTTGTCTTTGTCTCCTGTTGTCATTCAGCTGGATGAAAGACCATCATGACCTGTTTCATAAACACTCACATCAACCACTACAACAGTCCACCAGTGTTCGACAAGTGAAGGATACAACAAACCTCGATGCCCCTGTGGCTGCAGTTTGTAGTCATCCTTTGAGATTCTGCTGAGTGTAACTTTGTTCTTTTGGCTGGTGCAGGGAAGGCCTGACTGAGTGGCTGTAGTAGGAGGCAGTCCACATTATGTCCAAAAGGTGGTTTTGGTATAGATTTGGCACCGTGCTACACGTGTGACCAAAGAAACAATTATAATAACTGAGCAAAACAAGTTATAATAACACCAAATATATTAACTAAACATCACCTGCACATTGCTAATCCTTATGTCCCCAACAGCCAAAAAGCGACCACTCACATAGATACAGGTAATTCCACTGCTTCCTCTTAAACAGGTAATTTACAAAATTTTACATTATTTACCATAAAACCTATATCACAACCATACTTAAACACATCACAAACCAACGTAAATAACTGCTAACTCATTTAACCCCCCCCCCCCAAATACTTGGGCTAACCCAATGACATCACTAATGATGTCACTTAGGGTATAAATACAGGAAGTAGTTGGACCTTTGTGCTGTTTGCCCCTGGAACACCTGGTGCATGGTAAGTAGTATGGAAGCTAATTAGCTTATGGAACAACCAAAATGAAATGACAAATTTGACAATGCTTCATAATCTTTATTACTTTAAGCAATGAAGTTCAATGTAACCTGCAAAACACGAACAAACCTTGGGCAGTCTGTATCTGCATTTTACCAATCAATGATGGAAGTATTGCTAAATAAACGATGAACAAGCACGGTTATTGGAACCTCAAGTTTGGCATTATGGATTATGGCTGCTGTCTTGATTTTTTTTGGAGCCCTGACCATATATGGATAACAGCAAGGAACTGGTGGGTCATGTACTGTGAGCTGCGAGAATGGCGGCCTGTCTGGTCCCAAACATTCCAGCTCAGTAACAGTAACTGAACTATGCTTCTGGAAACAGTTGAGGAGAGAAGTGGTCAATGCAGTAACATAATTTGGATTGATATTTGATCAGCACAATATACTGTCAATGGTTAGCACTTACAATCAAGTCATAATCTTTAGCGTTTTTTGCCATCTGACTATTTTAAATATTGCAGGAAGGAATGGAACAACCTGGGATGGTGACTGTCAGCTGTTACAGTAGACAAGGAGCTGCAAGTGATGGATCGTTTGTGCGCTTGAAGAGGAGCAGCACGTGTCATCAAGGTAAACAACTTCTTTTACTATGTCAACCTGTTTCGTGAAAAACTACTTGCACTATGTGTGCAGAATGAAATCAAAAGCACAATGTATTATGACAAATCCTCTCAACTCTGATATGTGTGGGTGTTAACACACACGAGTTGCTCTTTTATTGCATCTCTGACAGAGTAGCTGCTCAAGGTTGATTTCTTGCCCTCAGATACATACTGGACCAACAAGAGAAAAGGATTTTTTTTTTTTTTTTTTTTTTTACTGCTAGTAGTGCTCTGGAGCTGTTCCACGGTTCAATATTCTGTTAACACACATTAAGCCTCCAGCTGTGTTTGGGCCAAAACCCCTGACCCCACTCCCACCCCTAACCCTGAATACACAGGACCATGGGAACATACTCAGCAGGCTGCCAGACAGATGTATCCATTCAACCCAATCAGATAAGCAAGAGCCCGTCATGGACCTGACATGGACGAGTTGACATTTCTAGATGCCTGCATGTCTATGATCTCACCCAGCAGGAGCACACATGTAGAACTGGGGAACATAGGTCCCTTTGTCATGTTTCCATTATTTGATATATTTTCATGGAACATAGGAATAACCCCACACCAGTGCTGTAGTGTTCGAGTCCAGTTTTGGATTCAAGATGTCAAGAAGTCTTGGACTTATTGATATTTGCTCTCAGATTTGGCCATTGGTCTCACTAAATATTCTATCTGGTCTTGAGTCCAGGTTTTTTTATTTTATGAAGTAACTTCCTCCTTCAGTCTTGGGTCATGACTACTCCTGATCTTAGACTAGGCCTGGTTACTTAGTACTAGACTTGTCTTGAATACAACTCTGTGTACTTTCTGTAAACTCTACGGCAGTGCTAAACTGGGTTTTTTTTCAGTCTAAAATGAATTAGTTTGCTTTGAAAAGTAAGCTTTGTACACATTGTTACTGTTTGATCATTTTGATAGTCTGAGATAACTGCTAGCAGCATTAGCAAGAGCAGGGCTACATTAAAGGCGGGGATGAAGATTGTTAGCAATCAAAAATGGATGTAAAGAATGCTGGATTTCCAACAGAAATCTTGTTGGTTTACAAGAAAACTCCACTGGGATCCTTTGACATATGACGTGATGAATCCTTTCAACCAACAGTTTGTTTAGATGTAAACATTAACTAGTTGCAGCCATAATGTTGCACAAATAAGCAGAAAAGACACTACCAACCAAGAGACTACAAGCTTGAACCAGTTGTGAGATATAAGGCAGTGTTTGTAACAGTTGTGTTTTGACAGCTTCATACAGTGAGGTATTATTTCTCAGATTAAAGTGCAGAAATCTTTTGTTACACCTAACGTGCAGTTTTATGAGTAAAATGGTTCAGGAACCGGAGGCTTCAGTCTACAAACTGTGAACCAAAGGTCACATTGTCAGCTGAATCATCCTTCACTCTCGTCTCAATAAATGCAGAGCACTCTGTGTGCACGGCATGCTAAAGACATGCACGGGCCTCAGGACCCTGTGCTGATGGTTTCTGGCAGCTCTGCTCAGTGTGTGATGCATTTCCTTGGCATGATTTTGATACGCTGAACCCCCCAGAGAGCAATGTAAATGCCAGTGAATACATTCAAGACATTCTGACTGATTGTGTTCCTGTTGTGTTAGTTTTATTTGCAAGGGAAATTTAGAAACAAAGTAACGAACGGAAAACTAAAACAGATGATGATTATGGAAATCTATATGATACCAAACAGATTAATAAAACAAATAAAAGTTGGTTCTGGAGTGTAGCAAGGGATGTAGCATTTAGTGATTTAGGAGCTGGGACTGTATGACTGTATGAAGGGACTGTATGAAAATCATTGTTGTGGGGAAGTGTGCTGAAATATATATTTATTTGCATGAAAAAAACAAGGCAATCTTCGTCTTTATTAATAATGTCTTTGGACCCTGTCTGTTTTAGATTGCCTACGAGAAAGGGATTTCCAGGAAACAATGGAGCATGCAATAGAGTCAGATATTTTGGAAGGCCGATAAAATCAAAATTTCTATATCTATTTCAATTTCTGTGTATATTTCTAATGATTTCTTTTCTAGTGAAGTTTACTTTCAGTGCACTGATTAAAACAATTCAACTGGAAAATTACAAGGTGGATTTCATTTCGAAGCACTCACAGGAAGAAAGATTGCCAGTTCAGCATCACATTTTAGTCGTTTTTTGGACAGCTGATCAGTTTTAAATCTATCAGCAAAGAGCAACATTCAGGAGCAGCCAATGCAAGCGAGCTGTTAGATGAAGAGCTGCAGGTGACAGATGGAACACCTCCATGTCCTCTGCAAGCTAATCAAGTTAACGCCTCCTGCTGCTGTGAGGGGAAATTACTTGTGCCATATACAGCTTTAGATCAAACCAATTATTATTGCTTTTATTAAAACGCAAGTTTGGCTGCACTGCTCTTCTTCCTTGGTTCCTTGTATTTTCTTGGGGTGCATTAGTCAAGGACTGCTTAAGTTTTCAATGACTGACAGTACATTGTTGATGGATTGAAGTACACTTACCTCGATTGCTGTGATTACTCTTCTGTCATTTTGTTTCCTTGTGTTGTGTAGTCGGTAGAAACACTTGTCAATATACTGTGTTTGTCTAAGGTTTCCAGGGTTGAAATCCCAAGGTAGCATTATAGAGGTATTCATTCGTGAAGTACTCATTCAGATAACTGTATCATTAAGAGTGCTGCTATCCAGAGCTCTCTCTTCTACAGATTTGAAATTCTTCAAGGCTTTGTTTCAAGTTTAAGTTAAGATTAACTAAATAGAATAAATGATCTGTAACTGAACTTTTGAAAATGTTTCGAAGAAAGTGGTTCTCTATAAAAGTGGATGGATTACAGTGTGTATGACTGGCAGAGAATGAGCCAGTAGGCAGGGTTGTTAAATATTGTGAAGGTTGTGAAGATATAAATGAGGATGCATGAAGTGGATTTTCTGATTGTAAAAAGTTGCCACTGTCAATAAAGTAACAGAAACAGCTCAGCAATGCAGTGTATCGAGGCAGGCAGGAGGGACATGAGCAGCAGGGGAAATGTAAAGCCTGATATCCACTCCATCTTTGAAGTGAAATAATTCAAACCTGTTCATTCTAATGTAGTTTTATTTGAAACCTGAGGGCTTTTTGAGTGACTACAGAGGTTTGTAGAAAATTGTATTGTGCCTTCTATCTAATTAATTGTGTTTACACATTGAAGCATGGCTTAAACTCCGTTTTCAGCTTTTTCTCTTTAATTGGAGCAACACAAATGAGGGCAGAAAGGCAATTTGTGCTAAAATCACCTAATTCATTTCAAATTCGACAAACCTCAGATGTGTGATGGGTTAGATCTTTGTAAAAGAAATGGGGAGAGAGTGGTCCAATGGAAGCATTTATATTTCAGGGATAAGGAAGTAAAAGCTAAATGAACATCTTTGATATTGATAGAACAGACGACAGCAGCTGGATTCGAAGTCAAGAGTCTTGTCCATGTACAACGGGTGCTCTTGACCGTAAACTTGAGACCTTTCAATTGCTTACAAGCTGCACTTAATTTCTTCTCTGGAATCAAGCGTCTTTTTTTTCTAAGACAATTTTCTATAACTGCTATCCTTACCAGGGTCGCAAGGTGCTGGAGCTGATGCCAGCTGGCATTGGGCGGGAGGTGGGGTAAACCCTGAAAAGTCGCCAGTTCTTCACAGGGCTAACACATAGAGACAAACAACCATTCACACCTATGGGCAATTTAAAGTCACCAGTTAACCTATTAACTGTGGGAGGAAGCCGGAGTACCACGAGGGAACACATGGGGAGAACACGCAAACTCCACACAGGAAAGGCCTGTGTTGGGTTTTGAAGCAGGAACCTTGTTTGATGTGAGGCGACATTGCTGACTACCAAAAGTAGAAGTTGTGTAATTAGTTGCAGGTTTTGGGATAGAAAAGTAGCATTCATGTACTGGCTGTGTCTGACCTTCACTGTCTAGATGTAAAAGTGCAGACAAAACCAATGACCCATTGCCATGTGTAGAAACACACAATACTGTAAAAGTTGAGATTATTTATTTATTTATTTATTTTTTTTTCAGAAAATGTAGAATGAAGTGACCAGGAACAGACTCACCATCATAACAGCACAGGACGGCAAAGACTTCCAGCTGGTTTAAATTTCATTAAAAAGTTGATGTTTAGTAGATTACAACCTTTATTCTGATGACTTCGTTTTCCTCCTCCACTCTAGTGCTAAACACTGGAGCGCCAATGACTGCATTCAACTCGAACAACAAGCAAGACGTTGGGGACTGTGACACAAGTTTTATCATCTTCACAGGCTCTAACCCACTCCGCTCCCTCACCCACACAGATCATTGAGTGGTTGAACTGATCGGGGATCAGACAAATGCTTGAACACCATGGCTCCACTTCTGTAAGATAATCTTGCTTGAAATTGCCGGAGCTGGTTTCTCTGTCGGACCTTTTGATCAGCCTAGAATGCATCTTAAATCTCAAATTTCCAAGCACATCCAAACACTCTCATGCAGTTACTGTACCATCATGGGCTCACTCAGCAGAGGGGTTGTCAAGTTCTATAGGACTACAGGGTGACATCAAGAAAGTTCAATATATAAATAAGCAAAGGGTTAGCTCATGGACAGGCTGTCCAATTGTGTTAGAGCTCAGTCCCACCGGGCAAAAGCTGGGACCCGTTCTGGCTGCACCATGGTGTATGTGGGGACAAAACAGTGTTCCAGTCGCTATGTGCCAGGGGTTAGGGTGACTATCAAAGAATACTAAATGTTGTCCAGCTATGATTTCTCTGTAGGTGTTACTCAGAGGTTCCAAGCACCCAGGCAATGGGTGCATATGTTCTGATAGATTTTCTAAAAACTACCTGTTGTGGGTGGCTGCTTCATTCAGCTCTCTCCATCCCTGCATAAACCATCACCCCTGGAGAGGTGAGGAACAGCTTAATTTAGCTTCAGTTTGATTGGGTGCATGTGCTTGAACAGTATTATTATGTAAATGCCCTCTGTACTCTCTGTTTATCACCATTGCCAAAAAGACTTTGATATAGTGAGTTTGCTACAAGCCCGATGCAGATCCCATGCTTCCTTTCCTCCTTTGCCTGCCAGTGATTAATTCCGTAAAAAGCTGAGTGCATAGCGTTCATAAAAACACAGTGAATTTTAAAGGGTTTCAATCTATCTGTATGTATTCCAGGCTATTCACAGCCCAGTCAATCAGCTGTGAGGGGAGTGCAGCGGGGTGAATGATCAACTGTTAACCACTACTGCTACTCCACTGATTACACTGCCAGGCCCTCCATCTGTCTCCCTCCCTCCCTGACTCTCCCTCCACCCTCCCAGGATGCACAAATAATTCTCTCTCTAGATATTTGTCTGTACTGGTCTCTTGGCCCGCCCACCCCTGTGCTCTCTCTCTCTCTCTGACCTACAAATCCCTTCACACACACACTGTCTCTCAGAGAAATGCTCATGATCGCTACCTCTCCTCCTGCTCGTCAAAAACGGTACTTGCCATGAGGGCGAAAAGGGAAAAAAAAAGCACTGAAGGCTTTTGGCAAGAAGACAGTAAGTTCTATTGTAGTTTAGGAGATTGAGGAACAGGCAGCCCTCGTCGCACAAGGACTTCTTGCAGAAATTGACCTGCACTCATTGATTTGTCTCCCGTTGCAGTGGTTGTCTCGTTGCTGGGAGGAAGGGGGTGGTTGTTCGCCGACAGGATGATGTGGTCCCATGTCAAGCTGCTCTTGGTAATTGGTTCGTTTCTATTTAGGCACTAGATAGAGGGACATGTGGTAAGACAAGGTCTCAAGGGCTGCATTAAAGGCAAAAAGAACCAGATCTGGTTGTTAGACCGTTGGGGGAGAAAAAAAATGAGTGTATAAAACTCAAAGTTGGAGTGTTACACTGACTGAAGTTTCAGTGTGATGTGTTTGACATGGCAGTCTGTCAGTTTGAGTCCAATGCATTATACCATTGCTTGTGTTCATGCTTATTTCTAAATGTTCAGGGGTGGTATGGAAAGTGACAAGTGCCACCAAAAATGGCTATCGAAGATTGTTAGTTTGACTTGAGAGTGCTCCCTCTGTCCAGTTAAAGCTGCACCAGGTACCTTCAGGGAGGTATCAGCCATTTCAACACCTGCCTGAAGACTTTATTAAGACTGCAAGTTTGAGTAAAAAAAAATCTGGGGGTGAACTTACCAGACCTCTGTAACCCACTACTTATCTCTGCTCGAGGCTTGAGGTTATAGTTATATAGCTGGTGTTAGCATAACACACCCACATCTTGACTGAGGTTTTGCTGTTGAGTTGCATTTTGGGTAAGGCAGGCAGGTTCTGACAAGGAATATAAATGCATGGGGTAAAATAAAGTCCAAGAATTGAGTCCATGAACAAAATAAGATCTTGCTGCGACTATACCTCCTAAAAATTACATTCATATAGAACCACTTTGAACTTTTATTTAACCAGAAGCACAATCTTTCCATAACCTTAAAAGTACTCAGTACAATTTTGACCTGTATTAGCGCTGTGGAGCAAGCTTTTAAGAGACTGCCAATGACGTCGTGCCATCACTGGTTGCTGTGATGACATAGATGTATTGAGATAACTGGATAATTTGTTCTAGGATGGCACCCATTCATTCCAAAGAAAGTTGTTCACTCGGTATGCAGACGAAAAGTAATTTACCACTTTACAATGAATTTAGCATTGCATTCCTAACACCGTTGCTCTCACTATGGACAGTCGAAAGAAATATCATAATTGATGCAGTAGACCCAGAGATACTGTGCCAACATTACCCAAAATGTAACTTCAAGGATGACGCCGGTCAGTGATTCAAGGCGTGTTACGTTATACAGTACAAAAAACAGTTTTGGTCTCTATAGTTAATTTCCTCGTTCATGACAACTGTACTGAGGGTGTATTTTTATACAACTCACCTGTAAGGCTTAAAGTTATGCAGAATTAGTAGAGTAGCTGCTTTAATTGGCAGGTGGATAGGCAGGACTGCCAAGATGGTGATGTCCAGAGCAACCACACTGAGATTCAGAACGGCTCTTCAGAAAACTGTGAGCGACGTGATGGATACTACGTCCATGTTTTATACTGTCTGTGGCTAGTACCAGGACACAGTGTCTGAAGACAAAGGCCAAAACAAATCAGAGGCGCTCAACATATTTGGTAGTTTGAGAAAGTTGATCACTAAATGTTCACGCCTCAGATCCTTTGAACAACACAGGTTACCTTGCAACACAACCCAGGGCACACGTAAACAAAAAGTAAAATCCTTGCATCCACTGGCAGGTAGAGACAATAGTTTGGCTTGGTGTCTGAGAGAGAGTAGCTGAGCAGACAGAAACACACACAGCAGCCGTGCTTAACACTCTTCACGACTGTGAGCAGACACACCGAGCCACATTTACACTCGTACAGACAGCAGACAGGGAGTGTGGACACTCGGGTGCAGCACTGACGGAGTTGCCAGCAGCAGGTTCCTGCTGTCTCAGCTCGGAGAGCAGAAGAGGCTGCTCTGCTGTCGTGCCAGACAGTGTTGGTGTCAGCAACGTGACAATGAGAATAAATAGGTTTTGATTTAGGATTTTGAGGTCTTGTACAGAATTCTCCTCCCTAATCACCAGGGGGAGTTGATTCCAGAGATGAAGGTAAGGGTCAGAAAAAGTGAGGATGGGACACTTTCTTTTGTTGCAGCTTCACTTTGGGATTCAAGCTGATGAGGAAGGCGCAGCTATTGTTATAAAAACTCCTGTCAATGCAACTAGAGTCACTTTTTAATGTGTATACTGCAATGGACGATAGATAGAGCAAGACAGGTTTTATTGTTTGTTTGAATTTTCTTAGGCTATCGTTACAACTGATACAGAAAATCCAGACTAAAAGCTCCCATAAGTGGACATTTCCCAACTTGGCAGCCTTGCACCCGTATTATACTGTGATGGTATCAAAAAGCAATAAAAACGTTGGCAGACAGCAGTGCACACTTCTACTAACCCCTACACGCCTAAAAAAAAATAAATAAATAAAAATAAAAAATAAAAAGTACTGTCACCTCCACCAGGGTTCACCGCGGTTGTTTCTTTATTCCACAAACAAAAGCTACTATCAACATCATTTGATGCTGTAATCACATGGACATTCGTGACAGTTGTAGAGGGGGATAGATTTATCATGTCCAGTTGTTGGTAGTGTCGGAGAGGAGGTCCTCTCTGAAGAGCTGGAGGTCTTCAGGAGGTCTTTGAAGGTAGAGAGGGACGCCCTTGATCTGGTAGGAACTGGTAGGACGTTCCACCAACGGGGAACAACAGATGAGAAAAGTTTGGGTTGCTTTGAGTGAACGGGTGGCAGGTTCAGGCATCGTTCATTGGAGGAGCGCAACGGTAAGGAGGAAACATGTACCTGTATAAAGGCATTCAAGTTGGTTGGTGCAAAAACAGAGACAACTTTGTAGTCAGCATTAGCGATTTGAATTTAATTGCTACAGGTAGCCAGTGGAGTTCGATGAGCAGCGGGGTAACATGTGACCTTATGAGCTGATTGAAAACCAGGCTGGATCATTTGAAAGGGTTTTACTGTGCAGGCTGGGAGAAGTGGCACGACCAGACAACTGAGGCCTGACCCTGCCCTTACCCTGGTAGGGGCAGGGTCCCTCCCCAAAGCCAAATGTTGTTCGACAATTATTGTATTGTATTATCAGATTTTTTCTGAGATTGTATCTCAAAACAGTAAAAGAGGCATAATTTAATTAAACATGTGCTAATTTGCATACATTTCTAGAACAACATTGGATCAAGCCAGGTCCAAAATTCATTCAAATTGTTTACATATTAGAGTCAAACGTTTTAGAGAGGAAAAGTTGGATATCTGTTTTATCACTCCATAATTTGTGTCTCTATTTTGCAGCGTAAATTGTGAGTCAGACTCAGATTTAGAGGCTGGTACATGAACTAAACAAAGACAGAACACAACAGGTAGGTAGGAATATCAGATTAGTCCATGAATCCACCTGGACTCAGTTTCAGACACCTTTCGGGCCGGGGTTTGAAATGTCTGAAATGAAGTGCTGCTGAAGTGGAGATGTGTGACTCAGAGTCTAAGAAAAAAATTATTTGGAGAAAATTGCCTTTAAAGATATGGATTGTGCAAAAAATATTTTGAGACACTACAAGTGAAATTTGACCTCATAGAAATCACCTCCAGGTGATTACTCTCATTAAAACTAGATTAGTTAAGATTATTTTTTTGTATTACAAGTTTTCTGTTTTGCCTGTTTCACTTCTAATGATAAACTGTTGCATTTGTCCACATTGCTTCATCTTCTGGGAAATGTTTGTAACCTCTCTCTTATGTCAGTGTCACACATTCTCAGCATTTCTTTGACTTTCCAACATTAATATTGCTGTCATTTAAAATTTCTCGCAACCCTGATCAGTCATCTTCCTTCCTGTGTTCTATGAGCCAATCTGCTGTTGATTGCTGCTCTTTAAAGATGTGTATGAAAATGATTTTGATTGTCTTCCATGAGAGTCTGTGCACAGTTATCTCCATATTTACATGACATCAAATCTCCGCTCTCTCTCTGATGACCGGCTTTTTCTAGCTTGCCTTCCGGTTTGACCGTCTCCGTGTCCAGACAACACATGTCTTTGTTTTACATGTTATGTTTCTATTTGCTGAAGACTTGAAACCTTTATATAACCTTATTATATTTCACTGGTGTAATATTTACTATTCCAGGTGGTTCAGCTAATACTACAATGATGACCTTTTGACAAGAAGATGAGAGCTGTTCAAGGCTTTTCCCTGACATTTCTACAACATGCTCACATCCCGTCCTCCCCCTGCAGCTTTGTGTACTGCAGCTGCTTTGTGGCACTAAACTGACAAGCGAAAGTGCAACAATACGTTCCCCCTTCCTTGTTGCTCAGTGTGTTAGAAACACCTAACAAGGTTGTAGCCCGAAACATCTGAAGCTCGTCCTCATCACGCTTGCTGTACAGTAGCATTGACTGCCTGTGGCTGCTTACCAGCTACATTGTGTAGCTCGTGTCATTTTCAAAGGATGCACTCTGATTTGCTACATGTGAGTGGGTGTTCGCACAGACACAGTTTGAAATTTTCATATTTCTGTTCTGTGTGAAGCCGACAGTCTCCAGAAGGTTCTCAGATGTGTCCCCTAACCTGGAGAATCTCATTAGGAGCAACATGCACAGACATCTGCATACAAGCTCCAACACACATAAAGCACATCTGCACACACACACAACCTGTGGAGAAGCACAGATGGTCATATTTGCATGTCTCTCCTCTCTCACCTGCAGGAACGCACACACATACATGAATATATATACACACATACATTCTGATGAATGCATTTATGGATGTTTGTCGACATGCAGTGCACACAGTTTTGCTTTAACATGCACACATAAGCAATTGGTGTTTGTATTTGAATTTAGCCTGCAGATAGCAAGTCTTTGATAGCAGAAATGGAAGAGTCAATAAAAGTGAGTAAATTAACTGAAGCACTATAGTGTCAAAATTTATGTTGATTTAAATACCAGAGAGGTGCACGTGTGCCTGACTTTCTAACAATAACAGCAGACCAGGGGGAGTTAGGGGTCATTGTAAAGGTGCATGCAAAAGGGGCCAAGAAAGCTTTTTAGATTTTTGTTTATGGCTTTCTCATTGTTTGAATCATAGATGCTGAAAACTTTTCATCTGGACCTATGCATGAGGCGCAATCCTTGGCAGCACGGCTCAGTGTTTGGCACTGTCGCCTCCCAGCAAGAATTGTGTGTTTGAGTCTATGCTGGGGCAAGACCCTTCGGTGTGGAGTTTGCATATTCTCCTCATGTTTACATGGGATCGCTTTCCTGTCCTGCCCTTTAGAACTGGCATTTGTCCCCATTTGTTTCCCTTTTGAGATCAATAAAATGATAACTTAACCTGTGTTTTTAAACTACCTTATACCAAAATTAAGCAATCTACAACATTTCTATCAGTTAGATATACAGTAAAGTCAAAGGTTTGGACACACCTTCTCATTCAAAGGTTTTTCTTTACTTGTATTACTTTGTACATTGTAGATTAACACTGAAGACATCAAAACTGATGCAATAACACATGGAATATGTGGTAAACAAAAAGTGTAAATAAATAATAAAAGCAAAATATGTTTCATATGAGGTCATCACCTGGAAAGCTTTTCAATTAGCAGGTGTGCCTTGTCAAAAGTTAATTCATGGAATTTCTTGCCCCTTTTAATGTGTTTGAGACAGTCAGTTCTTGTTGGCTTACAGTAAATGGCATTATAATCTACTGTAGTAATCCTTATTGTGGCAAGAACCACTCAACTAAGTACAGAGAAATGACAGTCCATCATCACTTTAAGACATGAAGGTCAGTCAATCCAGAAAATGTCAAGAACTTCATCGTATTATTATCGTATTATTTGATGTTTTTTGTGACTGTACATGATGATACATTCAAAGTTGAAATTTTCTGGATTGACTGAAAAGAAATATGGTTAGTTAAGTGGTTCTTGCCATAATATGAGTGAGAAGGCAAGAAATTCCACAAATGAACTGCAGAAAATGCACCTGTTAATTAAAAATGATTCCAGGTGGCGACTTCATGAAGCTGAAAAGGTGGCTAGTTTGAAAAATTTAAAATATAAAACATATTTTGTTTTGTTTCCACTTTGTGTGTACTACATAATTTGATGTGTGTTGTTTCATAGTTTTGATGTCTTCAGTGTGAATCTACAACGCAGGAAATAATAAAACCATTGAATGAGAAGATGTGTCCAAACTTTTGAATGGTACTGTACATATATAGTTATAGTTATGTATGTTCAGTATAACTCCAGTATACATACATATACAGACATTTTTGTGCCATAAATAGATAGAGATAGTAGTTGTGTGAGTTATTTGTATGTTATTTGAGTGTTGTATGTATGTTGTAAGCACTATGATTGCATGTGAGTGCATTCTGTTACTGGCTGGGCATGTATCTGAGTAGACGTGTGACAAAATCTATATTCCATGTATTGTGTGTATGGAAAGAAAAGCTGTCTATTGCATGGAATACAACAGTGTTCACAGTTTGAATGAGTGGCTATGAAAGGGTTTTATTTGGCTGAGGACAGGATCTACTATGAAATCAATGCCCATTCAGTTTCCATAGAAACCAGTACGCCAACATACATTTTATAGCTTGTGTAACAAGTTCTCCACACTGTGACGCTCCAGTTTGACCTTCATTTCCAGATCAGACAGGCGATGTCTGTTTGTTTGTTGGTTGGTTGCTTTTTCTGTGACATAACCATCTGTGATGTGGATCACACTGCCTTTCTTCTGGTTCTTTCACAGTTTTCTGAAGACCTCTTCTAGCTCATACCTAAATTGTCAGTTAAGTCTATTAGCTGTGATTAGGCTTTGGCCAATAAACTACTTTGAATTTATTCAAATAATAAGAAAACAAAGGTAAACAAATCAGAAACTAGTCCAAAACCACCGGGTTCTTGATGATACCATGATTTCAATCTATAATATATACTATGTATATATACTATAGTGTTAGGAATGGAAAAAAAAGACTGAATATCCACTCGAACTTCAGCTGCAATTGTTACCATGTCCAGATCACCACTTTTAACAGCAGTAACAACAGGTCACTTCCAAGGCCAGGAGGTTCAGATTATGTTGTTATATGTCAGTGGTTCTTAACCTGGGGGTGGGAGATCATTTCTGAGGGTCACCAAATGTTTGTTGAGGATAAAATAAAGTAACATGGTGTGGCACGTGGCACCAAATGAAAGACAGAAAGCAGCTTTCAGTGATGTCAACCCTCAAAAAACAATATATACTTTATACATGTTATACAATATGTTACACATATTAACACACTCAGTTAGCTTAGTGCTATTGCAGTGCATTTCTATCTATTATTGTTCTTTTAGGTCTAAAGTACAAATGTTGACTTTGACTGTTAATTTTGATGTCCTGTCTGTGGGCAAAGCAGCTTTTGGGGGGAGGCTGTCGCCAACATCAATCAGAATGATCTCTCTGGGGGGGTTGCGAAACTAAAAGAGAACTGCTGATATATATTACACTAATGTCAACATCTCTGTTGTGCAGCAGCTGATAAAATGGACCAGAAGCTGTGAGTTTGAAACCAGAAGATTGCTTTTGTTTGTGTGAAATCAAGAACTCATTGTTTCAAAAAAGAATTCTGAGCGCTGAATTTGCCACTGTTGTGTCCATCATTGTGAATCCGTTGAGAATCTCCAACAGCTCCATTGTTCCAGTAGACCTTGGTTAAACATTTGCCCAAGCACACACCCAGCTACACATTATACTTTATTTTTAAAATTGTAGTTTTAATGAAACAAAAATATACCTGAGAACTGATCAGACTAGGTCACTAGGAGTAATGCAATACATCGCAGTACCGTACCGACAGGATATCAAGTAAAGATTACCTCCATCTTCCACTGGAGTTAGAATAATTGTAGTCCAAAGACATGAGGAAGGAGACAATAAGACAAAATAAAAAAAAATAAAAAAAACTGCTCTGTCCCGTCTCTCGGGTTGTCAAGTTGCTAGTTTTTGATCATAAGTAATGTAATTAGAACAAATACACGAACAATTTTACATATATTTACAACAGTGGGATTGCACACTGAAACTGGGGGTGCTATATCATAAAAATACCTGTTTATATGCACTGTCAGTTTAGTTTTTGCTCATTTGCTGTCTACAAGTAATATTTTATATCTGGTTGCAGTTTTAAGGATGTATAGTCTCATTTGTTTCTTCGAGGTATTTGCCTCAAGCGCAGCCGGACAGACAACATATCGGGGAGCTGTTCAGACATAATTGGCATTCTGATAATGAGAAAACATACAGCTGACAGGCGGAGGGATAGAAGCAAACATGAAACAGCAATGCAATAGGAAAGAGGGAGACTGCAGATTAAACTCAGTGGAGTGTGCAACAGAGAACAAACTAGTTATGTGTCAGACAGAAACGACTGACAGAGATTCAGTGGAGGCCCCGTATGGGAGAACCAGAGATGGTCTGCTGTAAAAAGCATCAAAAACTGCCACAGTCAGACTGAGTGATGAGACACAAAGCAGGCTTTGGTTGACTTAGCTTGGATTGAAGCAGCTTTCAATTACTGGGAGTGTTGTGCTGGCTTTTGGCCTGGACGAGACACCCTGCGGACCACAGGAGAATACTGGACCTCTTATTGTTCTTCAGCCAAGACTCAGTCACTGCTGGATTTCGCTTGATCCATCACCTCTTTGTGTCAGCGTCATTAAGAACAATGTTCACTCCAGTTGTGGCACTTTGCAGACTGAATAATGAAATGAGGTACTGAGCGAAGCTGCTTTCTTATGTAAAGCAATCACATCCTGTAGCTATACTTCCATATGTTTTAATCTTTGAATTTCATTACACGCTCCTCAAAGGCAAGAGAGTAAATGTTGACACACTTATGAGTGGGCGAGTGTGTTCACTATGAATATATAATTCATTCCAATGTATAAAGTAGTCATTTGAAGTTGAGAAAAAACACAAGTCTCAGTTGTGGTTCAGCTGCTCTGCAGGAAGCAAACAGAAAAATGAACGAATGTAGTAAAAGAAAGACGAGAGGGCAATAATGTCCTTCAGCATTCATTGCATTATGTGTATAAAAAAGGAAAAATGTGGCCTCAGTATTGGAGCACACACCAGAAGAGATGAGAGCAACAGGTTTTCATTGTTTGACTGTTTTCTACTGAATACATAAAATGGAAATGTAGGTTTTCAGGTGGCAGCATTTCATCTTCATACACCAAATTGAATGCTTTGACCAATTACCCATTAATCTCATTATTCACATCACTTGTATTCGGGGTGAGAAAGATATCTTGAAGACTTGGTAGATGAACCTACTCTACGCTAGCAGTGCCAAACAGTGGACATATAAAGTTCCTGAGTAGCCGATGACTTTTCACACCTACCCTGTTTGGTTAGGTTAAAGCGAAACCCTGGTGCTTTTGTCTCATTAGTGTGGCTTGTTTGGACTGGTGTGAAAGCTGTCAGTCAAACTCTGATGTGGACCAAAACAACCAGAGGAAGGCCACTTAAAAAAGGAGGGTCTCAGTTGGCTTCCAAGTGGTCTCTTTGTTTGTGGTCCTAAAGCAAATGAACCAACTGCAGGACTTTTCTAATATCAGATATGATTCTAGCATGATTTCAGAACTGTTAATAAACTCATCTGCTAATCGTGAACTGGAAGGCATTTTAAACTAAGCAATCTGTACATGCAACTTATATATTTATGTAAATCATTTGGTAACCATGGTGACACATCTGCACGTCAGCACGTTGTTGTGGGGATTCTCTCTGATCAATCACACAGTTAGAAGCAGTTCACACTGCAGTCTGTAGTGTGTGTATGCTTCTGTGTTTCTAACAAGAAGACTGTCAACGTGTGACATCATTAATCTTGTATTTCTAGAGTGATGTGTTTCTATGGACAAATGTTAAAATGTCGTATTTCTTTTAGAGTTTGGTGTCACATTTTCAGCAGTGCAGGGAGCTTTAGGTTCTTAGACACTGTCTGCTGTTAGTTATTGGTTTGGTTAATGGTTATCTATTGATTACTTATTTGACAGCGGATGATCAGGTTTATTTTTAATTAACCATATTCATTTTGTAACACCAGTATGCGGTAATCTTAGACAAGTGATGACTGTTAATGCAACATTAATGTAACAGTCGTGAGAACACCTGTTAAGTGGAATGATACATGTAGTTAGTCTAAGTGATATTGCTCTCTACATCAGCACTCATGGAAAGCCTTCTGACTAATCAGATTACTTGGTCAGAAATGTTACATAATAATTATAAGCCTATGTTTATCTTAGTTCTCTCCTCATCATACAGGTTAACAATGTTTTAGCAAATATTTTTCTTTTTTCTAAGCTAGCCCACCTTACATTGCTTGACCCAGATGGTCTTCAGGACACATTCCCCACACACTTCATGCTAATGTTTCCATGAATACAGCCAAGAAGTAATCAGCACAGTTGCATTCAAGTGCGCTCCTCCCTCTGGACTTCATTAACTTTCTAACTACCGTTAAAGAAAGTTGCAAATAACATTTGACACAAGGTGCTTATCGAGTAGAATTGCATTTGTGTGTTTATCCTCATGAACTTCATTTAAATGCTTGACTCCAATTGAATGAACTTTCTTGGGCTGTTTTAACCCCATGTGACACGTGGAAAAAACACTGGCAAAGAAGCTATTAGAATAATAGCAACCAAGTGAGATGTTTTCATTGTTATTCAACAACTGGAAAACCTCGGAGACCTCTGAGAGAGGAGCTGGCCTCCTTGTTGGCTCACAGAAAATGGAGGTTAATGATAATTGAATATTTGAAGAGGAAACTGAATAATTACAGCTATAGAACAGCAGCAAATGGAAAGTCGAGGGTGGACAAAGGAGGAGAACCATTTTCTGATGAGTAATTTACATATGGAAAACACAGAGGCAGACCCACATTTATCACGCGCACACCTGCTTCTCCTTTCCTACTTCCCTCAGTTTATTTTCGCAGTGTACTTTAATTACTACACATAATTTCTGTCAGTATCATTCCCTACAGACTCATATTAACCTGCTGCTTAATAGACTTTTGCAAGAGTGGAACTTTGGTCTCTACTTCTGTCTGAACAAAACTTTGTCATCTTTAGAGACACACTTGAAGTCAAAATATTTGAGTAAAGCCTGCCAAATACGGGAGTGTGTGCGGTGTGATCAGGCCCACTATGTGTGTGCAGGCTTAAAATAGAAACTACAGTACGTCAATATATATGCACTCAAATGAGCTTGTCCACTACAAATTGTAAAATAATTGTATGATTATGTGCAGTAAAAATTGGTCAGAGATCATCACCCTCATAAATAATCATGGAAGGGTAATCTGTGGCAATAAGCCAAATTTATATCCAAAACTAGTCCCATTTTTAACCAGTTTTCTTGAAAATACAAATGAATGTCATCTTCATCCACTACTTTGAAAATAAGCAGTTGGTAGCATCAACATAAGCAATTGCTGGTGCCATTTCTCTAGTTGGTGCCGTTAAACCATTGCAGAGAAAGAGGGCACAGCAAGGTAATGTCATTAAAAGAGCCCCAGTCAAACCTCAGAAGAACAAAAAGTCTGAAGAAAACTTTGGGACTTATTAGAACAAGCCTGACTCATTCTTTATCACTGTTTCCCACCTGTACTAGCTGGAAATTTAAGGTACTGAGCTTCCGATCAACAAAGCTAACACCATCTGCTAACAAAGACAAAATAATAATTGAATTGAAAGTTCTGGGAAAGAACTGGAATGTGGATTGTTTCTATTCCCAGGGTCAAGAATAAAGTAGTCTATTAGGACTGATTTATGTGACACATACTGTAGTCAGTTAGTATAGCGCCAGTTATTGAATGAGGCTGATAGTAAGCTTGGGACTGTGTGCCACTGTAGACTTTGCCTGGGAATCTGTCCGTTGTGTATAATGCCCGTACTGCCACAGCTAAGACGGACAATCCCCACTCAAATGAATGGAAAAACCTGTGTTTTCAACACAGTGTCATATCCTGTCTGAATGTACCCTAATGGCTCTCATGGCTATTATCCATCCATGATGTCTCCACACAGATCTGATTTAACCTTCCTCACATTAATGCACAAAAAAAAAAAAAAAAAAAAAAAAAACCACAAATGTCTGATTTACATTATCTTCCCTGAACTGTTTTTTTTTAACTGGTTGAAGTTCAATTGGTTCTTTTTTAATGTTAATCCTTTCTTCTTCTGGTTTTCCAACTGGAGAATTGGCACTACTTAATCTGCTTAATTATCTCGTGAACCAGCTCCTAAAACTTGCTTGACAGCAGTGGAATAAAGCACTCATTTGCATTTTCTTTTGCCAGATACTTAAATTTGGCTACTGACAGTGAAAGAAAAGGTTTAGATACTACAGACCTATAAAAGATCAATGAGATATTATGAAGGTCTAATGAGATTTCATAGGTACCATACAGTCCATTTAATTGCCATTTAATATGGTTATAAAAATCGCCCTTTTCTAATGGGCTCATTTGTACTGTGTGAACAAATGTGCATGCCAGTGACTCAGTTGTTTGTTTTCAGACAGCAGTTTGGCTCCATTCATCTGCATTAACCCGGTCTAACGTAATTATGTAGACTGATGAAAGATCAGCCAGTGTGTGTGTGTGTGTGTGTGTGTGTGTGTGTGTGTATATGTGTGTGTGGCCACATTGGGTGTATGCATGCATGCATGCAAAGGTGGCCAGCTGTATCTGTAAAACCCAGCTATGATGGAGGGATGAGTCTGGACCTTCATTAGTGAGGCAGATTTTTGGAAACTTTTCAGTTCTTGATAAATACCTGATGTCACTCACGGAAACATCTGTTACTTTAGTTAATAGTTGTGTAGAACACATCGATCCATTTCAGTTGCTTTGTTTGGATGTTAATCATTTTCTTCCACTTAACCGGGGTTGGGTCGTGCAGCAGTGCGTTCCAGCTTCTCCTGGAGGATCCCGGGGCGTTCCCAGGCATGATGGGCTTTGTAGTCCCTCCAGTGGGTCCAGTGTCTCAGCTTGCTCCTTTCAAGATGAAGGAGCAGTGGTTCTACTCCAAGCTCCCTTCGAATGTCCAAGCTCCTTACCCTATCTATGAGGCTGAGCTCAGCCACCCAGAGGAACCTCATTTCGGCCGTTTGTATCTGCGATCTCATTCTTACGGTCACTGCCCAAAGCTCACAATCATAGGTGAGGGATGGATCTTAGATGGACTGGAAAATTGAGAGCTTTGCCTTCCGGCTCGGCTCCCTCTTCCCCACAACAGTCTGGTGCAGCATCTGCAGTACCGAACCACCAGTTAATTTCCTACTTGGACAAACTTTCCTTGCATGGTGTCACTTTTTACATTCTCATGAGTTGTCATTTCACTCGCTTAAATGTCAACCATGTAACAATTTTTCCTCTGTACATCAACATAAGATGATAACAACCTTGGCCACACATTGTACTCTCTGTGACCCAGTTTATATCAGCGTACTTGATGATTGCAAAGATGGCAGCGATGATGCACCCTCACACTTGAGCGATTGGTACATATTGAGCTGTAAAAAGGCCAGCAGGCTTGTCCTTGGATCAAGGCACTAGCCCATACAATTTAATGGCACTTCTACCCTTCCTGGGTTTACAGTGTGTTTGTGAGTGAGAGAGAGTGTATGCATTTTAATGGTACCTATAACTTGTGAGGAAAGGAACACAGCAGAGGTGAATGGAGGGAGGTGAAGAATGCTGTTACGGCCAGAGGTTCAATGCAGGCACCATCTAAGCAGGGAACAGAATGATTGTTATTGAAATGGCGAGTCACACCGAATGTTTCTATCGAAGGGCATTAGCTCAATTACATTTAGCTGAAAAAGGCTGTCAGAGGTGCAAAGTTAAAGCTATCTTATTACATTTTCATCTAGATTTAAAAGTGTGAAGAAAATGGTCGGACTAAAGATGTCAAAAAATGACTGTTTAAAGGTTCAAACATTAATAAATAATTAAAAAGTTCACCTGAATGCGTCTTCACAGACACAAGGTCTCAGCTGCTCTGGATAACCCACCGTCGCAGCTGTGAACAGCTTTTATTTTAACTGCTTTGTACTAAAGAAAGTCCCTCTGAAAACTGTTGGCAGCGAGGTCTGTGGGTGACCCAGAGTAAGAACACTGATTCTGGACTGAGATGTTGCTGTCGAATTTTCTAAATGTCATTTTTCAATGCTTTGAGCACCACAAACAAAATTGCCTTTTACAGCAGACATTTTAACTTGTCATTGAAGGGAAGAGACAAATGTACAGCGGTCTCCCCCCTTTTGCTTTAATAACAGACTGCACTCCAGCTGGCAAGGAATCCACAAGTTTGTGTAAAACTTGATGACCTGTGTTATCCCAGCATGATCTGACAATGCCCCAAAGAACTTCTTGTGGTTTCCCAGAATGCTTGGCTTTTTCAGTCTTCAAATGCCCCCATAAATGTTGGGTTGAGGTCATGTGACTGTGAGAAAAGCCTTCTTCTAGTTATGGTTATCAAGTCGTTCTTGCAAAGCGTTGCAGTGTGTTTGGGGGTCATCATCCTGCTGCAATATGAATCCTTCCCCACAAAGATGTAAACTAGATGTGTAGCATGTCTCTGACAATGAAGTGCTACTTTTCCCTCGGTCATAGCTACGTCACCTCAGTGCAGGTGTCCCAACTACAGTGTTGGCAAAACACCCCGGACTTGAATTCTCCCCCCAGAACACCATGTTTAATCTTCATCTCCTTACATACACTACTACTGCCATAAATCTGTTACTCCTGAATCATATAAAAGATTAGCTCAAAGTGAACGAAACGTTCTCAAACGACACACCGCCAGTCCACCCCAAGTGTTTGGCCTTGGTTCAGCTCCTGAATAAAGCTTCTTTGTCCTCTGAGACGACTACAAGAGTGCCTTCTTTGGACAGAACTTCTGCTGATTGGAGTCTTCCGTTCTTTATTTAGAAAATAAAGTCTGTAATAAGGTTGCTTTTCTTTCTTTAAGGGAACTGACCTGGATGATCTGATGGTGTGGTCACTTTTGGTCTGCCTGATCCTTTCTTTGGATACAACTGATCCCGTTTCTGTAAAGAGTTTTAGAGTTTCATGCACTGCCCCCACAGAAACCTTAAACCTTTCTAGTCTAGCCATGACTTGAAGCTGAGAAAGACCCTCTTTGCTGAGAATAAGAATTTCACTTCTGGCGCATTCACTTAGTTCTGAATTCTCGCTCTGATCATTTCTACATTTATATGAAAATACTGGAGACTTTCAATGTGGTCCCAGACTTTTGGACCCTGCTGTAAGTAATATCTTGAATAATGGCTCAGTTCCATTTCAGGTCCCAGCAAGCTATGTGACCCAATAAAGGGTCACTAGAAATGGAACACCTAAATAGAAGGTATTTGTTAAGTTATTGATTGCACCTGCTCTGTGCTGTTACTACATCAACAAGTCAAAATGTCTACTGTGAAGTGTGTGTGTGGGTGGAAGCAAAATCATCAGAGGCAAATAAAACCAAATCTATCTGCACTGCTAGATACCTCTAAAGGCAAGAAACAGAGAACATATTCATTTTTAGCAATGTGGGTAAACCAATCCTTGAAAAAACAACCCAGGAGCTGGGTCTTTCTGAGAAGGCTGAGAGGCAATGATGAGCAACAGTACAAGACACATACTGTAGCCATTCGAGTTCACGTCAAAGTATGTGGCACAATTTTACAGAATTCCATTTTATTTGTATTGCAATTGCTAATTAAAAATTACATAAAAATCTTGTATATGAGGCATGTGGGTGAGTTTTACTTGTTAGCACATGATGCCACAGTCACATCAGCTTGCGAGGTAGACTCTCAATAGCACACAAGAATCCATCTTGGTAGGCTTCAAGTGCTTGTGTTCAAACCAAAGTGGTTACGGACCAATCAGCTATGTCATGAGCTACAGGTGTGGTTTAACCCTAGGTGTGTGTGGCAATGTGTGTGACTGTTTGCTCAAAAACAGCAATAGAGGCTGCTAAAGAGGTTAGGTTAGATCAGGGATGTCCAAAATATGGGCCGAGGGCCAATCAAGGCCCGCAGTCAGATTTCATGTGGCCCGCAGCTTCGTTTTTATAATATACTATTTATGGCCTGCTAAGATTGTCAGATACTGTATGGCTGGAAGATTTTTTATTTGGTTGACATAATGAAGCATTTGAACCTTTAAGGACATAACTGCTGCTGTTATATATCTGCAGATGTGACACAAAATATTACTTTCTAAATGATTTTGTTAAAGGCAAGAGTGACACGTTTTAAACTTAAATGGCTTAAATGGCTTAAATGACTTTGTATCACTAATAATCAGTCATGTTTAAACTGAACATGATATTAAGATTTGTATCAACTTCATGCAAGTTTAACGTATTCCATACAATTTATTCTTTATTATCTGACTCCAAATCTAAAAAACAGTTCTTCCTTTCTTTCACATCTGTTCATTTGTTGTTTGGTGATATTGTCATTTTTAAAAAAAAAAGAAAAAGAGAGAGATAATTGTGACAATGAAAACAAAATTGTTAGCAAACAGTGTGTTTGTATGGAACTTTTATTGGTGATTTTTTTCATTTTTAAAATGTTAGTATTGAAGGTTGGACACCCCTGGCTTAGATGAGGCTTTGGTTAGCATGAGTTATATCAGAGAAGAGCAAACACTGAAGGCTTTTCTGGATGGATGTTGTAGCTCATGCTTGCCTGCGACTGTGATAGGCAGGCAGTTTATTCAATCACCTTATTTTGAAAGTGCCTGCCCTCTCACAAACTATTTTCAACAATAACCTCTCAGAGGGTTCTGTGTAACAAACCATCTGGGAACCATTTTGTGCTATCCGATCAGATGTTAGTCTAAAGAATCCACAGCTGTGAAATGGTCGCCCTAGTCGTCCCCTGTGGAATCATATCTATCAGTATCCTCAGCTCTTGGAACAGTGTGTCTGTGTCCTGAGATTTGGACGTTCTCTGTCAATATCTTCTGTTTGATGGACTGACTTCAAACATGCTGTCAAACTCCAACATTTGTCTAAAAGGGGTGTAGAGTGCAGGGAGAGTATGACATTATATAGACCATTATATATAAACTGGTTTATCTGAGAACTTAACCCAGGAAGAAATCACATTATCTTTCTTTTTACTGCTGTGGCAGTACACTGCACTGCTGCACCACACCTATTGCAACAGCACTCATGAGTGGCACTCTGGCTGATTTGTGCTGTCTTGATTTCCGTCTAGCAAACAAACAGTTCTTAAAATAACTCATAACTTGTATTCAGACAAATATGAAACCACACATTGTACACAAAGTCAATGGAAAGATGATATTGATTGAAAACAGGAGGGATGGACTCAGGTGATGGTCTGAATAACTAACCTGTGTGCTGTCACTGTCCTATTTTCAGCTATCAGTTCATTTTTGACTGTTTTAAACCTGTATTGTATTGTAGGCTAATTCATTAGCATGCGTGCTGCTGCTCAGAGTCATCAAACATCAAACGCTACCCTTTGTTTGTGTCACAGTCAGTTTCATGGTCTGAAGTTTTTTCCAACATGTGAGGTCACGTGTGCTGCATGTGTGAAAGAACATCTCAACAAACAAATTTGTGAAAACAGCTTCATTCAGCGGCTCTTCTCACACTGTGAACACGCAGGCAGCAGTGATGGTTACTATGGTTACAGGGACGCTCTGCAACTTTTTAGGATTTAGGTCAGTATAACTATACAAAATCATAAATGTAGCCTGATTGTACCTGAATGCTGAAATCCAGTTCCCTGATAATACATAATTTGACATAATTTTGTGTTCCCATGCTGCCTGAACAAATCCAGTCAAAGCCCCTCCCTGATGAATATATTGAATCATGTATGTGAAATCATCTTCATGCTTTGGTATTGATCCTCGCTCTTACTGATCAGACAGTATTAGTTAGTAGCTTCATTTAGCCGTGTAAGTGTCAGATCATGAAGTGTTTTCGTAGTCTTCAGTAAATATTCAGATACTTTCTATTTGAATAGTTATTTTTGTCCATCAACTGTTTGTAGCTAATTTCCAACCCTCAGACACAGTAAGAGATCTGATGTTAATTATGTGTCCGTCTCTATTGTCTGTCTATGTGTGTACATCCAGTTATTAGTGGTGTGCACGATTTTAAGAGTGCACTGGGAATGTTTTGGACTCACAAACTAAATCTTGTTTATGGCCACCAAAAGCCTAGGGCCGCTCCTATTCATCAATTAGGCCAATGGGGCTTCATATGTCTTGAGGCTTGGTGAAGGTAAGTAACCCAGAGTCAGACGACATTAAATCTGTACAGACAATCAGAATTTAATCTGAAAAAAAAGCTCCCTCTACTTGACATGAAGCTAAATCTGGTCCTTAAGTATTCTATAACAATGATTACACCCAAAGGAAAACAAATAACATTAACATTAGTGTAAAAAATAATGCAAGCAAGTCGGAGTTGTGGACTAGTGGTAAAGGTGGTGCATTAGAAACCCACTGGGGTCTCGCCGTGCAACTTCAATTCCTGCCATCAAACGCTTGTTGACACACCATGTCTAGAGATTTCAGGACGCAATAACTGCAACTAGTAAGTATTATTCTATTTTACATTTACTGTATATTATATTATATATCATTCACTGCAAACCTGTAATTGTCATAAATAATAAATGACATCACAATGAATTCTATGTTTACATTTTTATTTTAGTGTTTTATTGAACATAGTTTATATATTATTGAACACATTTTAATTTGGGTTGGGGGGGGTGACGTTGAGGGAGGGAGGGGTTGTTGAGGGGGGGAGGGAGGGAGGGAGGGAGGGGAGGGGTTGGTTGAGGGGGGACGGAGGAAGGGGTTGAGGGAGGGAGGGAGGAGGGTTAGGGTAAAGTGTCAAGTCCGTGTGAGCTCATGTTTGAATAGAGCAGGTCATGTCCAGTAGAAGGTGAAGGTATGTGGCTTAGTCCTCTTTAAAGAGGGAAACCACTCTTCTTCTAAGTCGGGAGAACAATTTTCGGATTCTCCGAAACTTCTTCCTCTGCACAGCAGGCTGAATGGCAATAGCTTCATTATTTGGGGAAATGTTGGTGGCTGCAGCTCCATCAGTTTGGCCAACTGCAGCTGAAACTTCATCTTCACTGGCAATTGGCCTACAGTCAGCAACTGGGATGACTTTAGTTGAATCAGGAGCTGCACCAGCCTCTTCATAAGTGAGACTTGAACGCTCACTGACTACATCATGACAGCTACTGATGGCTGATAATCCTGGTGAATGATCAAATATGAAAATCTCGCCCTCTGAGTATCCATTGCTAGAACTCAGACAGGGAAAATCTTCTCCACAGAAAACAGGAGTGGATAGTCTGTTTTCAGCTTCATCAAAATAAGGACTTGGCTCTGTTAGCGATGTATTTTCTCCATCCCAGGATCTTGAAAGATTGTCTTCACCACTTGGGTAACTGTAGTCTGGCTGGACATCTTCATCAAAGGAAATTGGGGTATCATTGAATCTCACTCTGGTTACTCGTATATTGTCATCATCAGCTGTGTGTGAGTCTTCATCGATGTTGCTCTTGGTGTCAGAAGACTTGTCTCTGCCGTTCTCGATATCTGCATCGTAACCACTCAAACTGTCAGTGAGTGAATCTTCAGAGATGCAGCTCTCGGTGTCAGAAGATCTGTCTTTATCATCACTGCTGCAGTCTTCAGCGTCTGAGTTGTCATCACAGATATTCTCAACGTCGCCTTCTACAGCACTGGGATTGCTGAGGAAACTGAGACTGTCCAGGGATGACAATATTTCTAAGTCAGCCTCAATAGATTGAAGTTCTGACTGTTCACAGCTGGAATCTTTCTTCTCCTTTAACCCACTCAATCCCTCCCTCCCTTTTGGTATGTCAAAGTAACAGGGAAAATCATCCGATTCATCAAGATGATTCAGAGGGGAAAAAGTCATGTACTGACGGGCCTCCTCTGAATACAACCTGAAGTCCGTCATGTCTGCCAGGTGAACCATTGACATAAAGGGGTTTTTCAAAGATTCCCTGGGAGTGACTCTCCTTTCAGGATCCAGATGTAGACAAGCCTTTAGGAGGCTTAGAAATGCCATCCTGTCTTCGTAAACAATATCGTCTCTTATCATTCGGTATCTTTGTACGGCATCCTCCAAATTCTCTGCCAGGTGGAAAATTGTATGTGTAACATTGGCATTGGCACCTGTTGCCTCTTTGTACTCTTGTGGGGACTTCAGTCTCCATCCTGGACTGCTGGAGTCGTCTGTCTTGCTAAAATATGCTGAGGTGTATTCTCCAGCACGCAGTACATGGTTTTCTGGCTGACCCAGCAGGTGTACCATAAGTCTTATACAATTATATGAAGAGTTTCCAGGGAAGAGGTTCTGACCAAAGTACATAATGGCCATAACACATCCCACTCCCCAGATATCAATGGCTTCGGTCAGAGGGACGCCTAAGGTCACCTCTGGAGCCCGATATGAGAGAGGCTGCATCAACGTTCCGACGGGCACTTCACTCACTCGTCCAGCCACACCGAAGTCAATGAGTTTGAGTTTAAAAGGCTGATCCTTGTGATTCACAAACATGATATTATCAGGCTTCAAATCTGTATGTACGACGCCGATACTCTTCAGGGCATCAAATGCTACCATGAGTTGGTGGATTACAGGACGAATTTCATTTAGAGTGAATGGAATCAACATTCTCTCAACCATCAAGTCCCACAGGCTCTTGTCGAGCATCTCAAAGGCCATGCAAGAGTGGTTGTTGAACTTGAAATCTTCCAGAAATTTTATGATGTTGGTTTTGTCTGGATCCAGTGTCCTGATTATTTGTAGCATTTCCAACTCCTTGTGAATGACGCTCTTTTTGTTTTCTCTGTGGATCTTTACTGCCACTTGCTCTCCTGTTGTTAAATTGACACATTTGGCAACTTTGCCAAAACATCCCTCACCATGAAAGTCTAATAACAGGTAGCGTGTTGAGCTGCTGAACAGTATATCACGCTTCTGTACTTTAAATGGTGTGGCTGGTGTGTTCTCGTTTTCAGATGAATTACCGGAGGTTGAAGTTGAGGAAAACATTTTTGCAATCAAATGTTTCCAAACAGAATAATTCACTTGTGTTCTTACTTTGAAGGTAAACAGAGAAACAGAGTGACTTTGCTCCGCTTATACTCTACAGGTGATGACATCATTTTGACATCAGAGTTCCGTGGACTTCAAAGCAGTTCAGTGGAAATCAAGCAGTTTAAAAAATCACATTCAAATAAAAACATTCCAAAAACATGTATTAATTCTTAAAAAATTACAAATTTCTAAACAAAATGGCTGCTACTCTTTCTTAGTGAATGAAAACACTAAACACAAAATGATTAAACACAACATAATGCATGGAGAAGATTCATGTGTGTGCTGTTGTTTTGCCGTTTCACTGATTCTGGTGAAACTGGATCATGTTTTATGGAGAAAATGTTTTCTGGTTTTCACCCTAATGTTCTCCAGCTGTTTCACATCAACACTCAGTGATTTACAGTGAGTTTCCTGATGGACAAACAACTGCATATATCTGAAAACAAGATCTGAGGAAGCTCAGTTTGTTAGCCGGGCTGTCCAGGCTGTGAGCTCAGAGCACCATGTTTGTGTTGTGGACAAATTGCTGGAATCAATGGTCAATGATGAGGTCAGGAGGGAAGAAAGTGTTCAGGAGCCTCTGATGTCTTATGCTGTAATATTTATTGTCGCTTGATCAAGGAGAATTAGAGACACTCTCAAAGTACATCAGAAGTTTCTGAGTCGGTCTCACATTCTGCCCAACTCATCCTGGTGGATAGACTTTAAACCCCAAGATAACACCACAAATGCCCTACGCCCCAAATAAGACAAAGAGAATGTTTTTACCACAAAAGGTGTCATTGTCAACATATTCTAGTCTGGAGACACAGATGTCTGTTTACGTCAATTAGAATGTCAACAGCCAGCTATCTATTATGTCTATGAAGGCAGCAATAGGTCTCTTCGACCCTGGCCACCACAGTGTTGAGATAGACTGGCACCTCCTGTTCCCAATCAAAGCCAGACAACTAATACTGCTGAGGACCTCAAGGCCCATACATGACCTCATGTAACCTAAGGATAGAAAATTCCATAACAGTTTGTACCACAGGTGTTTTGGATTACCGGGAGGAGGAAGTTTTTAGGACAACTTTTAACCTGGAGTTTCCTGATGAGGGTTAGGATTCCGGTGCGTCAGGGGCCAGTGCCAGTGAACAGACAGAATAGGGTAGTTGTTTCCAAAAAGTAAAGACCAGAGGATGTGCCCCAATTGTCAGGATGTAACATTACAAGTTAGTGTTAGTGTTTCTACAACAAACGTTAGGAGCTCCTTATATCAAAAAAAAAAAAAAAAAAAGCAGTATTAACGCCCTCTAACCAGTCATGCCCACCTACCTCAGCACTTGTTTTCAGATATATGTTTTTTTATACTGAAACTGTACAGCCCACCTTAAAACTAGAGTCAAATTATGTGTCCACATACTTAGATAGATAGATACTTTATTGTCCTTACAAGGAAATTTGTTAACGCAGTCTGTACAAAGCCTCAAACATACATACATAGATACAAAGATACACAGAAACACCATAATACCATAACATAACCACAAGAATAGACATTCAATACAGCACCCCGTTATCCCATTTAACCCTCCCTGTCCTGTGCTTAGCACCCACCCGCAGCGGTTACCTGGGTGCTTTGTTGAGAGGATGCTATGGCAGAAGGTGCAAAACTCCTGCCATAGCGAGCACGTTTACAGGTCAGGGTCCTCTATCTGCGTCCAGATGGAAGCAGTATGAATGATGAGTTGAGTGGGTGGCTGGGGTCGTGTGCTATACTGAGTGCTCTACGTGCAATGGCTGTATTGTTGAGGTCTGAGAGGTGGGGGGTGGGAAGACCAATGATTTTTGAGGTGTGGTGTGTGATGCGTGTCAGTGTGTTCCTATTTGAGGCAGTTAGCATGTTGTAGAAGCAGGTTGAACAGTAGAGGATGACGGGTTGGACTACGCTTTTGTACAGAAGAGTCTTTGTTGGCTGCGTTTGTGGATGTCAGTGGTGTGATGATCAAAGTTCAGTTTATTGTCCAGGATGAGTCCGAGGTATTTGATGGACTCCACAATCTCTACGGATTCATCCCATGAAGTGTGAGATGGAGTCCTGATGGCTTAAAACAGAGTTATTGTCATTGAGGAGTGCACGTATGGCAGTGTCATCAGAGTATTTAATATATGTAGTGACAGGTGACCTGGTGCAGTCATTGGTGTACAGGGTGAACAGAAACGGGCTCAGGACACAACCTTGTGGGGCTCCTGTGTTGGTGACGATGGTGGAGGATGTAGTAGTGCCCACTCTGACTGTCAGTGGTCTGTCGCTGAGGAAACTGTGGACCCAGTGAAATTAATAGAGCTGAATCTGATTCTAAACTGTTTCACAACTTTCCATCAATTCCCTGCATGTCTACACAGTTTCTACATGCTTCTACATATTACAGCCACCATGTGCAGGCAATGATTACACCTGCAAAGTAAACAAATAACATTAACATTGGTCTGAAAAATGAATTACATGTGAAACAATCAAGTTGTTGTGGCTCGAGTGGTTAAGCTGATGGATTAAAAATCCATTGGCATCTCCCTGTGCAGGTTCAAGTCCTGCCAGCAATGATCTCTTGTTGACACATCTTGTCTAGACTAAAACTTCTGATTTCAAAACTTTAAGTGTCTATTTTGTGTACAAACACATATGCAATTGTATTTTTTGCATATTCGTATTTGTATATAACCCTGAATAGAACAGAAAGGCTGACAGATGGTTCACAAGACAAAGTAATTGCAATATTAATGTCTCAGGAGGAAGGTAAAATGACAAACACCATACTCAGTCACACAGATGTGACACTTTGGCAACAAAGGACCTCATGTTCTCACAAATCTATTGCATGTATTGAGTTTATGTAGACACAGTTTTTCCACATGTAGACACAGTTTTTCCACATTTCCCTGAGTCAATGTGCAAAGCAGGGTGGAGTGGTAGACTTCCCGGTCAGGAGAATACATTTCGTAGCAACCACCATCTTGTTTAGGGCCACCAAAAGCCTAGGGCCGGCCCTGTAGCTTCATCATCAGCCAGTTACAGAAGCGTTTCAAGTTGCTGAAGCGAGAGTCATTACTTGCTGACTAGTTGATCGAACAGAAAGAAATCCAACTTGAAAAATGTTTCAAAAGTAGTTTTGAGTACCTGAACAATCTATCTGTCCAATATGATCCCCAGCTATGTGCTGGTACCATAGTGTTGCTGTGACAACAACAAGAAATCAATGCACCCTGCTGTTGGTCACCAGGAAACACCTCCAGTACACAACTTCCTCGAGAAACAAAAAAATGTGGTCTCAACTTGTGCATGTAATTAAAAAAAAGAGATACAACATAATAATTGCTGATATCTTGAGGAGTTGGAACACATTTTTGAACAGGCTAGCTGTTTCCCCTTGCGTTTCTTTAGGCTAAGCTAGGCTAATTACCCCTGGACTCCAGCTCTTTATTTGGTAAACAGACATGAGAGTCGTATTGGTGTTTTCATCTCGCTCTAAGAAAAAAAAAGAGAATACGTATATTCTCATATATATTCATAAAAGCACTAAATACAAAAGAACACCAACAATAATTACTTGTTTTGTACCAACACAAGTAATTATGTACACTGTGCAGAGCTAGCTGCATTTGCCAAACATGTCTACATTTGCTGCCAAGACTTTGCAGGATACTGATGTCAAACACATTTTCTGGAAGATCTTCATGCCGTTGCTTGCTGCCACTTGGGGTCACTGAAGTGCAATGTTGCCTAAAGCAGATTTAACATATGTATACAGATGCTAGCATAATGACCTCCTTTTTCTCCCCCTGTGCTCTTTCACTCTCATCATTCCCATCATCCATATAATACATCTACTGCATACTTCTATAGAAATTCTGGAGGCTTCCTATCATAACTGAGGCCAAGACTTGGCACTCCATTAACTGTAGGATTGTTGTAATCTCATTTCCGTAGTTGTGAAAGGCAGTGGCAGTGAGAATATATTTGTTTACAGCAAACCAGCATTAATAATAATTTTTATTGGATTATTCCTCAGGCATTTATAATACTGCTAATAGGATGTTTCCAATTTTCATGAAGGCGGCATTAAACAAAGTGACTCTTGCTTCTTGTTCCACTCTTGATCTTACCATCCATCACACTCCCATCCCTCCTTTCTCATCAATCTCCCCCCTCCCTTTCTTCCACTTGTTCTTTCATCATTGTGTTTCTTACCGTCTGCGCTGTGTTTAGAATTTTATAGGCTGTCCTTATCCTCTTCTCATGCCCTCACTCGTTTCTCTTCTCTAATCTTGTTGTCCCATGCCGTCTGTCTCGAATCATCGATGGGTCTCCTCTCTTGAGTGAAGATGAACTTTTCCTGGAGGTTCTCGTCGTGGAAGCCGATTGGACGAGAGAGCGTTTCACATGGTTACATCACATCTTTGAAAAGTCAGCTTTCTTGACCGGCTGCAGTGATAGAGGAGATGTGTGTGTGTGTTCAGATTCATGATTGTCTGCATGAATTATCTGCAAAAAATCTGATTCGACATTCTTAAAATGAATAAACCAACACCAGTTTGATTGATGTTTCCTGGAGTGCACAGAAGACGATTTAGGAAAATGAATAAAGGCAGATATCTTTCAAATACCCTTCAAATATATTATCCCATTTCATTGCAGACACACACACACACGAACACACACGATTTGGAAAAACGCTGTCTAACTGTTGGAAAGTAAACTCCGAGAACACACTTCATGCTTTCAGAAAGAAAAAAAAAAAAAAAGCTAAATTAAATTTAGTTACAGAAACTAGTAGAACTAAGGAGCCTGGAACTTGCATCATGACTTCAGCTCTCTGTACTTGAAATATGAATGGCATTGCAATCAGCCTGTACTTCTACTGTTCTCATGTAGCTGTTACCATGGCTGCAGACTCTTCTTCTTTTTTGTGTGTGTGTGGTGCAAAACATTACGTTTTATGCTTTAAACTTAATAACAGAGTATCTTTAGACAGCCATTAGACAGATGTTCTGAACTTGTGTCCACACATTTCTGATCCCCACTGGATAGATTTTCATTTAGCAACATCATGAAGTTTTATTGCAGTTACACAGACTATAAATGACATACATAATATCATATTTGCAGTAATTGAAACAGCATTGACGGAATCTCTGAATAGCAATTAATCAAACTGACTTATTAGTTAGCTATGGTTTTACACATGTAAAAAATATTAATATTAACTACAATGACTACTCTTCAACGTGGAGATAAATTAGCTGTTAATAGTTCTTCTTTCTGTCCTCACAAAAACTTTCTCATTAAGACAGAAGTAGAACCACAGATCCCCCTCTTCATTAGACATATATCTCCTGAATGTGCGTCCATACTTACTTTTGAGTATCCTTCATTAATGAAGCTATGACTAATAATAAGATTTCTTTCTTAATTTAACTGTCCTTAACTATCCTACACTAATTTCCTTCATCACTTAATTTGCTCTGACAGAGTTGAGGGTCACATATATTGCGGCTTCAGATTCATGCATGTTTCATTGTGCACATGAAAGAGAATGAAAGAGTCTTTTTCTCTGCAGTGTTTTTGTGTGTTGGGTGGCGTTGCATTCATGTGCCTCCTCTTTTTGCACATCTCGCACACCTCATGTCAATATCTTGGAGAAGAAGCTCATTCTTACTTATTAATTAGTCAGTGCTTTGAAGAAGGAGCTGGCCTCTGGATGTGTGAAGTACTCAAACATAATGATGAAGAGTTCCGCCATTAGGGGAAGCCATTAGAGTTGAACTTATTTCTGTGGGGGTGTTACGTGGCATTTTTCAGAGGTCGCCTGTCAGTTTAACAGTGTGATGAGTAGGAAGCTCTTATCAGTGAACAACTGAGGAATATATATTTAACCACTAATGATGTCCTCTTGATCTATCAATAAAAAAAACAGCGTACAAGTACAGCTGCAATAAAGGTAATTAATGACAACAGTGCATCTTTGGATGAAGGCCACCACTGTTTAGCTCTTCATCGACCTGCCTGAAGCTTTTCATAATGTGGATCACGCAAAGATGAAGAGCTGTTGAATCAGTTTAGTGTTTTTTTAATTATACAGAACACACTGTGCCTGTCAAAGGACTCAAATAAACATCTCTAAATGTTAACACGTGTTTCCATTACGGAAACAAGCCTTAACACAATTTGAACAGGTGAGTTGTATAAAAATTCACCCTCAGTACAGTTGTCATGAACAGGGAAATTAGCTATACAGACCAAAACTGTTTTTTGTACCAGGCTGTAAACATGTTTATTTCTGCTGTGAAGTTGGACATTTTAACATGGGGACTTATGGAGACTGACTCATGTCTGGAGCCAGCCTCAAGTGGCTGTTTGCAGAACTGCAATTTTTGCCAGTTTCCCACCAGACGAAGCCTCATTAACAGTCTTACAGTCTCAAAATTATTTAACATAGACTAAATGATTTGAAATAAAATGCTTAAGAAACCAAATTCACCTTTTCATGACGCAGAGACAGGCTGTTTTTTTTTTTTTTTTTTTTTTTGTCAAACCTCATGTTGCACAACTGGTGTAAAAACAAAAAAAAAAGTTAAAGCTTTCAATTTAGAAATAAGATCTGCTTTTGTCTTTGAGGCGAAGCCTCTGCCACAGTTCTCTGCTGTCTTCTGACATGCTGTCTTCACGATTTAGATTCTATTTACCATGGAGCACTGGGGTTAATTACAAATGTGACTGCGCGTTCTCATCATTGTGTTCTGTATGGCTATACATCCATTGCTACATTCTGATTTATGGAGCCATTCTAAATCCAGTTTGTCTGTGAAGATTTAAGATAAGAATCCTACCAACAATATTCCATCAAATGTGTACATAAGATATGAAAATGTCCAAACTTGTTATATGGTCTGGTCCAATTTTTGCAATTATACCAAGTGAGAGAAAAAGGTGAACTGCAGAGAGAGGATTTAAAAAGTGCTGGGTGCATTCTGCAGTGGGAGTTCGAGGTAAGAGGAGTTGGTTTGGATCAGTGAAACTTTGTTTCCAAGTTGTGTAACCTTGTTAAAACATATGTTAGATAGTGGGCCTGGTGAGCCTTCAGCTTGTTACAAAGAAACATAGATTTTCTTGTATATGTCTGTGTATGCCAGGGAGGTTTTATTTTTGGTCCCATTAGTTTGATAGTTAGCAGGGTAACAGATTTCACTGACATGGAAAGTCGGGGAAAGTAATTTATTTTAGTTTTTTTTTTTTTTTTAATCTTCATAATTCCTTACTCATTTGTCTCCTGTAATTGTTTTTTATTCAAAGAGTGAATGGTCTTAATTAACACGAGCACTTTAGTAAATCATGTAAATGTGCCACATTTAGTCATACATGCTTCTTTTCATCTGACAGGTTGATGGCATATTATTGATTAACACCTCTCCGTATACCACAATACAATTCAACAACACCACAAACTAGTCTTCAAAGTGAATCAATGCCTTTTTGGAACTGTTTCAACAAACTTGAATGCAGGACTGGTGGATTAGAGTGCATTAGTTTGAGCTCCATGGGCCTAAGAATCTGGCAACTGAGTGTATTTGAATGGAAAAAATCTATTTTATGTATCCCAAGATAGCCTAGCACTTTGACATTTATGGATCAGATAGCTTCTGATATTAAATGAATAAAGTGTAAGCTTTATAAAACTGGTGCATAACAATAACAAAGACAGTATGAAAAATATAGATAAAGATTAAAGAATGTACTGCAAGTCAAGAGGCATCGATAAAAAATAGACAATAACACATGAAAAATTAATGCATGTATTATCCAAGGACTGTGCAAAGTTCACAGTATGAAGTATAAAGAATGTTTGCAATGGAGAGTCCTGAGCGTGAATGTAACACATACATTTAAGAGTGTAAATGGGTGGGGTGGGGGTATAAGAGTCAGGTGGGGACCTGGACCTTATTGATGAGGTCAGCTGATGATGGTGGAACTGTTCTTGTGCCGTGAAGTTTTGACCCTGATAGACTGCAGCCTCCTGCTGGAGGGTAGCATGTCAACAGCTTGTGTCCGGGATGGGAGGCGTCGGCCACGGTCCTGGAGAGATGGCAGATTGCAGCCAATCATTCTTAGTGGAATGAATGTGCGCTGCGGTGTACCCTTGACTTTGGAGGTGGCAGCAGCCTACCAGATGGTGATGGAGGAAAAGAGGATGGACTCAATGGTGGATGTGTAGAAGTTTTCTCTGGTAGGTCAGCTGCTGCAAGAAGTACATCCTCTGGGCTTTTTTGATGAGGGCGCTCCCACTTAAGGTCCTAGGTGATGATGGTATCCAGGATGTGGAATGAAACAGGATAACAGAGTCAGGTTCTTCCTTCCTGTCCACAACCATTAACTGTCTTTAGAGCAGTGAGCTCCAAGTTTTTCTGTCTGAACCAGGTCACCAGACCATCAAACTCCCACCTGTAGCTGGACTCATCTCCTCCCCTCCAGAGATGAGCTCTTTGAGGGTGGTGTCGTCCACGAGCTTCAGGAGCTTGATGGCCTGATGACTGCAGGTGCAGCTGTTGGTGGACTCAGCTCTGGGAAGATCTGGTGCTGATGGTCTGGGAATCATATACACTTAGCTCAGAGAGTTTCTGCTGTAGCAAAGCTGCGATGATGGTTTTGAAGGCAAAGCTGAAGTCTGCACAGAGAATCCTGGCGTAGGTTCTTGAGGAGTCCTAGAGCTGCGAGATGAAGTGGAGGGCCATGTTGACTGCATCGTCTGGAGACAGTCTACAGAGTTTTAAAGGCTTGAGGGCTTTTTTGGTGCACACTTTGTCTCAGATGGCGGGTGATTCAGGCCCACTGACTGTCCACTGCTTTGTGTGTTCAAGTCCTGCGGGTTAATGTTTGGTTGGCTGCTTGATTCCCTGCCATCGCCTGTTCGGTATTCTTGTCCTGAGTGAGCGTGACACGCTGTGATTGGCTGTGACAGCCATGCTAACGTTCTCTCTCGCTCTTGGAAATGATTCTCTTTTCCAAGCTTGAAGGGATGAGTGTCCCTTTGTCAATTTGGTCATGTCAGAGTCTTTTTGCCAAAATGTGACTGCATGTAAAGAGACAGCAGCAGACAGACTTCCTTCAAATAATAAAGTTGTTGTGATGATGTTTCTATGTGTAGAAGCAGAAAGGGAAGGGGATGATATTTTCACCAAAGTCAAGATTGGATGATGGTACAATGTGTGCATTGACGTTCACCCCTATATTCTGCTGTCTCACTGTGTTTATGTGCATGCCAGTTCATGTGTGTGTGTCCCTACCCACAATTCTCTGCATGACAGCCAAGTCATACTGCTGAATGACCCGGTGACGGTGTGTGTGGATTCTAGTTCTCCCTAGTGATTTTTTTCCCCCTGATTGCAGTCGTGTGAGGTAAAGCACCTTTGTCCTCCATTTCAGCTACAGCTCAGTGTAATCACATATACAGACTCGCCCACATGCTCTTTCAGGACCAGAAGCCCTCATATTAATGCAACTCATCAGACAAAAGAATGAGGAGATATTATGGATTAGAAAAGGTGCACAAGCTAGTAAAATCATGTGGTTAGGAATCCTAAGTTAAGTCACGTGACTTGTATTACACTGTAAAAGATCTCCTTGCCATCAGGTTTGTCTGTAATTGAGGACCATATATGGGTTAGAAGTTTTAGCACACTGACTATAAATCACAAATCCTAAACTACTGTATAGCATTTTAGAAATAAATATTGTCAATCACATGCAAGGGTTTTGACCGTTTACTCTCAACGTACATGCACACAGAACAATTTCCTGAAAGATATAAATAAAATTACAGCTAAAAATGTAGAAAACAGAGCTCAACTTGTATTATTATGTTCATACAAGTAGCTGAAAATATAAACACATGTAAAAAGCATCAATGACCAACAACATACAACAGCTATATACAAATAAACTGTTCTGTATATTGAATAAAAATACAAATAGTGTGGAGACATGAATACTGAATGCACTACATTACTTTATATACATCACCTCAGTAATTATGTACAGCATATGTCTGGCAAACTGATCTGCTAACTCAATCTCAAATATTTTTATTTAAACTTCAAACTTGGAACCAATTGGCTATTGTTCGATAACGATTCAGCCTCTGGGGGAAATGACCATTGTAACCAGTAGATATCCTGGAAAAAGATGACTGACATCCTCAAGACTTCCTCTGCAGTCCAATTAGAACTTGATTCTTTAATATAGCTAATTAAAGGCTAAATCGTTGTAAGGCGATAGCCAGTTGGTTTTGACGTTGCATTTTGGCAGATGTGTTTCGCCTCTTTGCTCTCCACATAGACTGTTACTGTTAATACTACTCCGACTATAAATGGAAACCTGAACACTTCCAGTGTCAAAATTTTGGTCCCTTGCTTACAGTTCCTGCATTCATTTGCAGATATCTTTGTGGAGATGAGTATTCTTTAGACCCAACTGACAATGGCTTAAGTGACATCACTGAAGGGTATTTATCACAGCTCCCCTGGTGACACTAAGTACTTCCTTAAGTTTTTTTTCACATATGCAGTAGTTCACCCCAAACACAGTTTGATTTGTAAATGGGGGAGTTTGATTAATTCACTGTAGAAAAACTCTTGAAACAAGTTATTTCGATTAGACGCAGGTTGAAATGGTCTTGCTGTACTGGCAGACTTTCTTCACTCATTTTAGGAAATGATACTCTTGAGCAAAAGTGACTCAACTGTATATCAACAGAAGACTATATCATATCAAGTGCTGTATATCTGAAGCTTTTCAGATTAGCAAATTACTCATGTCTCTGTGCCTTTCCTTCTGTGACTTCAGGGTTACAGAATCCAGCTACTGTGGCTGTAAAACATAATCCGGTAATACAGTCATGTAGCACTGAAGTCACAAGCCTTGAGTCTTTTGTTTGTCCTTTGTTTGGCTGTCATCTGCTTTGTCCAGCAAGCCCAAAAAAGGAGCTCTCCTTGCTTTGTATTCATCTCCACAGTGGAAATGCTTTGTGAGTGGGAGGCAATCCCTTTACATTTTTACAGCTTCCCCTAAATGATAAATCAATTTCCCAGACACAGAAAGCAGTGTAGAAATCATAAATGAGGTTTCTTTATCATTTTGAGAGGCAGATAGTAAAAAAATAATAAGTGAAGCACAAGGGGAGTGGAGGTCATTACCATGCGTAATCGGACTGAACGGGTTCCATCAGGCTGCTTATCTGCTGTTAATTACCATTGTAATGGCGTGGAGGGAAGCAGTCTGCCTCCTCTCTGTTGCTTCTCTCTCTGTATGTTCTCTGCAACTACCAGGCGTTGACATGTACATTGATGCTAATACAAACCAATTTATTTGAGCTCTATTCTGTCCCCTTTCAGTCAGTGATTGTAGTTCTTTGGCTGCTCTGTACGTCAATATTAGAAGCTTAGTCACTTCCTGGAAGATGCACCTCAAAAGTCTTAAGTTTGACAAAGCACCACAGATTCAACGTTCAAGTACTACACACATAACAGTTAAACTGTGTTTCAACCTAAGTTCAGTCCTGACTCAAGCCAAAATTCTGCTGGAGTTGTTTTCTGTGCTAAATATAACCACAGCTCACTGTCACTTTGCATCATGGGTAACGTCTTATTGACAAATCTGTACTGTCAACTGAGGACACTACATAACTTATTTGCTTGTCGCCTGTCTCCCAGCCTTCCCTTTTACTCATGTCCTTTTTCCCCTTCTTGTATTGACCTTCCTAAATACTTGAAGAAACTCTCTGTCTTCATATTACATACTGTGTGGGATGAAAATGTAAAACATTTTTTGATAATCGCCTTTACTTTTTTTGTTGTAGCCCACTTAATGCAAATTCATCATTGACTATCTTGCACGAGTCAGGATCGATGACCAGCTAACCTTCTCTGATCACGTTGCCTTGGTTGCCTGGTCGTGATGCTTTGCACCTTTTAACATAAGAAAAATCAGGCCTTACTTGACTCAACCTGCTACCCTTCCTGCTCCACTGGCTACCTTTAGCAGCCTGCATTAAATTCAAATCACTAATTCTTGCCTACAAAGTCGTCTCCGGTTTTGCATCCACCTACTTGAATGCCCTGTAATGTATAGAGACGTACACTACTTCCCGACTGTTGCACTCCTCCAATGAATGTTGCCTGGCTCTGCCACCAGTGCACACTGTTCCTGCTCTTCTAGCACTACCAACAACTGGACATGCTAAATCTATTCCCCTCTACAACTATGACTTGAGTCTATGTGAGTAGTACTTAATGTTGCACTAACATGTCCATGTCACTCTGTATTGTTTCCCTTTTTCGAAATCGCTTTGGATAAAATAATCAGTAAAGTGACTACATGTGATGTAAGTGTGATTTCCTGTCAGACTGAGAATTAACTGAGAATAAAACTGGCATGAGATACAGTATGTAATCAATCAAAGTGAACATTGTGTCTCCATTTATTGGTGTCAGTAATGAAGACTGCATATTAAAGAGAGTAAAGGTCAATGGGCAGTAATGAAGTCCATGTACCGTTGAGTCATTACTAGTCCAACATTTAAAACTTTACTAAACACTGTATGGGATCGTTGTTACTGATGATGTACTCACATTGAAGCAAAATCAATTCTGGCAAATTGAAGTGGACCTCAGTTTGTCCACTTTTGGCAGCTTACACTGTGACTAGGCATCATATTGATGGGCGTTTTTCTTAAAAGAAACTAGTACATATAGCACTGGATGGAAACATTACCTCAAAATTGTACTGAAGTACAGTACTTAATTTCCAACACTGGCAAAAGAAAAACTTGTACCTTAGGAACAGGGCAGAGGAGCTCTGAACTCTTTCTACCCATTAGTAAACCAGGAGTAGTTGAATCTTTAGGCTATTGAAGTTTTTTCATATCTGAAAGTTTCCTTTTTCTAAACATCTGTAGTACTTTACTGTAAAAAGTTCCAGACGAGTAACTGTTCAGTTTGAATGAGGTCATCTCTGGGGATTGGAGGGCAGAAACAGGACAGCTCTTAGTGGAGAAAGAGGAATGGGAAAAAAAAGGAACCAGACTAATAGTCCACTGCCCTGCTTGTGGCTGTGTGAGGCTTCACTTACTCAATAAAATTAGCATTTTGCTCAAAATGATGTTCATCATTAGACTGACAAACGGATGATTAGTTCTATAAGTCTACTAGCCTGAAACAGTGTCTGACAACATTCCAGATGGTTCTGTGTAACAAACCAGTTGACACAGTCAAGTTAGATATCACCATTAACAATGCTAGGCTATCACAAAATATATTACAATTTATCCTGTTGAAAACTTTAATGTGTGTACCAAAGTAAATGGTAATCGATCCAATGTCACTCTGAAAATCACAACCTGATGCAGAACTATGAGGGGCCGTCAGGGACATTATTCAGAATTACCATTCACACTCACTACTGAAATGCTCTCACACACACAACTGAAATGTTATGCCCTCACACACACATATGAAATGCTCTCACACACACATATGAAATGTTATGCTCTCACACACACTAGTGAAATGCTTTCATACACACTAGTGAAATGCTCTCACACACTACTGAAATGCTCTCATACACACATATGAAATGCTCTCACACACACTACTGAAATGCTCACACACACACTACTGAAATGCTCTCACACACACTACTGAAATGCTCACATACACACACAACTGAAATGTTATGCTCTCACACACACTACTGAAATGCTCTCATACACACTACTGAAATGCTCTCACACACACTACTGAAATGTTATGCTCTCTCACACACTACTGAAATGCTCTCATACACACATATGAAATGCTCTCATACACACTACTGTAATGCTCTCACACACATAACTGAAATGCTCTCACACACACTATTGAAATGCTCTCACACACACTACTGAAATTTCAGTGTAACAGGAAGGCGTTTCAATGTAACAGGAAGGTGGCTCGAAAGAGGAAGTGTAGGCTATTTTTCTTCTTTGGAGCATTCTGAGGACACACATGCTGTCTACATGGTGGATAATCGCTGGAGGGAAGTGACAGTGCTTAAAATGAATCTTCATCTGTTCCTCTTTGTTTTTTGTTTATTAGTGCAAACTTTATTTTATGACGTGAAAGGGAATGAAGATGATGTAATACGTTTTTTTACAAGCGCTTTGCAGTGTATTGAATTGCTTCAGAGAAATGAGCCCAATAATTTTGACCAGGAAAGGCTTTATAGAGTGCTTGATGACCATACAAGAACTATATCTGCTCTTCATGCGGTGGTGTCCAGATATGATCCTTGGAATAGGGATGTGAGTCACCTACTGGGATCACTGCACAGGTGTTTTCGCAATTTGCTTCATGAACACGAGGCCAGACAGAGGCCTGCTGATGCAAATTTGTTACCCCCAACAACCTTCACTGGTCTCACTGGCCGTCCCAGATACACCATAACCATTGAACAGATTTCTCACCTTGTGTCCATTGGCATGACATGGCAGAGAATTGCATCCTGCTTTGGGATAAGCAGAAGAACTCTGCACAGACACAGACAACTACTGGGAATTGAACCATTACGATATGCAGTTATGTCAAATCAAGAACTGGATAGCCTTGTGACTGTAATATTACAGAGCACTCCAAATGCAGGGGAAACCTATGTCCTTGGAAGCCTGAGATCACGTGACTTAAGGATCCAGCGTTGGCGGGTCAGAGACAGCCTGTATCGAGTGGATCCTATTGGGCGATCATTTAGATGCCGTCATGCTATAAGGCGGAGGGTCTACAGTGTTCAGTCCCCCAACCAATTATGGTAAGCTCACAGTGAAAGACTTGCCAAGATCATTTTTTAAGTAAAGGTGCCATGCCACACCATTAAAAATAATGTACAATAAAGTCCAGCATAACCAAAAGTTACTTTAAAGTATTTACTGTGCTGGAAAACACAGCCATGTGTTTTAATATTGTTTTTGTTGTAGTTTTCTTGTTTCATAATCCTGTTGTAGATATTTAAGATTATTCTTGTTCTAAGCTGTTATGTCTATCCCATTAGTGCACAAGTGTAATAATACTGATTCTGGTCTCCCAACAGGCATTTCGATGGAAACCACAAGCTGGTTAGGTGGCGTCTAGTCATGCATGGCTGTGTTGATGGCTTCAGCCGGACTATTATATACCTGCGGTGCTTGTCCAATAACAGAGCCTCAAGTGTTCTGTCATTATTTTTGGAGGGCGTTGAGAACTTTGGTTTGCCTGCAAGGGTCAGATGCGATCATGGCATGGAAAATATACTTGTTGCACGTTTTATGTTGGAAAGAAGGGGACTGGACAGTGTCATTACAGGTGTTTCTGTCCATAATCAGAGAATTGAAAGACTGTGGGCAGAACTCAATAGAGTTGTTTGTAGACACTTCATAAACATCTTTAACTTTATGGAAGAACAAGGTATTCTTGATTCATTGAATGAACTACATCTTTTTTGTCTGCATTATGTTTATTTGCCCAGAATTCAGCAGGCAGTGACAGAATTTATTAACCAGTGGAACAACCATGGCCTGTCCACACAAGGGGGCCAGACACCTCTTCAGTTGTGGCATTCAGGTGTCATAAATAACATTGGAATTCAACCAGTTATAAATGACATTCTTCATATGGATACCCACTATGACATCAGTGAACACGAGCCTTTGCCAGGACTTCAAACTAATAATAACGTTACAATTCCAGACATTAACATAACAATCAATGAGACCACAATGAACATGATTCGACAAGTGAATCCAGTGGAAAATGATGGGAACTATGGAATTGATGTGTTTTCCTCACTCCTGCACACGTTTCAGTAAGGAGGCTATGTTAATGTTTTTTTCTACTGTTTTGTTAACAATTTGTTAAACTAATAAACAATGTGTAAATGAGAGATGGAGATAACCAGAAAAGACACAAACAAATGTATATGCACATGGTATTCAGGCTCTGCCAAACCCATATGTGTTTCCTAGGGCAAAGTCAAACTTCTTCTTAAAGAGCTGGTATGACACATGGAGTGGCAACTTGATGCAGTTAACACATGTGTTGGCCATTGGGAACAGTGGTGTAGAAGATAAGTCATCTTCTTTGTGAATGAACTCAACAGACGGACTTGGGGAAAAACCAATAGGAGGGACAACAGATGCTCCAGTTGCGAAGGCCAATATCTTCTGTAGTTTAGATGGTCCTTCTTCTTCTATAAAACAGAACAGAATCGACCAATCATGAAATCATAATGCATAAGTGTCTATCAAGTCAGTAACAATGTCCATTTGCATGGGGGGGTTTGGGTGTAGCCTCCATCTTTCCCCACCTCCCTTAAGTCAAGTATTGTACCTTCTGCATCTTGAAGATAGTCTCTCCAGAAGGTAATCACCACTTCCTCTGCAACTCTCTTGTTGCTCCCTTCTGGTGACAGACGAATGGTGAAAAGATCATCTACCTGGTCAGCAGTCAGCGTACTTGGCTCATAGCAGAACAGGGGGCGAAAGCTGTCTGGATGTTCCTGGATTTTCTCCAGAACCCCTAGAGTTTTCAGTCCTTCACAGAATCTGTAAAAAAACAAAACAAAACAAAACAAAAAAACAATTGTATTTGTTAAATTCATTCAGAATTACTTGTTCCAGCTTAACCTCGACATTGTCAATTTGTTCCAGGAACTTCGTCTATGTTGGTCGATGGGTAAAATTCTATTCCAGATTCTGATTAAACTAACACTGAATACCTTTGAAATGGACCTTGAACCCTGTGGATGACCTGAAACATGACAATGTCTTGTACCAGCAGATCCCTGTCTCTGATTGACCGAAGAGGCCTCAGACATCCTGCATTGGCCAAGTAGTCAAGCAGAGGTGCCTTTGACTTCTCAAGGTCCTCAATGGTTGTGCTTTCAGATACCTGGCATCACAAGGAGCAGCATATTGGCTTGTTATAGAAGCTAGTTATTAGTTAATAACTTATTGGCAAGGGCTAACCCTTTAGTGAAAACATCAGTATAATAAATGAACAGTATATGGCACATACATTAAGAAAATCTCCCTTGATCAGGCAGTCCTCATAAAGTGAGTGACTGTGCACGAAAGAGAATAGTAAGAGGCAACCATGACAACTCAGATCTCAGATCTCAGATACTGGAGGTCTGTATCGCTGATTTTCTAGTGTTCCCCACCAGTTCATCACAGTGCAGGCTTCCACTGTGACACTAATGCCAGTGGTTTAAAAATGGGAAAAAAAAACACTTTAATGACGAAATTTGTGGCAGAATTCAAACTACAACATGGAATACAGGAGTTCAGCATTGAGCCACACTAGAGTGGACCTGTAGTTCCTGTCATTGTGGAAAAAAGAGTTGCAACTGACCTTTTTGACTTTTTCCAAGAGGTCCGCATCAGCTACGTCTTCTAGGACTGGATTTGCTGAAACATCAACCAGTAAAGAAAATACTACTGGGGAGAGGAAGTTTGGTGGTGGACCACCATGTACCAAACTTATCGCGATGGCTCTGCCTGCTATGTAGTACCAGTCCTCTCTTAGAGCTGCAAAACAACAGAATAAGAGGAAATGTAATAATGCAAAAAAAAACAAACAACAACAAAAAAAAACATTAAGACTTACTGATGAAATCAAAGTTTATTGTACTATTTTAAATTATAAATCAGTCCAAAAACCCAAAAGTTGCATGTAAAAGTCACAATAGATGAAAATTGCTTCATTATTATTATTTTTTTTAAAAAGGAGATCAGTACCGGTACTGTTGAGAGCAAAGTTTTTGCTGTTTTCTTTTCCCTCAAACATGGGGGACTTTGCAATGCTCTCTATTAGGAGCCTTAAGAATTCCCTCCTTGGACCTCCTAAATCAACTCCTTCCTCATTTCTTCCCATGTCATCGGAGAATTTTACAGACATCATCAGGTTGGGCTCATAGGACAACCTCTTGAATCCTCGAATGGCTCCCTCCCAGACAGCAGATCTATTTATGTTAAATCTGCACCGCTGATTTACATTAATTTTGCTGGCCAGTTCAAACAGTATCTTCTTAACTGGAACATTTTCTACACTATGAAAAAACATAAAAAATAATGACGATCAGAAATGCAGTGATGTGACATAATTTTTAACAACCTGTATTTTGTGAAATAATTGCTTATAACCAAGCAATTAATTTAAAACACTTTTTTCCTATAGTAAAGTAATAAAACTAGCCCATGTTTAAGCCATTAATTGTTCAATTACCCATATCATAACATCATGTAAGGACTAAACAGTCTATATCAATGATCAAATCATCCTTATCATCCTTATTTCTCAAACTCATAATCTGTGTGCACTACTCACATGTGACTCTCCATACTGGCAATTATTGCCTGCTGTAATCCTTCATCCTCAGAGCTATTATCAGAAATAGTAGCAACGAGTGTTAAATAAGAAGAATAGTTGTCTTCATCAAGACTGCTTGTTCCATTATGTCTTGCAAAGCAGACTTCATCAGGACCACTTATGCCTCTTGTGCTGCTTGTGCCAGGACCACTATCAGGACCACTGGTATGAGGAATACCATCACTTCCTGCAGGGCACCCTCCATCAGGACCACTTATGCCTCTTGTGCTGCTTGTGCCGGGACCACTATCAGGACCACTGGTGCCAGGATTGTAGTCACTTCTTTCCTCACTGTTGGGGCTGGCGCCAGGGCAATCTTCAGCATCACTGCTAATGCAAACACTAGACCTTGTATTCATTTTTGACGTTGCATGGGTACTACTGGATGAAAGTTGGTTATCGTCTTCACTGTCATCCTGAAACAGAAAAAGAAGGCCTATGTGTATGTGTATATATACATATTTATTTATTTTACATATACATTATTTGTTATATATATATATATATATATATATATATATATATATATATATATATATATATATAACACATAAATATAAAGGCACACTTACCAAAAAGCATCCTTGATGGTTTTACATAAAGAGCTTTAGTTTTATAAACTTTATGGATAAGAATTCCATTCAGCTCCTGACCCTTTTGGAGCTTAGGGCACACCAGCTTATTGCCACAAGCCATTAGGAACTGGAGGCTACAAAAAGATGGGGAACAAAGACAATGTCTTAATCTAGCTAAATAACATGTTATACACTTGTCTTTGTCTTAGAGATAGAATGTGAGTGTATGTGTCAGTGTGCACAGACATGTATCCCTTGACTTATTACTTCTAACAGATATGTGACCAATGAATGAATGAATGAAATGATATTAAAAATGATAGTATGCTATTAAATGGATAGAGTGACCACGATTGTACTTGTACTATACTGTAAGTGTGATTGTTTTTAAAAAAATAGATACAAAGAAAGAAAGAAAGGGTTTACCTGACATCTTCTGGAATATGCTCACCAAATCCATTCCTGATGCGTTCTATTACATCTGGTGGTCCCAGACCTTCTGGAACTCAAAGGCACTGAGGATGTGTCCATGTTTGTGCAGCCATACTTTTGTGCCTTGTTTGCAGACAATTCCCCATGATGGATTGGGGAGTAGTATTACATCTTTGTTGAAATGGTCATGCTGCTGTGCACGAGCTCTGAAATAATAAAAGAACATCAGACTGTGCGTAAACAGACAGTGCAAGTCAAGCTGCCACAGCTTACACTATTCAGAGACCATGGCAGCAGAGCATCATGCACAACTGGATAAACCATTAGGCATCAGATTTTTTAACTTTGGCAAGTATCAAAAGGCTTAACCTCACCACTTATCAACCCTCCTTTGGCTGGAAACCAACCTCCCTATGCCTTATGTTATACATTTCCTCTTATGTCTGCAGAGATTTCAAAAGAGCCCCTATAAAACCACAATTTTCTTGCTCTCTGAGACCTGTACATCTTGACGGGACATTTGAGCGTGCTTCACCTGTAAGAACGGCGCCGAGGAAAAAAAACAAACAAAAAAAACTGTCCACAGACATTTATTACAGCATTTGCATCTTATCAGTTAACGGTTAACAATCGGTTAACGAGCTTCGGTTATCGGTCAGAAAAAAATTCAAAATATTCTAGTAAGAATGGCAATGCAGGGTAAATATCCATCTCACCTTCTTCTCCTTGTGCCCGATGTCCACATGCTGAAGCCCTGCTGAGCCTGATAACGTGGCACGGAGGTCCGGACCGGGCCCGCAGCTGGCTGTGGCTGGACGCTGCGGCCGCGAGATGGGAATAGCGTTGTAAGTCGACTCTCCACCGTGTCGGCACCTGAGGCAACGTTCGACTGTTGCCCGCTTGTTGTTGCATTAGACAATGTTCGAATGGTCTCTGCCGACGCCAAAATGTTATTTAGTAAAGCGGCAGCTTCTGTGAGACCACCGGAAAGTTCCTGAGATGACATGTCCGCTCCAAAGACGCTACACTTCCTCTTCCGAGCCGCCTTCCGTTTACACTGAAATGCCTTCCGTTTACACTGAAATGCCTTCCGTTTACACTGAAATCTCAGTAGTGTGTATGAGAGCATTTCACTAGTGTGTATGAGAGCATAACATTTCATATGTGTGTATGAGAGCATTTCATATGTGTGTATGAGAGCATAACATTTCATATGTGTGTGTGAAAGCATAACATTTCATATGTGTGTATGAGAGCATTTCATATGTGTGTATGAGAGCATTTCATATGTGTGTATGAGAGCATAACATTTAATATGTGTGTGTGAAAGCATTTCATATGTGTGTATGCGAGCATTTCATATGTGTGTATGAGAGCATTTCATGTGTGTATGAGAGCATAACATTTCATATGTGTGTATGAGAGCATAACATTTCATATGTGTGTGTGAAAGCATTTCATATGTGTGTATGCGAGCATTTCATATGTGTGTATGAGAGCATTTCACTAGTGTGTATGAGAGCGTAACATTTCATATGTGTGTATGCGAGCATTTCATATGTGTGTATGAGAGCATTTCACTAGTGTGTATGAGAGCATAACATTTCAGTTGTGTGAGTGAGAGTATTTCAGTAGTGTGTGTGAATGGTAATTCTGAATAATGTCCCTGACGGCCCCTCATACAGAACAATGCACAACTATGCTTGTTTCATATACAGTGGTGCTAGTTTAAAAGTCACAAAATGACCAAAGTCCGTAGGATTCACTGTCATTTTCTGCCAATCTGTTCTGTAGATGCAGATATATTTTTGGTGGATAATTGATAACTTTTGACCTTCTGTTAGTTACATCAAACATCAGGGCCCGGTATTTCAAAACTTGTAATCTGGATCAGGATAATCCGGATAACGAAATCCTCCTTTTCTCAGTCACGGATCAAGGTGATCCTGCTGACTTTATCTGGGTATTTCAAAACACTGGCAGGGTGGATCACCGTGATCCCGATATGGGCGGATACGGATTTCCGAATCTCGTGTCTCCACCTTCGGATCGAAACATGGCGGACTACCTCACGAAAGGAGCAGCTGGGAGCACGACTTTAACGTCAAAAGTGTAAGTTTACCGTCGTCTAATGTGTAGCGGTTTTAAGACCATAGGAACGCCAACCAACATATCATGCAAGCCAACTTCTTGAATCGTCACCTAATTAAAACCAGGCCGTAGCGATCTCTCATTGAGCCGCGGCCGTGCTAACTCAGCTAACTCGGCTCCATTGACTTGTGTGTTAAGCAGCTAGTGGGCTAGCGCGGTAGCTGGCTTTGTTGATGAACTTTGTGGTCTATGGTTCAACTTAAAAGGAACTAATCGGACGTACATCATGCCTTATCTCTTTAAACTAACACCAACCTGTCCAGAGTTTATTAGCATTACGTCATTGGCAACACAGCAGACTTAAAAAAATTAGGCTACATGTGTACAGACCAGACTGCTGCAGTACTTTGGAAACGTAACGTTACACGTTACGAGTATTAACTATACGGTTCATTCAGAAGTGTCAGAATGCTACAGTAATGCAGGTGATGATATCATGCTTTTGTGTACATAAACAAAGATATACTCATACACCTTCTCTTTCTTCTACTTTCAGAGTCCACTCTCAGCCATGGACCACTCAGCTATTAAGGACAACCGGGTCCGTATGAGTGCCGGAAATCCTTGGAAACGCTTTAATTGTACTGATACATTCAAGGTTTTCAAGTTATTGGATTTTGAATAAAGTGCTTGAAACTGCTTGAAATTGTAATTGCATTACTTTCATGGTATATAGCTTGGTCAGTGACACAATTAGAAACATTTTTTCATCCTAATTTGTCTCCCTTATATAGAAGGCTCTCACTAAACATAATTATGGTCATTTATAGCAAAACAGCATCTGATTTGATGAGGTAAAATAATCAGTTTGTACACAAACACTTACTGAAATACATTGCTGCATGTCTTAGAATCACATTCAAGCTATTTCCAAACATTTTAAAAGTGCATTTTTAAGCTTCTGACTGAAGTCACATTTGTCTGACAATATACCTTGAAAATGCTTAGAAAGTGCTTCAATGTGCAACATGATATAAACTGTGACACTGAAAAAATGCAAGTGCACACATCTCATAGTTTAACCATTTAATTGGAAAAGCAGCTCACTTCTGATCTCTGAGCTGGGTTAGGTCCTGTTTTAGTTAGTGGCCACATTATTTGAAATGTCTTTGTTTTGTTGGAATTAAAGTTTGTTTGGAGCCTGCATTCCTGTTGTCTTTCTCTGATGTTTTGGTACATGCAAAAGTTACAATGTTTGGTGAAACTAGAATTTGAGAAATAGGTCTGTAATTGTTACTCTTATTTACAGCAGTTTCAGAAAGTGTGGTCAAATATTTTACTATGCTTTAAATTTCTTACAATTAGGCTACTTTAATTGTTAATAGTAAAACATTAACACTTTAGATTAAGTGTAATGAACATCTTGAGTAACAATATCTAGGAAAAGTGGAGCTGAGACTTAATCTAATTGAATCAATCTAAGTGAAATCCACCTCTGAGGTGGGATCCAAATGATCCTGAAATTTTGGTATCAAGTTGATCAAGATATCTGCCTTAACCTTTGAAATACCCAAATCCAGCCTTTTAGCTGGATTCAAGGGAGGATTGGATTACCGGAGCGGAATCCTGATCTTCAGGATCAGGATTATCTGGATCTGTGTTGAAATACCCAGTTTTCAGATCAGATCTAGATTTAATCCAATCCGACCAGGATAATCCTGTCAGATCCCTTTTGAAATACCGGGCCCAGGGGATCATCAAAGTCATTAGGATTCATCCTGTGGGGATCTTAAGTGTCTGTACCAAATTTCACGGCAATCCATCAAAGCGGTGAACGGCGACAGTGCCGTCTCTAGAGCTCCGCTGCTAGCTCCGCTAACACATTCAGGATCTTTGATTACCACATGGTCAAAGCTATCTCTCTCCTGCTTATCTCATATTTTACTTCGACTCATTTTCTTGGTCTTAGCTTTCACTTGTAATAATGCCATGGCACAACATTTACCTTCTCTCACTGTCTCTCAGTCTGTCCTTCATCTGTGATGCACAAGGACAGGATTAGTTGGGGTGAGTGTGGGTACAGATTTCAGAGTCATGCAGATGAACGAAAACTTCAAAGATGTGCACATAAATATATAAAAATAAGATGAAATCCTGTGCGAGTAGAGGGACGGGGAGAAACAGTGACACAGACAGAAGGCACCAGACAGAGCAGGGAATAAAGAAGTTATCCTTTACATTATATAACATTAGATCAACTTATTTTTCCTATTGAACTGGATTAAACATGACCACTAAATATTGAATAACTGAGTCATCAGAAGGCCCCAATTTAAATGATATGTTGTCAGAGAATCAGGCTTTTGCTTCCACAAAACATGAGATGACAGCAGGTTAAACAGCTTTACAAATCTATGTCGTCTCTATGTTGCACACGTAGGTAACTCATGGACTAATCAGGAAATTGGGGGTTCCATCGCCGGCTCCTCCAGTTTGCATGTCAAAATGTCCTTTGGGCAAGATATTGAACCCCAAATTTCAACTGTCAAGTATCCCTTCTGATGAGCAATTGGCACCTTGCATGGTAGCCAGTGATATCAGTGTATGAATAGGTGAATGTGATTCGTAGAAAAGGTCAATGGACCATAAAGGCACTTTAATGAGTACAGTCCATTTACCATTTACATTCATCTTCAGAATCAAAATCAGAATTAGATTTATTGACAAGCAGAATTCCACTTACAAGGAATTTGTCTTGGTGTTATTGATGCAAAACAAACATTAGGTAAAAATCAAGTATTAAAAAATATAGACATACATATATAAATATCTTCAGGGGATTAATTCTTTTCCAGCAGCGCTATGTACAAAGATGCATTGCTGGCATTGCTGTTCTCGACCTTGCCTTCAAAGCTGTTATTTCCAGCTAGGGAAAAAGCCACCAGAGTGGTGAGCCAAAGGTGTGGAACCATGATACTCTAGAATATACACAAAAAACAAAGAGGCTGTGTTTGTGGAGTGACCATTTGATCGGTCAAAATGTGATAAATATGTCCATTTCCAGTTCATCATTTAATTTTCAGACATTCATCTTGTGTTACGGGTTCAACTTTTAACCACCTCCTAGTAATAGCCTTTTTGCAGGCTGCCAACGTAATCTATAAAGTCTGTGTGAAGTAAGAATAAATGTGTTCTGAGTTTGTCAAACCAAGAAAGAAAGTGTTATTAACCACCCAGCCAAATTTTAATAAATTAAAATTATCGACAAGTTGATGAAATTAGGTGTCAGAATCAGGTAAAAATGAGCAGTATTCTCAGCTCCAGGACCGTGTCCGCTCAAGGCCCTGAAGCCACGTCTACGTGAAATTAATTTATTTATATCTCTCTGCTAGGGGTGCAGGGGTGTGCTCTGTTTTAACCTCTAACTCCACATTTCAGTAATATAAGTTAACGTTTTTTCACATTTTCAGCAACTATTTCCCAACATATTTTTTAAACATATTTTGAAAGAAATCTCAGAATTGCCTTTGCATGGACTTTAACTGGAACTATCTTCTCTTTGTACATTATCTTCTCTGAACTTACCAAAGTAAAACAACACAGTTGATTTGGGAATATCAGATCTTAACAATAGCTACATAATTACGTCTGTGACTGCAATCCTTTCATAGTTATGTATCATAATTGTGGTGTGCCTAATATGTCAAAGACTTTGTGCTTAATTTGCAACATGTTGTGAGACTTTGGCCATTACAAGTTACTAGCTTATTTTATCCCTGTCTTTCCATTGCATGCCCCCTCTCTCTGTCTCCATCCGTCTCTCTATAGACCCTAACTCGTCATTCTTGAATGGATACTTGACTTATTCATGTAATTATCAGAGGGTAAATGGCAAATCTCGCTTGAAACTCCAATTTGAGTCATAACATTATCTGACTCAAATTGTCAATATGGAAATTGAAGTTCAAACTTTTTGTCAAGTAAACACCTGGTTTCCATCACATTTGAATAAAATAATACACAGATGCTGGAAACAAAGAAAAAAAAAAACACCTGTATGTGAACAATAGAAAAAGCAGATAAAACAAGTCTCAACTATCTGAATATTTAAAAAAAAAAAAAAAAAAAAAAAAAAAAAAAACTCTCTACAGTCACTTTCCAAGATACACATATTTTAACCCTTTAAGTTAGCTTTGAAGCAACAACCATCTGGAAATTTTCTGATTTACTTGCAGAACAAATAAAAAAATAATGTAAATGGCACTGGAGACAGTGTTAACAATGTTTCTCTGTACCTGTGCGTACTCCCTTTGAGACATCCCTGTGCTTCCAAACATGTTTTATTCAGCAGATATAACCAGGATCAGTAAACATGAAGAAACTGCATGCTTTAAGAATGGCACACGGCTCTGTGAGACTGCCATTATCCTCTGTGGAATTACTAAAGCATCAGAGCATACTGGATGTGTCATTATGATTGTAAAATGTTTGGGGACTGCTGACAGGGAAGCTGAGGGAAATGAAGGGGCTATTCAACAGTTGGGCAGCATTATTCAGAAATCTTCAAAGTAGAGGTCTTTTCCTCTGAAACAAGGAGGCAGATAAGCAAGTAGATCAGGGCTATATACAGCCCAATTTGATCTCAAGTGGACTTGACAAGTAAAACCAGTGCATAATGACATATAAATAATGACATTTTTCCCCTTTCTTTTAGTTTAAACATACACAAATACGGTGAATTTGAACAATATGTCAGTTTTTTCAACATTCAGTCAGTCTGGTCAACTAGCAGTATGTTCTGAAAACATTCACAATGAACCCTGCCCACAATGTTCAGTATATTCAAATATGACAACAAATATTCATTGTGTTCATTTCACCTGCTACTCACTGTTGAGCTTGTTCCTGAAACTGGCCACTATACAAATTCACCGTGAGAGTCTGGCTTTGATGCCAAGTGACAACCTCCACGACTGTGAAGTGTCAAAAACTGCAGCATCTGGGGCCAACCAGTGCAGTTTTAATGTTACGTGGACTGACATAAAGCACTGGTAAGTGGCTGTAGACTTGAGGAAACGTTACCACCACATATTACGCTAACGTCATACGATTAGGTTTGTCTTGTTTTCGGCCAGCATGGTATATTTGTAGTGTTAGCCTTAACGCTATTAGCCGAAAGTCTTCGAGGGTGTTGAAGTTCTGCATCACTTGGGAGACATCGCCTCTGCATGTGCACTTTTAATGGGTGTCATTCATGCACTGAACCTCACTTATCCCCAAGAACTGAAGGCCTTCTTTAAAGTACTTCAAAAACTGTTCCTTCAACTGGACACTGGCAGGCTCTCAACCAAGTTAAAAATGCTCAAGAACAAACTGTATGATTAAGCCAAACATTGATCTGGATGCTGAATGTTGCAGGGAAGTTGGACCATCAGACCATCTTGCCTGTACTGACTGATAACCAAATGCTGCAACCTCAGTTGACATGTTTGTCAAAATGTTTACACCGACCAGCCACTTCATTTGGTACACTTGAACGATCCAATGTGATCCAGTACAACAGTTCTGCCATAATCATGTCATTCTACTTTTATGAAGCTTATATGTTTCAGTTTTTGCTGTCACCATCATAGAGTATTCATTTAATAGTCCATGGGCCAAAGGCCAAAATTTGACTTTTTGGTACCACTCAGGATGGCAAAATCTAGTAACATTTTTTGAAAAGGTACATGTCTATAGATGATATCTTGGTATGATAACCCATCCTAAGTGGTAGCTTTATGACAGTTATCAGCACATAAAGTTATCAACCCCCTGCAGTAAACAGGCCTCTAAACGCAGAAGGCATATCCTGTCTTGTGCTCATTTTCAGACCTTTACTCATATGTTATGAGAGCATGTTTGGTAGCATTTTGAAGTGTACAATCCTAGCTTTCATTTAGACCTAGTTTTGGGCCTATCTAAAAAATATTAAGGTCACATGGTCAAAGGTCAAACTGTCTCAACAACTATTTTTCCACTATTTTCGCCTAAACTGTAGCAATTTTATAGTACTGTGAAATGTAGGAACAGCACTGACACAAATAACACAAACTGAAATACTCACAGGACTGTAACAATTCAGGAAATGTATAATCTTCCCATAATATCCTACTATGAGGGATGAATATGGGTCTTAAAGTGGAACATGGGCCCAGGCGAGAATTGACAATAACTGCTAATTATTTTGTATTTCTCACAGAGTTTTTATTTAGTTTTGCCATAATCATCACATCCATCATCATCATCATCATCATCATTATCATCATCATCATAGTCCACAGTGAAGGCAACTTCTTCATCCTCCTCCACCCTCTGATTTGTGCATGTCTGAAGTTTGCACATTTCTGAGCACTTGAAGTTGTTGGTGAGGCAGGAACAGCCTGGAAGCCTACAGGTCTTTACACACTTGCAGGCCATGAGCTCCAAGACAGCCATTGGAGCTGGGGGCCCTCGCATCCAGTCCAACACCAGCATACCTACAGAAAAAGAAGAAGTGTAAGTTCCAAGTCACACACATCAGTATCCTTTCTATTTCTCATCTACTTCACTAAAAAGCTGAAATGTACAGAAATTACCTATACTGTTGCAGTGAATTTACTAAAAGCATACGTTTGTCGTCTGTTTTCCATCCATAACCTTTTGGATCTGGTATGCCTGGTTGTCCTTCCAGACATTGCCTCCATACATGTCTCTCCACATGTTACAAAAGCTGCTTTTCTTGAAGCTTCACCTGGTTTTCTGGCAGCTTCCACTGGTCCACAATGAACTTGAGCTCTCTGGATTACTTAAGAGTTTTCTCCACTGCACAAGATTGTGTCCCGGTGTTCTTCCATTGAGCGCTACTTGTTGCACCTCGATTGTCTCTCTCAGCATTCTTGATTGATGTTTTCCTGTACACATCAAACACCACATCTATTCGTGCACTCTTTCCTCCTTCATGCAAAGCAAAGTTCAGCACAGAACCAGCAATCTCTCCAAAAGTCTTGCCATCACCTCTCGGTTTCTGAACAAGGCTCATTCCATCAATGATGCATGCAGAGAGATTTCCAATATCTTCAACTGCTGATGCTGATTTCTCTAACTCTCTAGCAAGAGAGGCCTTATTGGTCTTTCGCAGTGAACCGTCTGGATTTGAAAGTGACCAAGGCAGTGGACCAAGTGGATGAGCCAGGACATCTTTAATGTGAAGATTTCTACTTTGTGAAACAATTATCATATGCCCAAAGAGATTTCTGTCTGCTTTCAAGACCAACTCCTTGTTATGTTTTTGATTTCCTTTATCTCTTTTTGTGAAGCTTGAGAATGTCTTCAGATTCTGTTTTTTCATTCTGTCGTGGAATTTGGTTTCTGGTGACTCTTTTTCCAAACGCTCACTTCTGAACTTCCTCTCCAGTCTGGTGAGCTTGCAGCAGATCACTGGCTATGTCTGGTGACACAGCGATTCCTGTGGAAAGACTGATGATGTCAGACTGATCTAGACTGAGAGGGTTTACCCAGCTATTTTTCATAAGCTCTACAAAGGCATTCACATCAGCCCTGTCCTTCTCTATTCTGCTCTTCTGTAGATCGTGATGACTGAAACAGCCTGTAGTTTTGGTGCCTGTCACATTCCTGAGTTGCCTCAGATACTGACTTCTGTTTTCTGAAGTGAGATAGTATCTGGTGACTGCTCCTGCTTTTAGGCTGAAACCCTTGGTTCCTCCAGCAGTCTGGGTGTCCTTGTTTATGGTCTCCTCAATTGTCTGGTCAACTGGAATCTTTCCAAAGGGATTGTTCCCACTGAGCTGGACAAACAAACCACCTTCTGCAATGTGTGCATGAACGGCAGGATAATCAGTCTCTAGGCGAGACATTTGTGCATAGTAGTATGTCAGATATCTGGCATAGTTGAGCTTATCATATGCAAAGCACCATGGAATGATGGCTCTTATTGCTGTAAGATGCATAATCCAATTTCCCTCTCGTGATGCTTGAATAAGACAAAGCAGAATCTCAACCATGTCCACATAGGACATCCAGAAGGCAGACAGGGGACCATTGTCTTTTCTGAGGAAGCTGAGGTACTCATTGAATTGTGTCAGAATACGCTGACATGAATCTTGCTTGAGAGTTTCCCCAAATCTTGTCTGTGATAATTCTTCACACAGGTTGTTGGCAGTTTGCAGAGTTGCTTCCAGGTGAATAATATCTTTCTGGTGATTCTCTTCTAACCAAGGTTGAAAACCTTCCCATGCTAGTCTCAAGAAAGCCTCATAGAGCAGTTTATAACTATTATGTTTACTATTTAGGTTGTGGTTTACAGTAGTGTTAAAATTGACTGCATTATATTGAGAAATGTTTATAATATCTTAGCCCTTTTATGTAAAGGGGGATAGCCAAGATATTAGAAAGCTTGAGTGTATAACGCAAAAAGTGATGCAGAACGACAGGGAAACACTATTATTGCATGCTCAGCACCATGCACAAATTGGAGATGCTTGTTGATGCAATAAAGAAGCCAGAGACAGTTTACTATTACAACACAATCATCCAGCGGGCTGGATTGGACCACTTGGCGGCCCATTTTGACATCATAGCTGTGTAATTTATAACGCATTGATCCAAGCTAAGTAATTAACAGAAAAAGGCAGGTCTGTTTCTGTTTAACCCTCATGTTGTCCTGGGGTCATTTTGACCCCAAATTAAATGTTTTGATGTCAAAATATGTTTTATATTCATCAAATGGTCTGAAAATAGTTGTTCGATGCTCTGCTCTTCATGATTACAATAAATTTGAAGTAATTTGATTGAATGATGGGTGTTTTATTGAATTTAATAATGTCTGTTGTCCTCTGGGATCAAAAAGACCTCGCAGCACAAAGTGGTGCAATGGGGCATATTGTCACACCATACTGCTTTCAACCACATGCTATTTCTTCCTCTGAATTAGCCTCCACATCGACCGCTGAAGAAATGGAAGAATTGGAGGACTGCACTTATTATGATGAAGAGGAAGGTTCAACTGATGAGGAAGAATCTGAGGAAGAGCTAGAAGAAGAAGAAGCAGAGATAGAAAAATATTTTCATTGATCTGGTCTTTCATCCTTCCCAGTGATGGATGGCACTTGTTGACAGCAGAGAGAGAGACAAGCCACCATGGTCCAACCGCACATGCAAAGGTCTCGTATCACTGACATGAAGTCCACTTTTGACCTGTTTCTGTCGAAGCCTATTCAAGAGATGGTGCTAAACATGACAAACAAAGAGGGGCGACGTGTGTATGGCAACAAGTGGAGAAAGATGGATCGAATAGACCTGCAGGCATATGTGGGTATGTTGATCCTCGCAGGCGTGTATCGATCCAGTAAAGGAGCTATGGCTAGTTTATGGCATGCTGAGTCTGGTAGGGCAATATTCTGTGCTACCATGACACTCAAGATGTTCCACAAAATCTCAAGAGTGATTCGATTTGATGATAAAGCGACAAGAGAAGATGCATACATCTGCAAAGATCATGCCATCACTACCTGCCTCGCATTTACTGTGGGCACATTTAGACTGTTTTTATTCTGCAAAGTTAGTTTTTAAAAGTTAAATGTTTTGTAAATTAATGTTGACATGTTTTATATGTCAGGTAATGAGGAATAAAGTCAGCTAAAAATATGAAATACAGATTTGGGTGATCATTCATATTTCATGCTTTATAAACAGTCAAACCAGGTGGGGTCATTTTGACACCAAAGGACAAAAGGTGTGATTATGTGCTGCCATTAAAAAAATTCAAATGATTCAAAAACAGTGTCCTCACTAACCTTTGACATATACCACTCTGTGATAAGTCAAATAGTCAATATAATTTGAAGTAAAAATAATTTGTTTCATTTTTTTGTTTTTGCAACAACAACCCCATCTCACCTTGAACTCGAAATGGCTCCATCTGACTCCATTGCCTTCCCTCCGTCACCGGCTGACGCCCCCACAGCCTGCAGCCTAGACGACCACCTCACCGCTCATTGACATCTGCTAATCGGCGCAGGATACTGAAAGGAGGCTGTGCTCCAGCACTCAAGTGGCGTCACCGGCCGGATCCCTCCGGCGGCGGCTCCTGAGATGACGACGGCTTCTCCGCCTCCATCAGCTGTGTCTTTTCTCCGGCGGCGGCGATGGGGATTCCGCCTCCGGTGGGTGCATCAAGTCCTCCTTCATCTTCATCTTCGGCGGCTGTGTTAGACCCTCCAGCAGCGGCGATGGGAGCTCCATGTTCGGCGGCCGTGTCAGATCCCCCAGCGGGTCCTCCAGCGGCAGCAGCGGCGACAGGAGCTCCCGGTTCGGTGGCTGTGTTGGATCCTACAGCCGGTGGTCCACCGCCGCCTGCACCTGTGGCCACTGCCCCTTTTCCCGCCCTGCTCGGCCGGGCACCCACTCCACTTTGCCTTAACAGTCAGAGTTGACAAAAGCTGACTTCATCAGCCTTATTAAAATACTTAACAGTGGTTCCGGTCTCGGCTTGATGGAGTAGGCAGCAGACGAGAAGAGCTCTGACAAATGAACACTTATTAAACAAGTTTAAACCTCCAAAAACCAAGAAAACTGAGGGTAACCTCAATTTTAACCACTTTGTAACAGAACTCCTGATATGAGGAAGAGCTCACGCATAGGGAAACAGCAAGGAAAGCAGGTACAGAAAACGATAACTCCATTTACACGAGGCAGCGCAAAAATGGCCGACAGCGCAGCGGTGAATACACCGGAGAAAACACCTGAAACCATGCTTTCCCTGCGGATGCTTCGAGAGGAGCTACAGACATCTAGAGAAGCAGTGCTGGCTCAGATAAAAGCTGAGATCGCAACATCGTTTAAAAAAATTAAAACGGATATTGTTTCGCTCCGCGAAGAGACAAAAGCCGACATACGGGCCATACGAGACAAGCTCGCCGGTGAGTTAACACGACTCCGCTCGGCGCAGGCCGAGACAGCTAACGAATATAAAGAAATGGGAACCGCGCTTGGTGAAACGATGGACAGAGTAACTGCGCTGGAGAAGTCACAACAATTAATCAGTAAGGAATGTAAGAAAATGCAGGACAAATGTCAAGATCTAGAAAACAGAAGCAGGAGACAGAATCTACGACTGGTCGGTATCACGGAGGGAGCCGAAGGAGGCAACATGATCAAATACCTCGCGGATTTCTTCCCCGCTGTGCTCGGAGCAAACAACTTCAGCTCCCCAGTGGTTATAGACCGGGCACATCGCACACCTGCCCCGCAGCCGACCAACGGAGAGAGACCGCGGGCCATTCTCGTCCGCCTCCACTATTACACGGAGAAGCAGAAGATTCTGGATCTGGGCAAAACTAAAGGGCGACTGACATACAAAGGAGACCAGGTGTACAATCCTTCAATTCAGTGAAGAGAAAACTCCGGGAGGCCAACGTCACGTACGGCCTGTTCTACCCAGCTAGGCTCGCTATCAATGTGGATGGCATTAGACACTCCTTTGATTCCCCAAAAGCTGCTGCGGATTTCTACGACTAGAAGATTGCCAAAGTGGACTAATCCCCATGAACGCAAGTAATAGTAGTGATCTGAGTTTGATATTCTGTATGTTAAAACTTGTGGTATCAATAACTATAGTGGATAACTCAGGACTTATATGGAAATACCCGAAATAACGGGTATAACATTTGATTTTTTCCCATTTATATATCTCTCTCATCAACACTGTACTTCCCTTTGTGTCGGTTCTCTGCTTAAGCTTTGGATGTATACATTCTTAAACCTATAATATAATATAATCTTTAGGAGATAGACAACCATTGACACAAGCTATACGGTCATTATTATCTTTGAGAGATGAATGAATCACTTCACTTATAGATCTACAGTATTTTGGTACTACTGTTATTTGCTCCTCTTCTGTGTTAAGTACAACAAAAACAAGAGTTTGGAGGTTTAAAACAGAAACATATTTAAATGGAGCTTAGAGACCGAGTATATATATATTTTTTATTTTCTTTTCTTGATACTTTTTTCTCCCTCTTTTGGGGTGTGTTAAATGGCAAGGTGCCTTTGGATTTTGATAGGCTATTATTTCTCCCACCACTTGTTTGGGAGGGGTCGGGGGGTCGGTTGGGTAGATGTAACGTTCAAAGTGTTAGAAGTTAATACACATACACGTCTGGCGGTTTTTGTTTGTCTGCTTTTGTCTTGTTTTGTTTTTTTTCTTTCCTCTGTGAGGATGCAGGACCATCTATGTTGCCATCATAATCTTTTCCAGATTAGACCCTGGATAGGAACCCAAAGAGATCCTTCATGAATGATGAGGAAGGTGTGGTGAAGCTTATTACCTGGAACTGCAAAGGGTTGAATGGAGCTGTGAAGCGTGGTAATGTACTAGCACATTTGCAGAGATTGGGGGCCGGTGTAGCCTTCTTACAGGAAACGCATCTCAAAAATCACTCACATAAACAATTACATAAGAATTGGGTGGGACATGTGTTTCATTCTAGCTTTAATTCCAAATCACGTGGTACTGCTATTATAATCAATAAAAATATTCCCTTTACTACATCAGATATAATCTCCGACGCAAATGGCAGATATGTAATAGTAACTGGGGAAATTTATAATACTCCAATAATTCTAGCTAACGTTTACGCCCCCAATTTTGATGATGAAAGGTTTATAGGTTCAGTACTAGCTTCCTTACCTAATCTCCACACCCATAACCTGATTCTAGCCAGCGATTTTAACTTTGTGATGGATCCAGTGCTCGATAGATCATTGAACACACAACACTCTTTGTGTAAATCAGCGAAACTGTTACAAAATTTTTTGAAGTCAGTTAATGTAATAGATGTATGGAGATATATGAACCAGAACCAACGAAGATATTCATTTTTCTCTCAGCCTTGTCTTGATTCTTGTAGAATCACAGTCATGTCTGGTAGCACCATTAGCCCCAGTGGCCTTGGCTGAGGGAGCTACGTGATCGGTGAATAAATGATAATGTACATGTGCATGCATGTGACTTAAATGTCAACTAAAGCGACCGCTAGACAGACTAAAAATAGCATCTGGTGAAAACAGCGATATGGCAAACCTTCCTCACATTAATCCATGAATCAAACACAAAAGTCATATTGCAGTCATACATGAATGTGTCTATATATGCAACATCGCCCTCCATGTCAGGAAGTAGAGTGGGTCGTCCACCTAAGATTGGTGGTTTGATCCCATCATGAATGTCTGAGTGTTCAGCTGCTGAACACTCAGACATTCATGATGGGTTGGACTACCCATCATGACCATGATGGGTAGTCCAACATGTTACTTTACATAGAGAATAATATTGTAAAGTAACTTATTACTTTCAGATGAAAGTAACTACACTCAAAAAAATGTTTTGGCCAAAACGGAGGAATTATGCATTTCAACTACATAGAAAATTTTCATCCATTTGAATTACATAGGTTTAATATAAATGATTTTACACAAGTTTATCTGTAGGCTACTCTGTCGAAGTATCAAAGTGTGTGTGTGTGTGTGCAAACTTCAGTATCTGTCAGTATTTCTGTGGGTGTCGATACAGTTGCTCCCAGAGAACAATAATTATCAGCATCTGTGGGCAGAAGCCTGTTGACACTCTCGTCTCCATTAGTAACAGCAGGAGCTATTATGGCGCACAGGCAAAACATCATGGCAGCTGTTGGGATACACACACTCTCCTCGCTGACACAAGACACCATAATTAGCCGCCTTTGCCGCAGACTCCCTTTGTAACACGCTACAGTCCAAATCTGTAGCTGTTTCGTAGAATATCTGCCGTATCAGATTGTCCACAGAGAGTGGGTGGAACGCGGGCCGCAGAGCTGCCACAGCTACTTCCCTCAGCTCCATGTATGATTTAAAAGCTCTTGTATGTCCATGTAAGGACTGATATGCCGTGTTGTTGAAATATGTATCACGCTTGTATCTGACATTCTTAATCCCTTGAAGTAGACTAGATGCAGCGTGTCATGCCAGGCGCTGTAAAGGCAAACGATTCACTCTGCAGGCTGTCAAGAGTTTGAGCATAAGAGTGGAGAGGTTCATGGTAACTGTTCTGACCTCCAACGGCAAACACAGACCACCTGAGGATGCACTATGGGTTAGTCAGAACCTGGTGCGTATCTGTGTATCTCCTCAAGACCTTTGATTTGAGTGTAGCTACCTGGAGTTGTAACAGATGCCCAATGCCCAACACCGCCCACATCCTCAGATGATTTCAACCAGAAACCAAAAAGAAAATGTCTTGACTTAATTTTAATCACTTGAAACTTCCAGCTTAATGTATTCAGTTCACGGTCCAATGACCTTTTCTGTAAATTTTAGGTCCCAACATGAAAGCCCTCAAAATATTGAATCTCTATGCACCTGAATGTGACTTGAATAAAAATGCAAAAGAATCCAGCACATTGTCTTGCTTCCAGCTGGGGTATTTATTAATTTACAACATTCCAGTCTGTTCAGTATCAAGGAGCTCTCTACGCTGCCAGGAATAACTTTATGTATTTACAGAATTAATTTGTTGGACCAATAGGAGTCAAACTGAAGCATACTGGCTGCTATCAGCTCCAAGGTTTCAGGTATAAAGAGTACATTTCTAATTGTAGAATTCCATCCACCCATTTTCTTCCTCTTATCTGGGGTCAGGTTGTGATGGCTGCAGATGTTCCTGACCCCAGCAACACATTCCAGCTCCTCCTGGGAGATCCCGAGGTGTTCCCAGGCTAGATGGACTATGTAGTCAGAGAAAGGTTATCATCTGTTATCTCTGGCATATAATATGTGGAAGGGGAAAATGGAACAAGTCTGGTAAAGAACTTGTTCAATGGGAGAGTCCTTGTGGAGTGGTGAAAGAAATGGGAAGACGGCCCTGTGTGATAAAGGTGGAATTCAACTCTCAAAAGTGGCTGTGCTATGGTCACATGGTCAACAACATGGTCGATATAGAGGAATATACATGGTTTGATTTTAACATAAAAGACTGGTAAAAAAATTACATTTTTTTTTTTCATTCATTTGAGTGGGTGTAGTGCGTCATGGCTGCGGTGGTGCGAGCTGCAGGGGTGTCTGCCTAATGACTGTCCAGGTGGATTCATGGACTAAACTATGATACTCTACCTGTTGTGTTCTGGCTTTGTTTATACCATGTACCCAGCTTCTAAATCTGTGTCTGGTTCCCGATTTACGCTGCAAAATTAGGACAGGAAGGAAGTTTAATTCTGTTTGTGTCTGATAGTTTGAGAGAGCGAATTGATTGAGAGACAGTGAATGAGAGTAAGGGAGCACTGGCCTCGATAAAGTTGGTTAATCAGTAAAATAAACATATTTCCTGATTGTTTCACAGCGGTTATGTTCAGCTGTCAACGAGTTTAATGAATAGCTGAAAAAAGCTCAAATATGAGATTTAAACTATGAAAAATGCATATTTTATCATGTGTTAATGGCATTCTGTGTGTCTCTTAAACAAATGAAAATGTTGGCTGTGCAGTCTTTTAATCTATTATCTGTAAATATATCATGGATGAATGCTCTTTTAATGAATAGAAATACAGATTACTAATGTAGATAAAGGTATTTTGTCATGAAGTTGGCTATATTACTAGAGTACAGTAATAGATAATTAGGTAATATTAATGTTATGGTTGTATTACTATTGTGTTTTTACTAATGTACTTATTATTACAGTCATTATTATGCTCACAAGACACCTGTCACAAACAAACGTTACATTTTCTGTTTTTACAACTCTGCCATACAAAAGATATTTGTAATGAATGGGATGGTGGTAGTGATAATGATTACAATGATGGTCGTGATAACATTTAAAATATAACCATTAATAATAGAAAGAATTTATCAATATTTTATTATTTGGCAGGCCTCTGTCCAGTAACTGGCTGTGTCAGGTGAATGTGGCATCAAAATAATTTTAAATCTGTTATTTTATGGTGGAAAAGTCACGTAATGTTGCTTTAAGAGCTGAAATGTGTTGGTCTCACATTAGGATTGTTGACTGTAAATGCTTCAAGTTTGTCCTCTCATGATTAAACAATACGTTTACCAGTTATTTTTTAAACCTTTTTGTTCTGACTTTGCTGCTACATAGTTGGTATTAATTAGAAAATGCTTATAGGCTATAAAGATTTCTTTTTGGACAAGGAGGTCCAATATTTTGTGGTCTGGATGAGAGCCTTGGTTCAAGGTCTGAAGACTAAACGTTGATGAAGTGTCTCAAACCAATGCTGTTATGGCACTGAGCCTGAATGAGGCTGCCAACTCTGCTTCCAGTTAAAAAAACTCACATTTTCTTTTTTTTTTTTTCTCTTTGCATGACCTTTGCCCTTTTGTCCATTCCTGTCCATCTAGAAAGGAAAGTAATAAGAACAAAACCTTCTAGAAGCAATAGTTCATAAGTGCTTTGGCTTTTAATACAAAATTTTAACCCTTCCATACTGTTTTGTGTCAAAAATGACCAATTTTGACATTTGACAGCAATAAAAATACCATACCTGTCATTCTTTTAACCTGAAATTTGACTTTTCCTAAAGTGACAAGGGAAGTGACAATATTTTAAAATCTTATACTTTTGCACAGGTGCTACAAATTTTTGTACTGTATATTGAGGCTGTTTCGGATCAAATCTGACCTGGATCTGTTGAGATGGACTTTAGACCCAAATCTAGGAAAATAGTTGTTATAGGGAATCTTGAAACAGTCAAACTGTATATTCTATGTCTGAATTTGTTTAAGGGACAGTGGTGACAGAGTTCAGGGGGGGGCTTGACTCTGTTCCCACCACAGGTGGCCCGGTTCCCTTAGTGACTTAGAATCCACACTTAGAAGCACCTGCTGCTCTATGAAGGGTCCAGGGGAAACCTCGAAACAGTGAAACAGGCTGGGCTGCCCTTTCAGTGACAGAGGTTCAGAGGTTATTGCAGCAAGACTTAATATTCAAGAGGGCCTTAATCAGATCTTCTACAATGAGGAAGTTGATAGTGATTTAGAGGAGGATGTGTCAGAGCACAGACATCGAGGAAAACTTTGATTACAGCCAATCTGATGAAGATGACTCTTAGAGAAGCAGGCAGCAAAAGAGACGTTCATGTTGAGAAAAAATGCCATTTGTTGGTCCTCGCTTTCACGTGAAGTTTCAGGCAGGATGGCAGCGGAAAATGTCAGTCGAGTGACTCGCCACCTCCTATGCATCTGATATTTTGTTAACATTCCAGCTTTTCCTCCCTCCAGCCACTGAAAGGATTAAAATGACAAATGTGGAGGGAACCAAACGTTATGATCAAGAATGGAAGACCATGGATGGTCATGGACCTTGCAATGGTTACGTGGTTATAACAGTTCCAGAATATTTTGCCTTTTCCACTATAAAATATATTTAAATCATTATGGCTGTTATGTTTTCATGTCTAAAACAGGACACCATAGAGTGTGTTTTTTTCTCCAAAAACCAGTGGTGTAGAACAAAAAAAAAACCTCAAAAAACATACACTCATGTTATTTAAATCATAAATTAAGGATGAATAATGAATATAATCATATCAGATGGGCTATTTATATATTCTAAATAGATCTCTAGTTCAAAATTTGGCATAGACACTATGAGGATTTTCTTATTTTGTAAGGGTTAAGTATATGAACAGAAAATAAATATTTCAATCTCCGTATGATCTGGTGTCCTAAGGGTGGTCATCATGAATAGTTTACTTCTCGTTACGTAATGGTACAGCGCTGTTTGCTTTCGTGACATTACACACACTCAGCACAGAAGGCCTATGTGACTGTGCTGTTATCCTCTTATTTAAACATGAGTGTGTGTTTGTGTGTATAATGTGAGTTGTGTGCGCTCCATTGACTGCACTGTTTAGCTCCCCTGAACAAAGTTCTTCCATTACGGCACTTTTGTACTGACATTTGGGTGGAACGTGTCTCCTGTTCTCCGTCCTCGTCTCAGTTGACGTTTCCATCTCTCTGCAGTCTGTGATTCGTGTCGTCTTTGTCTCAGAAGGCTTTTCAGATGACTTGTCATGTCATATTCCTTCAGAGAACTCAGCACGCCACACAGCATCCCTGTTGAGGATCTGAGCTGTTGGGAAACGCCTGCTGTGTCATTTTAAAAGTTTGAGTGGATTCTTCATTTTTTTTGTTTTCTTTGTATTCCATCTAGTTTGACAGCAACACAACTGCACGGAGCATATGGCTACTTCAGCAGCAGTAAATAATGTTTTTAAAAGTCAAACTTTTACTCAATACTACATTTTTTTTTTTTTTTTTTTTTTTTTTTTTTTTTTTTTTTTTTTTTTGGAGCATGTGAGGGTTACACATTGCTAAAATATTAAAATTGGTGATGGAAGAAAGATCTGTCATCTGCACACGAATATTCCAGCCACCAAAAAACAAAATTAGTGCCAGAGCCTTGTATCTGATTTTTGGAATAATGTATCGCGCGACCTACAAAAGCGTCTTGACATGTGTCAAAGGACAGACTGATGTATCCAGTCATTTTTCAAAATAAAGAGAAGTACATAGAAGTAATATTAAGAAGTATATTAAATCACTGCAGGAAACTACACTTTTTGTAGCAACGTCAGAGGAGCAGGACTATGTAGATCAGGGAGTCACATCCATCAGTCTGCATCAGTCACATCATGCCTCAGGACAATAAAATGTATGAATACATGACTGCTTACGGATTCCATAATTATCTGGGGCTAGAGAAAAACATTCATCCAAAACCATTTGAAACTCATGCTGAGTCCTTCAGTAATCACTTTGCCTCTCCTGCAACATCCAAGCTGCTTCTTCGGTTGAGACTGTTGGTGGTGTTGACCATGGGTCTTCAACCAGGGGGTCCGCAGAGGTACTGCAGGGGGTCTGCCAATTTTTGTCATAGTAATTAACAATTTTCACCAAAATAATGGTGACTGTGATAATTGAGAAATTACAAACAATGGAGGCATTTGCACTCCAATTGGATGAATGAGTGAACATGTCCAAAGACGCACATCTCTTGGCATTTAAGAACCAATGATAATTATGCATGAACTTTTTATGAATTATAAACACATATAAATAGGGTAATAAGGTGAAATAAAAGTAGAATAAAGTAAATATAAAAGTTATTATAAGCCAGGCTAAAAATGTGAAACATTTAAAAAAAATAATTGCACATGGGGGTCCTGGTACTGTTTGTCTCTCATCCAAGGGTTCCTTGGGCTGAAAAAAGGACTACAACTGATCATTAGTCAAAAATTCATTTAAAGGCAGCTCTTTGTTGTCAGGACAGAAATAAAACATTTATAGAGTTCAGATTTTTTACATTTTTATGTATGACCTGGTCAGGTCTCTCATTGAAAGTTGAAATAGATGATTATAATACAGTAATGTATGTGACTTTTTATTTGGTATGCTATAATTATTGTGGAAAGCACCATAACCAATTTAATCATACTTTATTTGCTTGATAATATATATTTGTGTAAGAAAATAACATTTACATTATTTTGATATACTTCTTCCCTCATGTGTCTGAACCAAGGTGCAGCCTCTATGGACCACACTCATGAGCCGAAAACTCACCCATTGAAATTCTATTAACTAAAAAATAAAGGCTTAATGTTTATTTAAGAGCACTTTGCTCCAAGGAGAATACATGGACGAAAATAAAAAGAGGGAACCTTCTAGCCTACTTACTTACGGTAGAAGAACACAATCTGAGCAAGTTAACAGAGGTTGGTGAGCAAAATACTCTGTGAAATGTTCCTGGATATGAAGCTGGTTTACATTTAAACCAGGGGCACAGTTTAAACATCAATGAGAACACAGTAAAGAGACTGTAGGAATTTGTTCCAGATGTCCTCAATATCCCCTCGGGGGAAGGACACCTTTCAAATAATAATAATGTAAGAGAAAAACAAAAAAGAGAGAGACAGACGAGGAAAACAAGAAAATACTGCTAACAAATAAGTATTGATGTGTTGTGTCTACTTGGAGAACATAAATAGAAAAACAAATAAGTAACTTTATATGCCTGGCACCCATAGTTGTTCAATAGCTGGGAGCTGTGTTCACATACGTGCTTTTATAGATTGTTATTCTCTGCACTGAAATATATTATACGCAGTGTACCCAAGTACCCAGTGAGTGATATGACAAGAAAAATATTTAGAAAAATAGACAAATGAGTAATATTTTCTGCACTTATTTGGGACAGCGACCTGTTTAATACCTCCCAGCAGGCAGAGAGATGTGGACAATGGGATTCTGCAGCCCGAGATGGGCTGGAGAGATGGAGAGTTTGTCAGTTCTTGCTATCCAAAGTGGAGTGAACGGGTTGGCAGGTCCGAGTAGCATGAAAATAATTGTCTTTGCTACCCAGAGTGCAATTCAGTGTAATTCAGTTCCTTGAGTGATTGCGGTAGGAGAGGAAGGTCTGCAATTGAGGTGGTTTTACATCGATTTTGTTCAACTTCTTGTCATGGGTTATTGTTGTGTTTTTGGGACCATTTGAATAGACATTGCAGTTGGTTTGAAGTTTGGTGCTTCTCGACCACCTTGTGATTTTTCTTTTTGTAATGCTAAAAGTGAAATTCTGTTTTTTTTTTTTGTTTTTGTTTTTTTTATCATGTCAAGTGTCAACCATTTGTTGGTGGCGGTAATGGGAATCATCTAATTAATCAAACTAAGTTTTCACATTTTAAAAGCAGACAAGTTTGAAGTTGTCTGGTATTTTTTGAACAAAGGAGTTGTTAACAGTCGTGCCTGGAGAAGCGCAGATAAATTTATGCCCCAATTTGAGACTACTCTTACATATTGAACATCCAAATTCCACCGGGCATGGATGGGACACTGTGGAGCTAATCGCGGCGGTCGTAGTCAATGTTTCAAACCTGCTTAGCTCCGCCGTAAATACGTGGCTGTTTTTTGTACGGTGCAAGCAGCCCACATCACTCTGCACAGAGCAGCTCATAGAGAATCCGGTCGACTTTCAAAAACCTCCTGTGCAAACCTTCCAATCATAAAAACAGACACAAGGGAAACAATTTAGCTACGTAGCATATTTACATATTTAGAAGCACATTATCCGGGGAAAAAATGAACAAATTTGAGCAAGTTAACAGTTGCATGGAGAACAGACCAAAACAGCGGCTTGAAAGCGACATGACAGAGACATGCACTGCGCGGTTTCACCGTAACTCACCCAAAAATGGGCCCTAGTGTATGCACATTGACACATACAGTTTCTGAAAGGGAATAAGAATCATGAAATCAACATAGCAACAGAACAGGTGCAGAATTTGCAATAAAAAGTGATTCTTCACTTTAGAGAGCATCCGTTCACCTTTTCTGCGTCGCACAAAGACACAGCGGATGGAACCAAAGATCTCAAATTTGGACTCATCAGACCAAAGCACAGATTTCCACTGGTCTAATGTCCATTCCTTGTGCTTCTTGGCCCAAACAAATCTCTTCTGCTTGTTGCATTTCCTTAGCAGTGGTTTCTTAGCAGCTATTTGACCATAAAGACCTGATTCGCGCAGTCTCCTTTGAACAGTTGATGTAGAGATGTGTCTGCTACTAGAACTCTGGGTGGCATTTATCTGGGCTCTAATCTGAGGTGCTGTTAACTTGCGACATCTGAGGCTGGTGACTCGGATGAACTTATCCTCAGCAGCAGAGGTGACTCTTGGTCTTCCTTTCCTGGGGTGGTCCTCATGTGAGCCAGTTTCGTCGTAGCGCTTGATGGTTTTTGCGACTGCACTTGGGGACACATTCAAAGTGTTTGCAATTTTGCGGACTGACTGGCCTTCAGTTCTTAAAGTAATGATGGACTGTCGTTTCTCTTTAGTTAGCTGATTGGTTCTTGCCATAATATGAATTCTAACAGTTGTTAAATAGAGCTGTCAGCTGTGTACCAACCTGACTTCTGCACAACACACCTGATGGTCCCAACCCTATTAACAAGGCAAGATATTCCACAAATTAACCCTGACAAGGCGCACCTGTGAAGTGAAAACCATTTCAGGTGACTACATCATGAAGCTCATTAAGAGAAGGCCAAGGGTTTACAGCGCTGTCAACAAAGCAAAGGATGGCTACTTTGAGTAATCTAAAATATAAAACATGTTTTGAGTAATTTCACACTTTTTTGTTTACTACATAATTCCATATGTGTTCATTCATAGCTTTGATGCCTTCAGTGAGAATCTGCAATGTAAATAGTCATGAAAATAAAGAAAAACCATTAAATGAGAAGGTGTGTCCAAACTTTTGACTGGTAGTGTAAGTGTCCCTAAATAAGACTACTGTCACCTGAATCCCTTGGCTCGTTTGGACTTTGTACTACTCTCTTCATCCTCCTCATCAGAACTTTCATCCTCCTCATCAGAACTGCCTTCACTCACTGCCTCTATCTCATGCTGGCTGAAAATTACTTACTGATCTTCATCAGTGTTTGACCCAGAGTCAGAAGAACTTGCAGGGATCTCCTCTATCACTCTCATTCATGTGCTTTCCTTTCTTTTCCCATAAAAGGACCTAGCCGAGATGCCCTGCTTGAAAATAAAGAGTTTTTTAAAGTAAAATACAGTTATACTGTTGTAATGGGCACAGCTGTGCATGATAATATCTGGTACTGCAGTAATTTTTAACATGCCTTCCAGTTTGAAACAAAATTTTGAATAATGCACATTGACCAAATTTCTACCCCTAATCTGGCAACGTATCTCAGGGGATACATACATTTCAAAAGCTGCTAAGTAACACCACAAACACAGTTGAAATATTTTTTCTTCATCAGAATGTTAAGACAAATGTCCTAATTAATTTTAGGAATTTATATTGTTGTTTTATTGAAAATAAGTATGAGTAATATATGATTACTTACCCCCAAGGAAGCAGGTTCTCCACCACTGGCGGCCATGTTTTCTGATCAGGTTGACGAAGCGATGAAAGATAGCCTGAACCAAATCATGTGATCTAGATACTAATACCAGACAAGACTTTTGATAAATGCTAACTTGATTAATGAAAACCTCCCAGCACACCCCCTACAGGATGTTAAAGAGTGTGTATCTCCTGGTGCACGTTGCCTGTTTAAGGGTTAAAAGTAGGTATACCCAGAACAAAGAGATAAATAAGTGGTTATACTATATACTGCATATATTCTGCACTACAACCCTGGTTGTGAATGATAGTGAAATTTCCCGCGGTGACACAAAATGGTTCTATCACTTGTGCCACCTCATCATCTGTGTGAAAACTAACTTAATGTTTTAAGTTAGCATCCTGACTTCTGTGGATTTTAATGTTTTGTTGTATTGCTGCGAGTGGTTCGATTAAAAAAAATAGGGGAGAGTAGTCATCCTTGTCTGCTTCTCTGATGTAGTGTGAAGCTCAGTAAGGTGATTATTTTGGCCTTAGGTGAAATATACACTGTTTTGTATCCAGTGGATTAACAACTTTCTAAAACCTCCATGGGGTGCTAAATAGAAAAGTTCAGTTTAGTTTATCAAATGCTTTTTCTGTATCTAATGGTACAATTATGGTGTGGCTGTCTCTGGTAGATAATGTTTTGGCAATAATTCTATAGATAGTGAGGGCGGCAGGTCAGGTTAAGCGTATTGGGTGTTCACATGTATGCGTATGGTGGAGGTTCGTAAAAAAAGTGCTGATAACATATCCCAGAAGTGTTAATAGAATTCAGTCAGAAGTTCATCTGCTCTAGATTATTTATTTTCTGGCATTTAATTCAGGGCTTTATTGAGTTCTTCAGAGGTAAGGAGTGCATCCAAAATGTGTGTACTCTCTCAATAGTGCTTGTAAGTTCAGGTTATTTAAAAAGATGTCAATTTCTGATTGGTTGTGTTTGTGATCTGAGGAGTATAGGTTGCTGTGCCTGTGGATTCCGCGTAATACCTATAGAATGCATAGGTCAGATATTTACTTGATTTGTTTCTCTATTGAATGTTTTCATATTTGAGTTGTTGGACAATAATATCTTCTTTTTTGTGTGTAGAAGACCAGTTCAATTTGTTTTGTATATTGTCTCGATAGATATTCAATCCTATGCTCTAAGGCATTTACAAGGTCTTGTTGTTTTGTCTGGTGTGATGAATATATTATTTTACATCTGATTACTGCTTTGCCCATCTCCCATAATCATCTCCAGGAAGGATGCCCACTCTTTTGATGAGTGAATTGAAATCAGAGTCTCCTAAAAGTGATGTATTTGAAGCATCATCTCTCTGGAGTTATGTTATGCTTGAGTGTTTATTGATGGGGATACGGGAGTGTGATCGCTAATCATGATTGAATGTTTTCTAGGGTATGTTGTGAGTTGTGTAAGTGAGCTTCTTACAAGGAAAAGGTCAATTGTGGAGGAAGATTGATGGCAGGAGGAAAAAATATGAATATTGCCTCAATGATGGGTTTCTCATTCTCCAACTATCACTAAGCCCGCAATCATCCATCTATTGTTTTATTATGTCAGTGGAGCGCCAATTTTTTGAGCTGCTGAAGGTACCTGTGTGGCCAATTGTGGGGTTGATAACAGTATTTAAGTCTCTAGCTGATATTTGTTGAGTCACATAGTAAGTAGAACAAATTGTGAAAAAATGATTGGTTATTATTTTTTCACAATTTGTTCTCACTATGTGATTTATTGTTGGGCCTGTAAATGTTGGCACATTAATGAGGATAAACCTTCCACCTGGATCAATAATCTATGTGTAATATGTCTATCTTTTTATATCTCATCCCTAACAAGGTAGTGAGAAACGATCAATGACCAGCTAACCTTCCCTGATCACGTTGCCTCGATTATTATGCCACTTACAACATAAGAAAAATCAAGCCTTACTTAACCCAGCATGCTACCAAACTTCTGATTCAGGCTGCGGTCATCTCACAACTCGATTACCGTAACATCCTCCTTGGTGTTAAAGGCACTCTCTGGGTCTACCTCCTCTCCTATTACTACCAACAAGTGGACATGCTTAATCTATCCCCCCACTAGAGCTGTTACTTAATTCTATGTGAGTAGTACTTATTGCTGGCTTCTCCTTGTCACACTGTACACCTTGATTGTTTTCCCTTTTTGTAAGTCGCTTTGGATAAAAGCGTCAATTAAATGACTAAATGATGTAAATGTAGATTGGTGGATCGGTGGTAGAGATAAAATATTTGGTGGGGAGAAGCAGAGATTTAGACTGACATTGACTTTACACAGTTCCCACATGTGGCTGGATGTGAAAATGACACAGAACAAGGATAAAATCAACAATTATTTAATCATCATGGTTATTCATGCTGGATATATTTAATTATTCCGTTCATTTAGCAGAGCATTTGTGTCATTTCTGTGTTTCCGAATAGCATATAATGTCTGTCATCTATGGGTGATGGTTGGGTAGAGTATTTCCTGTAGTTCATCGGTATTGATCATTCAGTGCTTACCTTTCTATTGCCTTGACCTGTTCTTTTTGCTGAAAGTGCTCAAATTTTGTGCTGATAGGTTGAGCCTCGGATGCTGCTCTCAAAATCCTTCTGAAAAATCTCCATAACCAGCCCTCGTTCTCCACATCGGTGCCATGCTGCAGTGTTCTCCTCCAGGACATCATTCAGGTCCTCTTTACCGTTTCGTGTTCTGATCCTGTGACGGATGCATTCTGGTCCTCCAAGGGGTTTGATGCACTGGTCAGGATCAGGTGCATCATCCTTTTAATTATGTGCACTAAGAGGCGTTGATCATTCTGATGTCTTTCTATTGCCATCAGTTCCTTAAGGTCGTCAAGGTTCTTGAGCTTGCGGTATCTCGTCTCTGCAGGATTGTATCCTGTCTCATTTGTGAAGTCCTCTTCTGTCTTAAATCTCTCGCACCACTCTCCATTTTCCTGTTCTCGGATGAAAAAAATAACAAGTAGTCATCTAGCAGTCCAGCACATGGTCTGCTTGCTGTCCCTGAATTCTTACGATGAATCTTAGCACATCATACTCCATGTTTCCCAGGATAGAGGGGGAACCCTGTTGCCAGTTCAGCAACTATGAGGCCCAGAGACCACCACATATCTATGGCCTCATTTAAAGGTATAAGGAGCATCACTTCTTGTGCCCTGTAACAGGTGGTTTGCACACTTACTTTATCATCAGCAACTGGACGCGCCAGGCCAAAGTCCATTAACTTGACTTTCAGCAGATGCTGATGACTGTTCACAACCATGATGTTATCTGGTTTGAGGTGCTATGGTCAAGTGATGAATTATCGACCTCAGCTCTGTCATGGGAAGACCCATGTTTTTTCTGCCCTTCAAAAAAAGTCATTGGTCCATGAGTTCAGAACTAATGAACTCACTCATGAGACTTTCAGCGGATGCTGATGGCTGTTCACAACCTAAATCACTCAAATAGTTGGTGGTGAGTGACTGGTGGTGATGTAAAGCCCTATGTGCTTCTCAAGGGTGATCGTACCTGGAGCCGAACTTAGTGTGAGGACAGATGTGTGGGGCTTGATTATAAGTCAGTGTTACATCAAAATGATGTGAAATCTGTTACAACACACAGATATTGCCATCCAACATTGCCATCTTGACAGCAACACAACTACAGTGGCTAAAAACACTGTAAAACTGTTGACTGTAAAAACAGCAGTAGGTACACTGTCCTTATTTCCTGGCTCCATCTGAAGAGGAGTACAGGGACAACTTTGCCAGATTGTATTCATTCTCAACATGCAGACCTGTGAAGGAGGTGGCCCCTGAAGTGGGACACAGCTTTGGGCTGGCTCCTGCAAAACTGCTGCGTCTTTGTCTGTCGTGCATGACTGTCGAATTCTTGTGTTAGTCAACCAAGACGGAAGCATATAAAAAACACTGATGCACATAAACGCTCCAAAGCACACACATTCAAAAGACAAGATGTATCGCCTCTATCTCTGCCTCTGTGGGGAAGATGGAATACAGAGCAGGTGTTTCTCTCCACTCCACTCTTATCTCTCAACTCCTCCTTCATAGTCCAAACTCTGTGTTCCCTGCATGTGTGTGTTATCAGTGTTCCTTATTTGTCTTTGTCACTTCTCAGTATGCATTGATCAATGCTCCACAAACTCAAGAGGCAGAGAAAGAGCAATAAGACTGAAGAGGAACAGAAAACACTGGTGTCTATATACAGTATATGTGTTTGACATGAAGCTGCTTTCATCAGTTTCAATCATTTTTACATGATCAATGTATGAAATGCTATTTGTGTGTAGCTGCTTAATTATCACCTCATTCAACTCACTCATGGGGCATTTTAGCATCTTTCAGCTCACTGTTTTGGTTTATGGCTCACAACTTTACTGTGTTAGTTCACTCTCAGCAACGTTTCTAGACAACAACAGCTTCCAGGTACAGTAAATCTATCAGTAAACCAACTGTAAGTTCAGGAGTTGGTTGAAATCAAAACAGAAATACAGTAGTTTGTTTTTTCTTGCACACGTTTGATGATCTAAATAATGGACAGGAATCACACCCTCTGATTTCCATTGTTTTTGAGGGGTCACAATTGACCCCTGATTCAGCTGCAAACTGAATATAAAGACAAGAACAAAACTAATCCATTGGTCCATTGTTGTTGATATAACAAAAAAATATAACAAAAAAATCAATATTAAACCATGTCAGGGGAAAAATCAGTTTGAAGGGTTTTAAATGAGCCATTTGTGTACAGAGAGGTGAACTTTTTTTTTTTTTTGTAGTATTTTTATTTATTATAATAATAAAAAAAATAGAGTAAAGATGTACTCAGTGAACATATGTATGATTCCATATGGGAGGTTACGAATAACCACTCTACCTGTGACACTGTGATAAGAACTGGGGACAAATGCATATATTTATTTTAAATTAGGGAAAAAGACGAATAAAAGGGTGAGTGAGTTTAAGGATAGGGACAGAGAGAAGTCAAGGTGAAGCAGCCTTTGACGGTGTTTCCAATCCTTCTGAAGAATCTCCATAACTAGCCCTCGTTCTCCACATCCGTGTCAGGCTGGACTTCCAGCTCTGCAGTGTTCTCCTCCAGAGCAGCATTCAGGCTTTTTTTTACTTTCTTTGTTTGGTCTACTGATCCTGTGATGGACTTGTTCAGGAAGGCTGCTCAATGTCAGGTATCTCTATGTTGGCAGAGGAAGGCTGTGTAGAAAGAACGGATGCAGCAGCACCTCCAGGAGTTTGATGCACAGGTCAGGATCTAGGTGCAAGATCTTTTAAATTTCGTCCACAAAGACGTGTTGATCATTCTGATGTCTTTCTGTTGCCATCAGCTGCTTAAGGTTGTCAAGGTTCTTGAGCTTGTGGTATCTCATCTCTGCAACATGGTATCCCATCTTGTTTGGAAAGTCCTCTTCTGTCTTAAATCTCCAGCGCTGCTGTCCATTTCCTGGTTTCATATGAAAAAATAACCAGTAGTCATCCCGTGGTCCAGCACATGGTCTGCTGGCTGTCCCTGAGTTTTTACGATGAATCTCAGGACATCATACTCCATGTTCCCAGGATAGAGGGGAAACCCTGTTGCCAGTTCAGCAACTATCAGGCCCAGAGACCACTACATATCTATGGCCTCATTTAAAGGTATAAGGAGCATCACTTGTGGTGCTTCATGTGGTGGTGATCATCAGCAACTGGACGCGCCAGGCCAAAGTTAATTAACTTGACTTTCAGCAGATGCTGATGGCTGTTCGCAACCATGATGTTATCTGGTTTGAGGTGCTATGGCCAACTGATAAATTATCAGCCTCAGCTCTGTCATGGGAAGGCCCATGTTTTTTCTGCCTTTCAAAAAAAAAAAAAAGGAAAAAAAAGTCATTGGTCCATGAGTTCAGAACTCAGGCTGATTCTGTTCCACTTTACCATATTACATGTGTCTGGATCTGGACCTTGACGGCGACTGCTTTGTGTGTTTGAAAACCCAAGACACTCTATAAGGAAGGCCTCCACTTTGTGGGACTTCCCTAGTGATCTTCCTTTGTATATCTGGAGATATAGTTACACCATGAAGTTTTGTTTGTCCAACAGAACATACAAAATAAAGTAGCTGATTTTCAAACTAAAGCAGCCAAAAAAATATATGCATAACCATGTTTTCATTGGTGTATAATCACCTGAAAATAATTGTTGTTTTTATCTTGAGTTAGTCTTTTATATCTATAGACACCATGGGGCCTGTTCCACTGTGTCCACCATGTTGCACCACCATGTTTCTATTCTCTAGATCTGCTGCTCTAGATGGGGCCTTCCTCAAAGTCTGGACCAAATAGCATCACGGCTGTGACATGACAGAGCCATACACTGTGAAATTTAGTGGTTACTAGCTGTTTACAGTATCAGGAGCCCGGTACCACAGTTTTTGTTACCCCGCATTGCTGGTGGTGGCTGTACTGTAGCATGAGAGGCACTTCGCAAACAAGGCATGAATTAGCATTCATTGAAAGTTGTTTTTGTTCCACTTCAAATATTCTCTCTAAAAACTTTTAATTGATGTGTGGGTCAGCTGCTTAGCTGTTGCTAGTCTTTAACTATGCCTCTTGGCTCTTTGGAGCTGTGCCAGTAATGTACAGTGGTTTTATCTGAGCCGTATGAGTGCAAACTGCCTGCTGCTGCTGAAACACGAAGTAGTGAGACTGAAGCGTACAGCACAGTAAAAGTACTGTGAAACCAAAAGAACAGGCTGAAACCAGCTCCCATTAAAGGTGGAGACACTAATCCATTCTTTTCATACAAGTAATTTGTTTACAGCAATATCCAGGATGACTAAACAGCATCACTTTCTAGTTACAATACCCTGAATATTGCACATGATTTATCTCAGGTATAATTTTATTTGTCCAGGTGTAATTATATCTCACCCATTTGAGCTTTTCTTATGCAAATAATCATCGCATAACCTTTAAGGCACTTTTGATTTCTGAAATTTTGATTAATGCTTTGATTTGGTAGACTTCTGGATTTACAAAAAATTATAGTGTGTTAACTTCCTGAGTGTAAACATGCAAAGTGACTCAAATTATGTAGTTGGCATTAAACACAAATGAAAAAAAAATGTGTAAGTTAAATATCATTTATGAATCAGTAATCTAATCTGATCATCCTCTGTAATACTGCATATTAAAGTGTCACATACTGTAATTACAGTGTGTAGACTGTCAAACTACTAAATTGAGTGTGGGTTTTTTTCCCCCTATAAATTGGGATGGTTTGTTCACATAACCAATTTCAGTGTTTAAACAACACAAACAAAAATGCTGCATTCCTTTGTGTTTGGAAAATCCGATAATTAAGGGTTTATGTCATGCTAATGGTCTTTGTAGACAGAAGTCAGATTGAAATGCCGGAGCTCATTTCTAATCAATAGCACACAGCTTATCAGTGTTCACAGGAAGCAGGAAACAACACCTGCCTTCACTGATAACAGCGGTCAGTATAAGTGATACAGATGGATCCTGTTTAAAGAGACCATGCTTTGGACTGAAGAACAATGTGTAATTTTATTAATAACATAGCCTTAGCCTTTCTAATTCATCATGGATGTGTCCTGTGGTATCAAAAAAAATTTCCTGTAACACAGGTGTCAGGGTTCAGTGGCTTTACAGCGTTCATGTAGAAGGACATTTTATGATCTATGTGATCTATAGCTGTCATTTGCTGTTCCAGCACCTCCACGTGCTCATGGCATTGACATGAAGCAAGGCCGATTAAACAGAGCTCTACAGCAAGTCTTTAGCTGGCAGACAAAATATACAATCTGCCAAATGTATAACTCATTACAATAAAGAATTTATAAAAAAAAATGCTTCTTGCAGGTGATGTGCTTCTGTTGGCTTCATCAGTCTGTGACCTTCAGCACGCTCTGGGGCAGTTTGTGGTGAAGTGGAGGTGAGGAAGAGGTTGAGCCACAAGGCAAATATCTTTATTTTCCAGTCTATCCATGTTCCAGCACTAATTTATGGTCATGAGCTTTGGGTAGTGACCGAAAGAATGAGATTGCAAATACAACTGGCCTAAATTTGTCTCCTATGCACAGTGACTGTGCTCAGCCTTAGATCCTTTGTAATGACAGTAGCCAGCTGAGGTGGTTCAGGTATCTGATTAGGAAGCCTCCTGGGCACCTTCCTTTAGAGTTTGAGTTCTGGACATGTTCAACTGGGAGGACACCCTGGGGCAGACCCAGCACCCGCTGTTGGGACTATTTAGCCCTTCTAGCCAGGGAACTCATTGAGGAGCTGGAATGAATTGCTGGGGAGAGGGACATACGAAATACCCTTCTAAACCTGCTGCCACCATAACCCAACCCTGGATAAGTGGAAGGAGATGGATGGATGGATGGATGGATGGATGGATGGAAAACTGTTATAGGTTATAGGTCCCAGAAACTGGGACATTCAATCGTTTTGGTCCTTGACTGACTGTCTTTAATGACATCAAATTAATTGAATTAATTGAAAAAATGGCTGTAGAGGATTCATTTGTGCATATGAACAGTGACACTCAACCTCATCAGTGAGTATAATGTTTTATGGAGGATATAATGTTATACTGTCTACAGTGAAGTGCTGAAGTTTGATTCAGACTGAACTGATCAACTTTGTTAGCTAAGTTAACTGTAGAATGTGTTATCTATGTGGGCTACCTGTTTTGTGTTTGTGGATGTTGAATTTATTCTGATATGGCTCAGGATCAGGGGCCTGGTGATAGGGCACAGCTGCATCAGATTAAGGTCTTGACCTTGAACCAGCATTTATTGGCTTGCGGTGACTATAATTACTCTGTCTTTGACGGGACTCACCTGAGGGGGATGACACATAGGGCACACACCACCACTACGCTGAACAGAGCCAAACCAGGTGCCAGATTGAATGGCGTCAGGCTGGAGTACAGTGTCAGCGGTGTGAGCATTGGCTTCTGACACAGAGACAGATCTGTGCCAGTGTGGTTCTGCTGATGCCAGACTGAATCAGCCAACAGTGAACCACAAGGCAGGAATCTGCAGAAATTTTAGTATGTTAACAGAAACATTTTACAAGTCAAGGCTCATTTGGTTCTTTTTAATATATTTATTTATATATTTTTTTGGAATAACTGAATCTTTCCCAGACTCATAATCTTTACCTACAAAATCTCAAGACCCATTAAAATGTCCCATCAAGTGCCAGTGATGGACTGCACCTCTGTCACAGCCGGGACACTGTGGTGGTCTCACATGGGCACAGCCCATAGCTGGTATTATTATTATGGGTTGTTTTTTTTGTTTGTTTTTTATAGTTTGATTTGATTTTCTTTGTGTGGAGACGTCAGTTCTGCATGTTTGTGTTCTGCTTGTTCAGCATCTAAAGTTGATACCTTGAACAGGTAAAAGTCTGCGGTGTTTTTAAAAAGCACTCCCAGCTTGTTGAATGCTGGAATATAAACTGCGCGAGAAAAGCTGCTGCAAACATTAACACACATAGTTCTATAATTTCCAGTAAAAAAAAAACAACCAAAAAAAAAAAAAAACACAGCCTACACCTGTTTGACAGTGTGGTGGCTCTGGACCTCGCCATCTTGGTAATCCTGCCTTTGCCACCTCCCAGTTAATCTGAAAATGGGCAAAGCTGGTGGAGCTGAGGCGGGCTGAATGACGCCTGGTTTCTCAAAAAAGCCACCTGTGACCAAACCCACCTGTCAATCAAAATGGCCACACTGTTAATTCTTCATGACTTTAAGCCGTAATATAACCTGAACAGGTGAGTTCTATAAAAATTCACCCTCAGTACAGTTTTCTGTAAGTTGAACATTTTAACATGGGGGCTTATGGAGACTGACTCGTTCTGTAGCCAGCCTCTAGTGGCCGTTTGAGGAAGTGCAGTTTATGGCACTTGCACATAGGTTTCACTTCAACCTTATCATCTTTGCTCCATGATGTTAGATATTAGAGTTTCCAAACCTCGTGGCTGAATTGTATTTGTTGAGCCTCTCTAATATAATAAGAGCTGCCAGATGTGAATGATGTTTGAGGTTTTGTCCCTGCATTGTGCACCATCAAGCACTGACTGAGAATATGTATATATACGTACGATCTATGGATCATAATGTATTTTTGATTAATTGTATTTTATCCATTCTGTTACAGATCCACAGTATCTGGTCTTTGTAGTTTGGTTAACAGAAGTGCAACAATGCTTTTTTAGATCTAAACTATGTATTCTCAAATCAGTTTAACATGAAACTTATCAGCCTGAAAACAGAGACAGTGAACAACAGGCTGACTCAGAGTTTGCAGGGACATCTGCATCCGCTCTTGTGTGTATCTCTTACATAATTAAGCACATTCAACAGTAAAATGCTAAACTAACATTTTATAAGCCAACAAAGGTTTTATCTTGTGATTAAATTGCCAGTTACAGCCTCAGTCCTCTAACCTCAAGTAAGCATTCAGAGGTATTTATGAACAACATCAAGAGAGATGGATAATGAGTAGTTCCTGACACATACAGTCTGTAAGTCAGTGCATTTTTAGAGCAACAGCTTTCTTGTTCTTCGTAGGTTTGTTTCACATTTGTCTTCAGGTTTTTAGAATAGAAAAACTTTTATAACCATGTATTGTCAAAGCAAATAAGTGAGACAACTTCTAGAGAAGAGTCATTCATTTTCTTCCTCTTGTTCATACTTTTGTCCTTTCCACAGAAATGACCAGAGGACATTCAGACCCAGTCTGAATGGACCTAAACTTTTCCAAAATGTCGGTGACCGAAACAAAGAGAGGGCACAGTTAATGTCCAGGCTCATAGGTTAAGGTGGCTACCTTTATTCAGTCCTAAAACACAAGACCAGACTAGAAAGAGATCAAGAATGTACGTATTGGCAAATGTACTACACTGCTGTTAAAGGTAAAATTTGACATTTTGGAAAATGTGCTTTATTGCTTTCTCAAGGAGAGTTAGATAAGAGCATTTATACTCTCATATCTGTCCAAAGCAGCAACCTCTGTGGCTGTAGAATAAAGCCAATGCAGAAGTGCCAAAAACTGCAGTTCCTCAAACGGCCACCTGAGGCTGGCTCCAGAACGAGTCAGTCTCCATAAGCTCCAATGTTAAAATGTCCAAATCCACAGCAGAAGTAAACATGTTTACAGACTGGTACAACAACAATTTTGGTCTCTACAGCTTATTTCCCCGTTCATGACAACTGTGAATTTTTATAGAACTCACCTGTTCAGGTTATATTAAGGCTTAAAGTTTTGCAGAATTAACAGCATTGCCACTTTGATTGACAAGTAGGTGCCGTCACAAGTGGCTTGTTTGAGCAACCAGGCTTCATTCAGCCCGACTCAGCCTCCTCCCATGATCCATGTTTTCTCCATCTTTAGACTGCCAGGAGTCCGCAGGGGTAGGACAAAACAAAACACAAAATCTTTTCTTTCCTTCATTTTATGCATGTAACTTTAGTGACTGTTTGTGTCAAGCTCAGAGCACTGCCAAAATGCAGGTTGATCCACACTCAGTACTATCCCTGAACATCTCATGTGTGGACACAGACCGAAGCTGCTGTTGCTTCGCTGCTAATGGTACACCTCCTGTGTTTTCACCCGACAACTTAAGCTCACCACTTAACACACCATGTGTGAAAAAAACACAAATAACCTTTTGGACTATTTCTCGGCTGGGTCCAGTTGCCAGGCAACCAGTGGAAACCCTGTGAAGTTATGAAAGTGGCATCAATCTTCTAATTTCCCCAAAAATGTTTCCTTTAAAGAAAAAGTACCTTTAATTGCAACTTTAGTTTTCTTTTTATAAGTCTAGTGAGTTGTCCTATCATTATATAACCAAACTATTCTCCATGAATCCAGAAACAAAGATCCAAAGATAGTTTTGTCAAGTTATCTGAACCACCACCACTAATTGCACGTCACACTAATGGTGATGTTGCTAAAAAAAAACTCTCACCATTATTATTACTATTACTTATTTAGTTCAATTGAAGCATCATTGTGTATAAATTGCTATTTTTGAGATTTAGCACCCCCAGTTTCACAGTTTCATAGCAGTAGCCTTTTATTTCATGAAGCTCTTAGCGACAACTCAAAGTTCAGTCCATTTTTTTTTCTTGTCTCGTGGCCTCTTGCTCAGTCGCATTTTCTCTTCCCCCTCCATTAACGTTCCCATTTAGTCCTTTTGCCTCTGTCATTATGTCCACAGAGGCTCTTGAGCCCAGTTAGATTGCCCCCTTGCCCTTTTCCAGTTCTGGCGTGACACCAGCTCCACTTAATCGTTACGTGCACCCCCCGGCCTGAAAACCTCCTCTTGACTGTGGTCCAAAACTCTGCTCTGCTCTGAGCTAACAGCAGCTACAGTTTGGGGCAGTTTACTTCACTGTCCATCAGAAAACTCTGTAAATCACAGAGAGTTGAACCAGAAAACATTTTTTCTTTAAAATGAAGTTTTATTCACGGGTGATCAAACCCAGAGCACGAAGTTACATAGTCCTTCCCACTCTGCTTCCTGTACGCCTGCTCTTACACTGAGACACCATTGACATGATTGCAAGTCACTGTAGCATCAGCAAAATCTGTCATTTTGTGGTAGAAACATTAAGAATGTATAGTAGGAGCTCACAGAAAACATTTGACTGTAATTATAACAGGATTGTATTCAAAACATAAACTAAATATAAGTGAATAATTCAGTATAGTGGTATTATCATTGATAGAACCGTAAGTCAGAACTGTGAAAATAAAGTTGTAATTAACCACCACAGTTTTCCTTCAAGGCATTAGTCTTGTTTATCAGTAGAAGTGACATGTCATTACCTCGTGTGACCAACATACGTTCATTAATCCATGAACAATATTCACAAGTGTTGATTTTTTTTCCCCCAGCATTTTAATTACCTGGTGTTTTGTGTTTGTTTATTTACAATTATTATACATTTAATTACCTTTTAATATTTTTTTGCTATATAATTCCAACTAAACTGCTTCTATATGGCACACTGTGAAACTGCAGCACTTTCTTTAATATCATAATTGGGGATATAATAATATCAGCTTGAAATTGAATTCATTCACAGATTTTCTTTAATTATTTTGAATAGAATATTAATGAATTAATGCATTTTAACATATTATATAAACAGCAACTTCTTAAACACCTCAACTTAAAGCAGAGATGCAAATTTAACTCACTTAATTAATCATATTTTGCATTTTCTGTGCTCATATTCAGCCATTTCCTTCAGACTCATACACACTGTGATAGAAGTGCTCACAGTTAAATAACAATAAGGTCATCTCTGTTATGAATTACAATCTACATGTACTCCACTTCCTGCTGAATCTGTATAATTGAGCTTTGTGTTTGAGTGACACACGTCACCCGTTGCTGTGTGTGTGTGTGCGTTTGCGTGAATATTTTTCCCGCTTTGGATGTAGAAAAGTGCCTTACAAATATTATTAATATACAAAACCAATGAACGATGAACGTGTGTGCGTGTGCGTCCTCTCGTCTTTCAATTGAGCGCACCACTTTGCGTGTTGTATGGAAACATTTAGCAATAATTATCCTCACTGTGCTGTAAAGATGTGTGAATGTGTTAATGGGTGTCACACATTATTAAATGTGCCATGTCTAGCAGTTTGACAGCATACTGCTGAGTGTTTCCATATTAAAGGACGATTCCAGCCTTCTGTCAACCTGGGTGTGTTTGTTATCACGAGTTGAAGATGTGATCGTTTACCAAACTGAGGCCTGATTGAGTTTGCCCAGAGGGCTGCTAGCTCATCACACCCAGGGCCAGCAATGGAGCAAAAGCAATTAAAACATGCCAGTTGTGCGAGGCCACACACTTTGTCAAGTCTTTCAGTTAATGGCGGCCATATTTCTTTCCTGATCAGGCTCCCTGTTAATGTAACTGGGAACCATAAAGCTCTTAAATCTTACCAAGGTTCCACTGTGGAAAATCTCTGGCCTTGAAGTCATTATTTATTCATAACTAGTGTTTTATTTAAAACAAGTTGTATAATTCTGCAAATAGGATGAGAACATGTCACCTGTTTGTGATGCCAATCAGCAGCTATCTTTATTTTGTTTAGAATGAAGCAGGAAAATGTGTTCTTAACCCCTGCATGTTTAACATACAGGTAAAAAAACAGTGTGAATGGAAAACTGGTTATTATAGCCGTAAATAAGTAATTAAAAGGTAATCTTAATGGAACTAATAAGTGTATGATATATAATAAGTAATAGAAATGAGGAGTAAATAAGTAAGTATGAGAAGTATTTTTTAAGGTGCAGTCTTAGGCCACTAAGCTCCTAAATGAGGACACTGCCTGAGGGTAGACGCTCTTCCTGAGTCTCTCAGTGCTGGCCCAGTGTATCCAGAACCTTTTTTCTGGCCGCAGCTGAGAGAAAAGTCATCACCTGAAAAAAGACCTAGTCATGCAATATATCTCCCTCTAGATTCCAGTAGAATTCTAGCATGTTGATGTAGTTCACTGAGAATGGTCCTAAAAGTCTTAAATGAGCATTTTTTTCCTTCTCGGCCCTTAAAAAAAAAAAATAAATAAAATAAAAAAATAACATCACACTTCAAAAATGTTGTAAGTAGCTATACCCTTGTAACAGTACAGCAGCATGAGAAAAAAAAAGTAAAAGTCATCGTGACCCAACCAGGCTTCCCTGCCGACTCTTCGGTTAACTGCCCCCCGCTGTTCATCCACATTAATGATGTGATGAAATTTGGAACAACCCACATTGTTTTAACAAACAACAGTAATGTGGTTGTAGGTAGTGTCTTTGGCAACTTCTGTGAGAAAATATCTTTGACTTTATCTCAAACTCGTTGCATTTACTTCAGCGAACTCGAACGCCCCGCTGTTACCATCTACCGATGGTGATTATGTGATGTGAGCAAAACACTTGAACTCACAATGTCTTTGTTTTTTTCTACTATGCATGGTGGGTTAGAATCTCCCTTATAACACATTTTTATAGCTTCATAAGATTGTAAACGTGGGGACGCTTTGTTGGATACACTGAATGATTTTAAAATGATGGAGACGATAGTGAAGTATAGAATGACCACTCTGACGTCTAGAGGGATATTGTGGCTGGATGTTTCAAAATTGAAAGAAAACCCAAGATGCCTTTATGAAGAACAAACTGACTTATTTTACTCTGAATCTGAAGATGAAACACCAACTGAGATTTCTCAACACTTTGCATTCAGGCAAACACCTGAGATCAAATTGTTCCTGCAGAGAGCCACAACTTACAGAACTGTGTCCATATCTCTACAGTCAGGAAGCAGAGTCGAGCCTTCCAAGATTCATTAAAAAATAGTCAATTCTTTCACATCCAGCCAGTTCAGCCATCCTCCAGATAATGCCCTCATTTCAGAGGTATTGACATTTAGATATACCGGAGATTGAAAATAAAATCTGCATTGAAACATTTTAATGGTGGCACATCTTTTTTCTATCATACAGAGAAAATCCACAATAGCTGAGATAAATGGAGGCTAAGTATATGAGTAAGACGGATTACCGCTGAATGAGACGGTCCTGACAAGAAAAGCCTTTGTTCATCCAGACCAGCAGGCTGCATGAGCTCTATAGCGAGTCTACCCAGCCTCTCTGTTCCACTGCGCTCCTCTGAGTTTTTTAATACTTCATACTGGAGCTCATCGTTGAACAGCAGGAGTTCAGACACTTCACTGAAGTTAAGAACACAGTGAACGGTGGACGCAGAAGGATCCCCCATGAGCATTTTAACATTATGATTGTGTTTGATTTGGGTCACTTCACACGTTTCCTGTGCTCCCTTTATGTTATTGTGCATTTATGTTGTTCACTAACAGCTAGCTGTTAGCAAGGAGAGAAATACGGTACTTTAATAACAGCTGATTGCCACAATCTGGACTCTTTATTTGAGTCTTACAGACCTAAACACACAGACATGATACACACATGTTTAGATTACATGTGACTCTGGGCAGGAACTGTGTAAATGAATGTTAAATTAATGCTTTTGACTGTCAGAAGCTGAACCTTGACCTTTCACCTGAAATACTTGTAACTTGGTATTACAGGCCTTAAATGTATGTACTAATATAATGCCCAAGTACACTCATGGAGGGCCATAACTTTAATAAACAAACCTATCATCAGCGAGATTGGCAGGCTCCTCTGGCTGCTGCAGTGACTTCAACGTCTCCTGATTTTTCTTAATGCTAATGTGTGTAATTCTAGTTGGCGCATATATCCATGCATCACTTCCTTGGTGGCACAATTTGTACCTTGACTGTCAGCACACATGCAACGAAATCCTTTTTTTCTTCCATGAAATTTGTCATCTTAATCTGTTTCTGTTTCTTTCACACTCCATTTTGCTCTCATACACAAATACATACATACACACAAACACAAACACAAACACACACACACACCCTGAAGGGCATGAATCCCTCTGCACTAACACAACTGCACTGAGTTATGTGATGCAGCTGTGAATTATGACACCGTCAATTACGTAGGCCTGTATGTAGAGGCAGAGGAGTGTGTGTGTGTGTGTGTGTGTGTGTGTGTGTGTACATGCTGCATAAATCAGACTTTCTTGGGAACACTGATTTCAATTTCAAATTGTTCCTTGGAACGCTGTTTAAGGGAATGTGGCTTATCAGCTACATGGGAAAATCCCTCACCAGATTTTATATAAAAATGGCACCATTCTTTTGCCTTAATTTACTGCTAGAGGAGCTTTTCAGCTTCATTAAAGCAGCTTTGCTGCCGCTCAGTCATGATGATTTACATCCTGCAATCGCTCCTGCACTGTTTCTGTCACTGTCATTAACTTACTTGCAACTTACCCTTTTTTTCCGTCTGTGTTTTGTACGAACCTTATAACACATGAACATTTTGTACAGACCTTACAACATATGAACATTCTCTAAGTATATCAGACTTTATAAACTTCATAGAAAATGCATCCAGGTTCACTTCAATGTACCTTGTACCAATGTACAATGTACCTTCAGCTGTTGGTGGCTGCCCACTTCAGTCTACTCCCACTATGAGCCACTATGAGCTCTATGCCACTGCCACTATGAGCTGACCTGCAGGTTCCCATTGGTCCACATGAACAACTGGAACAATGAGCTGTGAGGTTTGCTCAAGAGTACCTTGAGATTATATATTATCCCTAACCAGATTCTCAAGCTGAAATCAAATTGTTTGAACCTTCACCGCAACCTTCCGATGAGCTGCTTGACAGCTGATTATAAGTGACTGCTTTACACTGATTATACAGTGTCAGCATTTCCCATGTGGAGAAAGTCCCCAATGACCCTGACCCTTCCACTGAACCGAAGCAATGACAAAATGTATTCACACACATGCTGTCAAAAGTCTGGACTGGATGGACACAAATTGTGGACATTGTAAATCAGGGTTGGCACTTTAAGTTCAGCCACCGGGGCACCTGTGGTGGGTACTAGGGGTGCAACGATACACGAAATTCATGGTTCGGTTTGGTTTGATACTTTAGTGTCACGGTTCGATATTTTTTAGATACAAAAAAGAGAAATTTCCATGCCTTTTTTAACTTGTAGTTTATTGAAATTACCAACATTTGTTTCAACTCAAAAGAACAGTTTTTAAATTAAATTTCAGGGTCATACTTAATACAAAAACCAAAGTAGTTCCAAACGCCAGATCTGAAGGATCTTCGATTTCAGGTATATTTAAGGCATTAGCCATGTTGCAGCTTAGTGGATCTGCGCTCGTCAATGCAGGCGGAGTAGTCGAGCGCAGATCCACTGAGCTTTCAGCACAGAGCGCATCATCAGAAGTTGATAAAATAAATATAAAATTGTGTATTGTTCGATTCATAGTGCGTACTGAACCGAGACCACTGTATCAAACGGTGCAATACAGATACATGTATTGTTGCACCCCTAGTAGGTACTTCTGGTTAGAAATAGCCAACCCATTCTCTTTCCAAACACATCAAATACAGCAGCTTGGTCAGCAGCTCTACACTTTGAACTATGGAGAAAGTTCACTCAAGGACATGGTTGGAGTGATAGAAGGGTCAATTAAAAAGATGACCTGCACTCTAGAGAGCAGCTGTTCATGTTCAATGTAAAACCAAAAGTCGAAGCTGAGTTGCTTTATGTTACAAAGTGTAACTCACATAATTTTTTTTTGTTGTTCACAGATGCAGCCGTCCAGGATTACTGGCTGATCCATGACTGGTCCTTGCTTATCTGAATGGAATGATGTGGATATATCTGACTTGGAGGAGGGAATTCTTGTAAGTAAGTGACATAACTGAAAAACTTATTTTTACCTTTTACTTATTTTAACATGACATTTTCCTTAACATAATGTATAATAACTATAAGTAGTTTCTGACTTAGCAAGTTTTATTTGGAAGGTCTAATCAGGCCTTGCATATTCATTATTGCTAATTTGACCATGGAGCACTGCACATGCAAAGTGACGCTAGAGGGGCACCTACAGCATCAAAGTTGTATGACTTTGGACGGTTGCACTTAGGTTAAGTTCAGGAAAATAACTGTTTAGGGTAAAATACATTTCTTACATAAGTCAACATAAGTTGCTCACTCTTGACTTGTTCACCTGAGTTACATGTAAGATTGAAGACATGAAGCCATTACACTACCTACCTACTGCGTGAAGCTGCTGGGCCATTTTTCCATTATTATTATGGTCAATATCTAACTTGGCGTGTTAGCAGCAAGCAGTTCTGTTACCTGCTCCAAACACGAGGTACTGCGCAATGTCATCAGTTTTTTAGCTATTTGCTCTTAGTGGAGTCTGATCTGATGATGGCACTAGAGGAAAAGTAAGTGGATTACCAATGTTGGGTAACATGAGTGTCTGTGTCTTTATCTTTCATGGTAGGTCATCAAACACTGGTTGAGACATTTCAACCTAAACCAAAAATAGCAACAGGTTGATGATGCTACAGGAAAAGTCTGGATATCATCTGGGAACTATGAACCAAATTCAGTGTAAATCCAACCAGTAGATTCTGAAATGTGAATGTGAATGTGAATGCAGTTCCTTTGTAGATTTCTGTAATTGTCGTTTCTCAATCAAGCATCTAATGATAGTCTTTGTTTGTAGATTCGTACGTTTTAGATCTCATTTTAAAATCCATATGCTTCCTCAGAAAATCCAACTTCTTTTCTCATTTCCTAACAAGCTGTCTTTTTGGAACGCTCAAAGCTCCTTTGGTGCAACAGTCTGAACTCATTGTGAGCGAGCATCTGTGGTTTGACAGTCAAAAAGCAACTTGGAGTCGAGAGTCGCATCAAGTTCCAAGACTCTGAGCCCCAAAATACAAACCAGCTGTCTAGTTGTTTAGGAAAGACTGCATCTTTTGTAGTTTTTTTTTTTTTTTTTTGTTTGTTTTTTTGTACATTTCTGTTTCATTACATGTCATATAATAACGACTGATGTAAAAGACAAGAACAGAAGAGATGCTGTTGCATGGCTCTGGTACATAAACAACGCACACTGATTTTCTTGAGGTGGCTTGCGGCGAGTGGAATGAAGAGTGTACACAATACTGACAGGTTCTGTTCAAATCAAAGCAGTGGGTTCTTTTCACTGCTCTTCTCTTTCCTCTGTGAACTCTGGTCGTTCGGTTCTATGACTTGCTATTTTCAGCCTCCCTCACATGTTTTCTTTTTCCTCTGTCCGCCTGTCTGAACCTGTAAATTGCATTTAGCTGCTTGCAGCCTTTTACTTCTCCCTCAATTAACTCCGATTCTGATTATGTTGTTTTTACTCTGGCTGTCTTCTTTAACTTTCTCTCTGTAGATATCTTTCTTATATCTCTTTGGCTCCCCTCCCACACAAACACACATACAAGCAGGGCTTTTGTACAACCCCAATTCCAAAAAAGTTGGGACGCTGTGTAAAATGTAAATAAAAACAGAAAGCAGTGATTTAAAAATCATTTAAAACCCCATATTTTATTTCCAAAAGAACATAAACAACATATCATGTGTTGAAACCCAGACATTTTATAATTTCAAGGAAAATATTAGCTCATTTTGAAATTGATGGCAGCAACACATCTCAAAAAAGTTGGGACAGAGCGATGTTCAGCATTGTACAGCTTCCCGTCTTCTTTTAACAACCATCTGTACATTTCTGCGAAGTGAGAAGATCACATGCTGGAGTTTTGGGAGAAGAATATTGTCCCTTTCTTGTCTAATGCAGGATTCTAGCTGCTCAACAGTCCTGGGCCTTTGTTGCTGGATTTTTTGTTTTATGATGCGCCAAATGTTTTCTATTGGTGAAAGGTCTGGACTGCAGGCAGGCCAGTTCAGCACCCATACTCTTCCCCTGCAAAGCCATGATGTTGTAAAGGATGCAGTATGTGGTATAGCATCATCTTGCTGAAATATTCAAGGCCTTCCCTGAAAGATACATTGCCTGGGCATATGTTGTTCTAAAACTCTATGTACTTTTCAGCATTGATGGTACCTTTCCAGATGTGTAAGCTGCCCACGCCATAGGCACTAATGTAACCCCATACCATCAGAGATGACGAGTTTTAAACTGGCCGCTGATAATAAGTTGTATGGTCCTTCTCCTTTTTAGTCCACAGGACACAGTGCACATGGTTTACAAAAAGAATTTAAAATTTTGATTGAACAGTTTTCCATTTTTCCTCAGACCATTTTAAATGAGCTTTGGCCCAGAGAAGATGAAGGCATTTCTGGATTGTGTTCACATATGACTTATTCTTTGCATGATACAGCTTTAACTTGCATTTGTGGATTGCATGACGAACTGTGTTCACAGACAGTGATTTCTGCAAGTGTTCCTGACCGATTCCAGTCGAGAATCATGCCCGTTTTGAATCTAGTGCCATCTGAGGGCCCGAAGATCATGAGCAAAAGTTTTGACCTTTGACCTTGTCCCTGGCGCACAGAGACCCCTCCTGATTCTCTGAATGTTTGATGATATTTTACACTGTAGATGGCGGGATCCTCAAAGTATTTGCAATTTTACATTGAGGAACATTTTTCTAAAATTGTTAAACAATTTTAAGATGTAGTTTGTCGCAGATTGGTAAACCTCTGCCCATCTTTACATCTGAGAGGCTCTGCCTCTCTAAAATGCTCCTTTTATACCCAGTCATGTTACTGACCTGTTGCCAATTAATCTAATTAACTGTCAAATGCTCCTCCAGTTGTTTTTGATTTGTGCCGTATACTTTTCCAGCCTTTTGTTACCCCTGTCCCAACTTTTTTATGTTGCTGCCATCAATTTCAAAATGAGCTAATATTTTCCATGAAATGGTGAAATGTCTCAGTGTTAACACATGATATGTTGTTCTATTGGTAATAAAATATGGATTTGTGAGATTTGCAAATCATTGCATTCTGTTTTTATTTACATTTTACACAGCGTCCCAACTTTTTTGGAATTGGGGTTTGACTTGTAATGGATTATTTTTACATTCCCATGCATCTCCTGTTTTCCTGCAGAGCATCATTATTGTATTGGTGGCATTTATTCATTTCTTCCAAATACAGAATCAGCTTGTGATATTATGATGTGCATGTATTTTTTTTTCCTCTCCCCTTTCACCTGCTCTGTTGGTGCAACTAATCAAATAAGGCCTTGATAGGACGTTGTGGGTAACTCCATAGACGTATAAAGAGAACTGTATACAGGGTTGGAGGAACTTTATAGAAGCTGCTTATGAAGCCAAAAAAGTTAGATTTCCAAGCATAAATTCACCTGGATCTTCTGCATGTGCTTTTATGTTGTGTGGCCTGTTGAGAAAGCGCACTAGAGACTTTGGCCGGCCAAGCTAGCAGCTTCTAGTTTAGCATTTGCTAACCTGAGTAAGGATAAAATGATTTAGTCTGGCTTCTGGACTTTACAAATGTTACTGGACCAAACTGATTAAATTCTGATAGTGAAAAATGAGTCACTTTGAGAAGGTTGTGACAAAAATAACTGAAACACTGTTTTTCAGACGCTTCTTTCACAACGTAAGCTAATAAGAAAAAGACTTTTTGGGCCCGTGTGCATCATGATGGATGCCATGGACATAACTCTGTTACATGGTTTGGCTGCTATGTCAAACTGGCTCCAAAGCCCAGGACTCCTGAGGGCATAATGTTTTGCTGGGATGCCAAAGTCAGGTAACTTAGAATAAAGAGTGGCCAAACAAACACAGGAGACCACTGTTCATGTCGTACAGTGTGAAAGTAAAGTCAACGTGAAGTTATGCTATGTAACATACTTATTTTAGCCCAAACCATAACTTTTTCAGGAACCCAAGCAAGTCGTTTTTTGTAGCTAGCCAACAAATCTACGACATACACTACGATACACGCCTAGCCTCTGCCTTCAATGAATGGCTTTTGTCACCATAGAAGAGTCAGAACACTTTCTTTAGAAGCGTTTAAGTTGAAGGTAAAAAAAATCAGCTGGTTGGCAAATCGAATACAACCACTGGAATATACTGTATGTATACACATACACACACACACACACACACACACAGCAGATGAACGGAGAGTGAACCAGGCAGTGCTGGGAAGGCTGCTGTATAAACCAATTAGCTAAGCTGAAATCAAGCCAACAGGAAGAATCTCTCTCTCTCTCTCTCTCTCTCTCTCTCTCTCTCTCTTTCTGCCTTACTCTTTCCATCCTTTCTCCTCAGCAGAGATAGTGCTGAATGCCGCCAAGGTAAGACAGAAAGAAGGAGAGCGAGGGAGAAGAAAAGAGTTGAGGCCTGAGAAAGAGGAGATGAAGCAATTGGTGAAAGAAAGACGGGAGAGAGAGCGGAGTGTGTGTTTGTGTGTGTGTGAAATGAAGCTGGGAGGATGGGTGAGGACAGATAGAGGGCCGCTGAGGAGTGATGGCCATGGCTGGCACTGACAAGTTACAGCTGCTGAACTGAGCAAGAGGGGAGAGAGACATAGAGGGAGCAGAGAAAGAGAGAGGGAGTACGAGTGAGGGGAATGCCAATGTTAGGCCATACAATCCAGGTAATGAGGCATTCAGTTCTGCTGGAGCGACACGGCTGAGAGACTCTTCAACTGCAGCTGCTGGAGAAAGAGAGAGAGAGAGAGGGAGAGGAAGGGCAGAGAGAAAGGCGCAGTGCTTCACTGTAACGCCGTTTGATTGGCGGCTTGTCAGGAAGAGATGGAGAAGAGAAACAAAGAGGAGGATGAGGGGGTAACGGATGAGATGCAGAAGGTGACAAGAAAGGGGAGGCCTACACTGGAAAGGTTCAGAGGCAAAAAGATGGATCCACCTCCATTCTCGTCTGCGCGAGCTGAGCTGTTCGCTGACTTGACAGTTTTCAGATTCCGCGGTGAAGCAGAGTGATGCAGCGCAGCGGCTGCAATCAGCTCCAGACAGGACTCAGCCGTGTGTGAACCTGCACGCCTGCTGTATACAGTCAGGACGCCTGAAGACAGATTCGCTTCACGGACCTCAACTTAATTACAGCTGGTGCTTTAAACAGGTCTGACAATGAGCAAATGATTTCATCTTTTATTGGTAAGTCGCCCACAACCTGTCATCCAAGTCATAACCAGAGCATCACAGCAAACACAGGAAGATTCAATACAAATCAGTGGATTGACAATAAAAATTAAATCCACTCCCAACAGAAACAAAATGACCTCTACAGGCAAGTCTGTGATGAAATAGAGTTCAGAGTTTAATAAAAAAAAAAATAAATAAAAAATAAAAAAAAATCCACACTTTAGGGTTTCAACAATAACCAAAAAATGTAAATTGTGTCTTGGTAATCCCTTTATCAAATCAACCAATAAAAGGTCTTGTGTCAAGTTTCAGTTTTGTTCAGTTCCATTTTTCCCAGCAGGAGTAGATCATCTTCAAAATCAATAATGGATTTCTCAAAACAAACGTAATTCAACATCTCTATGCTGTCGGAGTTACCTTCAGTACCGGGCAGTAGATTGTCTTTGTGTGCAGTGGATATGAGAACCACAGCTATGACCTCCCTTTTCTAAAGACCATGGTAGCATTCTGGGTGCTCCCTCCTACTGACCATGGATGGTGCACAAGGCAAGAGGAATTCTGCCTCTTCTGCAGTGATATGGTATGCGTCATCATATTTAAATGAAGAGGTGCGGATCACTCCGGAATCCTAATGTCACAAAGGAGGTGTGACTGTGGTGTGAACCGACATTTCGTTGCTTTTTCTTTTCTTTTTAATGTGTGAAAAACAGTATATGTGTCAGATGGCCATACTACAGTGTCAGCTATTCTAACACTACATCAAGATTATATTGGACATTTGAATGTGTTATATGGAACTATTACTGACAAACAAAGAACTTGTTGCCTTATCATGACTGGAAGAGCACTGACCATCCAGTTAGCAAACATAACTTAAACTTTGATATTTTACAACTTGGATACTATTTTTCCATGTTTTGTGTTAAAGTGAGTAATGGGGACAACCAGATTTGAATTTGGTCCAGATCCTCATGAGCAATTGCGTCCTGGTACGATCACTCAAAGTGCTTTGTTAGGATTGAGGTTTTGCCTCTTCCTTCCTAGTGTCGTGATTGTCCTGCCAGTCTGTGCCTGTCTGTTGTGTGCTGCTGGGTGTGGTTCCCTGCTTTCCCTCTCACATGCGTAATCACTACCACACCTTTATCCGATCAACCTGCACTGGATAAAAGGCCAGTTCAACTCCTCAAAAGCACCAGACTGTCTGAGAGGACTCTGTGGTAATCCACTCTACGGTAAAACACTTGTATTTTTATCTCTGACTTTTGTGATCATCCTGATTTTTGCTGTATCTGCCACATCCAGTGCAATACTCATACAATACACAATACTCACATGACATGGGAGTTTAAAGACTTATTGTCTGCTCTCAGTGTTCCCCCTCTACATGAATCAATCGATGCTTTTACAGAGTTAGTCAATTCAAGTGGCCATCTTCATACCGGCGGTTTTGCACCAGTCGTACCCCTCCGCTGAATTTCATGCTAAAATTATTGTTTTTTGGCAGATAGACCTTTTTATTTGGATAACTCAAACTGCTGAAGTCACACTAATATTTTTTCACTTTCAAATGTATTTTTGCAGAATGAGGACTGTCCTTTATTTACCGGTGTAGTCATGTCACAAAAAGTATCTCTCCACGGCCAGTATGGGCATCGAAATGATGACAGTAGTAAACAACCGATATTTCAATGTACCTGTGACATACTGAGCATCGAGGAATCCAACCCTGTCTTTTAAGAGCAACACCCACTGGTGCTGCAAAACATTTATGGTCCTTTCTATATAGGCCCACACACTGGCAGCGTGAGAGGCACATCATTGTGGGATGACACTGAAAGCAGTAATTTTACCACATTTACTTCCCACATCAGCACATGCCAGCCACCAAACCTTGGCTTCTTCTTCAGTCAGCAAGGTACATCTGCTATATTCTCAAACCGGTGGGGTCATAGAGGCACTGCTGTGGGGGAGTGTTGATAACCAGGGGAGAAAACTATAGAGTGAAACTAGGTTGACTGAATATGATTTCCAATTCAACTTGGAAAGAAAAAGTTTCAGAACCACTGCGCTAAATGATGCTTTATCAATTGATTCATATGATGCCATGCTAAGACGTTTGTCTCAGCTTCAGTGATAAAAGGAGAGTGATAGAGACATTGGAGGGGAAACTTTTGCTCATTAGGAGGTAACATATCGGTAAGACTCAGTATCTCAGACTTGAGGCATGTGTCCAGTGTGGCAAGTGCGTAAGCTCGTCTCCTAGATGTGTTTTGAAGCTGACCTTGTTTTAATCACCATGAACACTTTTAAAGAGCTTGAACACGATGCTTTAAAAGGTATGACTCATGATTTCCTTCAGGCAGTATGACACCAAAGACATCTTTTTAATACATAACACATTTTATATAGGCATGGGCAGCTGTTGCCTTGAATGTGCTGTCTGAGATAGCACTGACTGTGGAGCCAGAGTTGTGTTCCCAGGTAAACGACACGAAAAGTTTATTTGTGAAGTTTTGGACTATCTGCACTAATTGTTGTGTCTCTCTATAGCCTGTGACTCCGGTGCCTACATAAACAGAAAAAACAGCGATATAAAAATTACCTCTTTCTTTTTAGCATCCATGTCTCTGTATTATATTTACCATTATTTGTGGGGAATGTTTTAATTGAACTTTGAGAGCCACTAGTCTCATTTGGCCCTGTTACATAGCACCTTTCTAGTTTTCTGACCACTTTTACACTTCATATCTCATTCATCCATTTACACACATTCATACAATGATGGCATTACCTGCCATGCAAGGTGCCAAATGCTCATCAGTTTTAGGAGCTAACCATTCATACGCATTAACACACCGATGGTGTGCCCAAGGACGCTTCGACATGCAGAATGGAGTAGCCGGAGATCAAACCACCGACCAAACCATCTGACGACCCACTCTACAGCCGCCCCATGTTGCCCATGTGTCATGGGTCTCAAGTTTTGTATGGGCCTAAAACCTGAATATAGTCCATACCCACATTTTGGTATACCGTTTTTGGGCAGGTGCTCAAGTAGGAAAAAAAAAATACACCCCTCAATTATTTATAAAAAATGACGCTGCGTGTATTAGCCCTCTGAACTGTATCACAGGCCTGTGTTCAGCTGCAGCTGTCAGCGTGTTCTGTTCTCTTCTGCCTCTCCACTATCTTAGGTTGTTACCTCTTAGACTCACCCTGAGCAAAGCTGCTCCTCTCTCTCAACACCAAATATCAATCTCAAACACACACACAGAGTGAATACCATGCATAATGCAGTGCCCACACACACACACTACAGGAGCTCTCTCTCCTGATACAGGAGCATCTTCCTCTGTGCACTACTGGAGTTCACTTGTTTTCATTGACGATGCTGTTTTAACACCAGAAGCTGGCTTGTTGTGCTTGATGATGGACGATTGCCTAAGTTTGTGTAGCTGTACGGAGATGATTTAATGGAGGTTTAATTTCAGAACAGTGACAAACAATGTAGAAGCTATCACTTGCTGGCTGTCACCACTGAAGACAGGTCTGGGAGATGTGGATCATGTTGCGCTGTGGTGGCTCGGTAGTCTTGCAGTTGTCAGGCATTAGAACACACTTTTAATTGAGAGTTGATGCCATGGGCCAAATTTAAAAACTAAAATTCAACTAAAATTTGAAAAAGAAGAAGAAAAAAAACACACTTATCTAGTCAGGGGCAGAAATGGGGAAAGAAGTCTCTGCATCACTGCACAATGCCTGGGCATAATCTTAGTTTTGAATCTGACTCCAGACCCACAGTTATACTTTTGCTGTTAGCTGGACTAATGAAACACTGGCTACACTCTGTCTCTGTCTCTCTTCCTTCTGGGAAATAGATTTTCTTGCAACACTTAAAAGACGTAGACGATTTACTGAGTCAGAGAATGAATGTTCGGCTTGACTATAATTTCATATAAAACACACAGACGGAGGTCACTAATCAATCAAGCAGTCCGTCATCTGGCTATTCTCTTCGTTGTCCGTTTTTTGGAAACAAACCAGACTGCAGGTCATGGAGACATTTGTGGGTGTATTTTTATCTCAAAAATTTTAGAATGCAGAGACAGAGAGATCTCTAAATGGACAGATGGAGCCGAGAGAGAGAGAGAGAGAGAGAAATGAGAGTGTGATTCAGTTGGCTTCATAACATGCTGCACTGAAGCCCCTCATTGTTCAAAGATGCATCCACCAAATCCTGTAACAATAAGACAATGGCTGCACACCCTCCAAGAAGCTCTACCTCTGAATCTTTGTACAACCAGGTTCCAAAAACACCAAAAAAAAGTCCAGTTAAATGAGCCGGGAGAACAGTTTGTACTGGAACTTTTTTAAAACTTAACAGTCCTCAACACAGATTGGCTGAGTCACCTTCAGTTGTTGGAACATTCGTCGCCTTCTTTTTGGTGTTAAATCATTGTTTTATAGCACTGATTCATTTTGGGCAAAGTGGCTCCTGTTCAGCTTAACAGTCATTTTATTGAACCTCAACTCTGCATCTGGGCGTTAATAATCTTTCAAAGTAGCAAAATAAAATAAATAAAAAAAAGGTCAAGGATGCAAGATCATCTTATTTTGTTCTCCCACTATTCTGGGGTCCTCTTTAAGGTAATTGCTTCTGTCATCAGCCCCCTGAAGCCATAACAAAGCAGGCTGCATGCTCTGAAAAATGCGAGCAGTGCCTGAGTGATTTAGTAAAGGAAGTGGAGAATATCAGGCTGCAGATTTCCTCGCTGCTCCTGTCCTCTGTGTCCTCCTCCCTCAACACTTCGCAGTACTTTGCTGTTTACAAGCCATTACTCTTACAGCACGAGAGGAAGCCATTTTTCACGAAACCCCCTCCCTGCGTCTTCCGTTTATGTCACGTTTCTAAAAGAGATGGTTCATTTGGAGCAGATATTTTATGAGCTTTTGATATTTTTTTTGACTACTGTCCACTTCTCTGTCTGTTTGAAGAACACTTTGGAAAGTCCACTTAACACAAATTTGTTCTCAGCCTTTTTTCAATTCTTCAATGAGCAAAAACACTTTTTTAATTCAAAGCTTCAGAGATGACATCCCTCAGTGACATCTCTGCTGCTAGAAAAAAAATCAGTTTTGATTTTGACACAGTTTTATTAAATTCTCCACAACACTACATTACCCTCATTAGCCACATTTATAGCTGTACTTCGGTTCAGGACAGAAGAAATCAACGTGAAGAGTCTACAGTCATGTTAGCAGCTCTGTGAGGCTGCACTTGAGCTAAATAGTCTTCAGAATGCTAACATGCTCATAGAGAAAAAGCTACCATGTGGATGTTTAATAGGTATGTTCACTGTGTTGAGGTTCATGTTCACACTGACTTATTACCCCGAAACCCCACCTGCTGCGACGCTGTTTTGGTCCCCGTCCTGCACGCGACTTCAAACCCCACCGGGAGCGTTCCAGAAGCATTTAGCCTGCCAGACTTTGTTTACTTGCTCAGATTTGGCCATTTTCCTGGTTTTTGTGCTTCTAAATATGCTTCTACATGTGTAAATATGCTACGTAGTTCATTCGTTTCTTGTCTGTTTTTACGACCGGCAGTTTGCACGGGGTATTTTATTTGCTTTTTCTGTGTCTGGCTTCCTGTCAGTTCAAGGTGCTCTGTGTAAATTGACGCGGGCTGCTCGTGGCATCAGTCAAAAATAGAACAGCCACGTATTTTACGTGGAGCCGAGTGGAGGCCCGCTTCTGGGACGCTTCTGAACCAGACCGCGGCGGGTTTGATACATTGACTAGCACAGCCGCGTATCACTGCAGTGACCGCAGCAAACATGCAATGCGGCACGCCCGGTGGAATTTGGGGGTTACAGACACCAATTGTTTGTCATAAGCATTATCAGTTTGCAACTGCGAGTGGACCTCATTTGAATGGAACTCAACTGAATGCATGGTCTCTTTCAGAATACATTTCACTATGATTGTACCTGTATGATAAGCAAGCATAAATGTATTTACTTAAATGATGATACACAGGTAAAAGCAGGACAAAAGAGATGTCTCATATATTTTAAATGAACTGCTAAAGTCTACAGACTAGGTGTGCCTCCTTGTAACATGAGAGGTGGGAGTGATTAGAAAAGGACTGTTTTATCAGGCCACTCTCTTTTCATCCTCATGATCACCCCAAGCTCTTGGCTCACCTTGAATAATATCCTTATACATTATAGACTCCTTCTACTTGCAGACGCTAACCACGTCTTATTCCACATATTGTCCCAGACTGAATATGCAACTGTATTGCAAGATTCTTCCATATGGAGAACGGCACAATATTCCAAGAGAATCACATTCAGTGAGAGGCAGATCAGTTTTTCAGCTGCAAATGTGATGCACTCTCCCAAAGAATGACTGTCAAAGGAAAAAAGCATCTGTAAAAATAGATGCACATGGAAAGTTGTGATTGATGACAGATTAAAAATTCATTTCTTTTCTTCTTTCAAACATCAGACAAGACAGACGAGTGCACAACACAATTATCTAGAGAGCAACATAATTAACGAAAACAAGTAAAGTAATATAAAACTATAAATGTCCTCTTATTGTCTGATTGTAAAGCAAACAGAGAGAGGGGGGGTTGTGGTTTGTGTTGTGTATTTGAACTTAGATTTAAAGAAAGGAGGCTGCAACTGAACTCTTATGCCTGGATCTCAACTGCAACGCCCCTTTGGTCCATTCACCATGCGGTTTCATATCCCATCAGGAGAGTTTTACCTGCCAGACTTTAATTTTCTCAGATTTGGTCATTTTCCCTGGATTATGTGCAAAAACCATGATTAAGTGATGCCTAAACCAACTCTAACCCCATAGAAGCCGTGTATTCTCAGCAGAGCTAAGAGCTTTTTTTGAAACGCTCCGCCTTGCTTCTGGTGGCATTACAAACATTGACTAGAAAGGCCACGATCAGCTCGGCAGCTGTTCATGGTGGAATTTAGCAGTGAGGATAGATCAGATCAGAGCACCATCTCACCTCCACATGCTGACGTCAGAGCTGCTGGACCTCCTGCTCTGTGTCTTCCTCTCTCTAGTGTAATGTGTCATATTATATGTGCAATCTGCACTTGGGCGGCGTTTTCCTCAGTCACCTAAATGGTGCCAGCACTTTTATCAACAGGTTCTTCAATGTAAACCTTCATGAGAATTCCATGCATTTGAACAAGAGCCTAACTTGAATCATGCAGCACACACACACACACACGTGCACGCTGGCACACAAACAGTCGTTCTTTAAAAATCTGCAGTTTCATTAAAGCTGGGGCTTTTCAACACACTTTGCCTGAATGTTGATCTTTTCAAATGCTCATTGATCACCATGTTTAATCACGGTAATTGGAAAGTGGCAGCTGCTCGGTCCTACCTCGTGTGCAGGCTGCAGCTTCACTCAAGTGAAAGCAGGCTAAATTGTGGCAGGTGTTCCAGCAGCCATTCATTTGGCAATGCATTTTGCATCATGCAAAATTGTTACGTCTCTTGACCTTAAAATGAGAAATCATACGTGATGAACGATGTATCATATGTCAGTGTGCTGCTCTGTGTGGTACACATGAGGAACACAGTTGATTGTTAATGTTAAATAGGTGGAACAATCAACTTATTGAAAAGTTGAACACCGTGAAAGGTATTATAACTGGCTGGGGTATTATAATACCAAATAGGAAATATCAGCAAGAAATGGTAGAATTCACAATTTTCAGTTTCAATTTTATTCACTGATGCTGTGCAGTCAGCGATGAATCTGAAATCACGCACACATCCCCACTAGCATCACTTTATACAGTAAAATGCATTAAAAAATATTTGAAATGAAAAATATAAAAGATAATGACAAGGTGCCATGGTGGTTAGCACTGTCGTCTCACAGCAAGAAGGTTTCTGGTTCAAACCCCCAGTGGACTGGGACATGCAGCGTTTGCATGTTCTCCCTGTGTCTCTGTGAGTTCCCTCTCTCCACAGTCCAAAGACATGCAGGTTAATAGACCGTTTTCACAACAGCCATTTTGACATGGCTGACACAGGTGTTGCCAACAAGCGGCAACCTCCATGACCAGTGCGAAAGTTTCACAAGCTGTAATTCCTCGACTGCTGATGAAGGTCTGCTTGATGCCCGCTACAAAACATTTCAGCCTCCATAAGTCCCCATGTTAAAATGTCCAACTTCACAGCATAAATACAAATGTTTACAGCCTGGTACAAAAAACAGTTTTGGTCTCTATAGCTAATTTCCACATTCATGACAACTGTACTGAGGGTGAATTTTTATAGAACTCACCTGTTCAAATGACATTAAGGCTTAAAGTTATGCAGAATTAAATGTGTGGCTGCTTTGATTGACAGGTGGATTGTTTGAGCACCCAGGTATTATTTGGCACACCTCAGGTCCGCCAATGATCCACATCTTTGCCAATATTTAGATTAGCCGGGAGGCAGAAGAAGTAGGACAGTCAACATGGTGGTAGCCAGAGCCACAGATTTTGAACTTCAAAACAACGCTTCGGAAACATGTGGGTGACATCACGCACATGCTGTCCATTCCTTATACTGTCATTGGTTACCAGCCAGTTAAAGTACCTCTGACCACTCCTCTGTTTTAGTATTTTTAGTACTTTTTTGTGTTTTTTTTTTCAACACCATCTCCATCCGATTTGTGTGCAAACATGGATTTGGAATTATGGAGATTAGTAATTTGCCTTTTTTTTCTGTCATACTTTGTGATACATCGGGTGACCCGTTCAAAAAAAGCCACGGCTCTCACTCAAGAAGAACAGTTGTTAGCACTTCACAGTGCTAGCATACTCTCTGTGAGAAGACCTGTGATCTATGATGACATGAGATGACGTGGGATGCAGAGTTGGATCTATGACGGTACAAACCATGAGTACTGTATGTTGTTATGGAGAACGTAAGATCTCTCCGAATAAGATGGACGAGCTAATGGCACTAACCAGGCTACAGAGTGAGTATGGAAGAGTGTAGCATCACAGAGACATGGCTGAATGAACGTTGGCTCACTGGAAGTCTCTGCTACAATAAATGAAACGGAACCTTAATTAGTACCATTGGAAACACTTGTGTTAACCCTACTATTTCATGACTGAATTGCCCCATAGGTGTGAATGTGAGCGTGTCTCTTTGTGTCAACCCTGTAATGAACTGGTGACTTGTCCAGGGTGTACCAGCTGGAATCAGCTCCAGTCCCCCATGACCCTGATAAGGACAAGCAGTTATGGAAAATGGATGGATGAATTAAAATGAATACATTTATCAAGCTTTCATCATCATATTTAATGTTGAGAGATAATGTGCTATATAAGTGGCGTGCTGTTATCCAAATTGCCGTACAATTTTGCTTTTCAATCACCAATTCACCACACGCTGATGGCCTGACCATCAGGAGAAAAATTTAAAATTGCATTGTTTCTTTGAGATTCTTCTTTTGTACATGCACAGCACAAAGTCTTATAGAGTTTTCAACAAGCAGCACCTAAAACATACATGTAAACATCGAGAGAAATTTATATGGATGCTGTGAGGATTATTCTCTGATATCCTTTTTCCAAAAGAGAATATTGTGCACAACATGTCCAGTTTTCTTTAAGTTTTTGTTCAAACAAACTTCTTGACTCGTATTTTGAAATCTTTTTGTAGCATTTTATATCCATTTTTCATTGTATCCTCTCTGTCCTCATCTTTGAACCAGCTCAGTGCTTTGTAGATAAAATGTATTGCCTCTCATACCTTTTCTATAAACAGAACCATTTTATTGTAATCTTTAGTCATCAAAATGTCACTTCAGTGGATTCTCAAGTAGCTGTAGTTGACAGTTTAATAGAGATCATTCAACAGATAACCAGTAAAAGAGATGAAACTCATTTCCAGCAAGGTCCCAAAATGTTTAAAATGTCGAGGGATTCTAGATAGGATCCAGGTGTGTATGAACTGTGTGCAGACACATTTAAATTGCGTGTCTCGGCAAGTAATCAAGGTAATTGGACAGCCATGAGGGCTTCTGCTATGTCTTGAGTTGTGAATGGAAGGCAGCTGGCCACTAAATCAGCAGCTTGTTTAGTTTCTTTTGTTCACCACCTCTGTGGTTTGGTAGTAATCCTCATTCTACCAGTAAAGACAGACAAAAATCATCTGCCCACTGTGGTGGGTGTAATTTCTGCTTGATGTGTCTAGAGTTCATCCAGGCATCAACAAACCCAAACAAAACACATAATTGTGGTGACACCCAAAGGCTTCATCGAATAGCTGAGCCTTTCAGTCTCACTGGCTGTCTGACTCCTTAGTGTGAGTCACATTCAGCATAGTGAGGAATACAAACCTGGCATTATGGTTGCTGTTGAAAATGGTAAATGTCATTTATTTTCCACAGGTTTCTGTGTCCAAACACTGCTATTGGAAAGTGATATCATTAGGTGTTCACAGAATAACCTATGGACAAAGAAACAGGTAATTCTCAGTGTCCAGTGTCCTGGGCAAAGTCATGGAGCAGGCAATTTCCAGGAATCTGTCAATGCCCTGAATTGCAACCATGTTTGATGACTATTGATCTTCAGGCCTGGTCACACCTGCAGTTATCGCAGGCTAACATGGAACCAAATGAGATTTCATATAGAATTCCACAAACCCTGACACAAAAAATTGCACATTTGACCAATTGTCCATAAGGTTGGGTTATGCAAGGAAAGGATGAATTCACATGATGTGTTGCCTGACCTCCTTGGAAGACAAAAGTTTACAGTTGGCCTGAACCAGGAGGGTGGAATGAACAGCTGGCAGTTGTAGAGAGGGAGGGTAGGTGAAACACTGAGATAATAGCACACATTTTCAGTCTCTCTAGGCATTCATAGTGTTGCACTCAATTAGCAGTTGTGTAATAATTAAAAGAGCAACAGAGAGATACTTTCTGATCTGCTGGTCAATCCCTGGGTGTGAATGTTGGTAAACTTTCAGAAATAGTTCATAGTCCTCTGAACTGTGACTCTAATCCCTTCTGAAGCTATAACTATGACTGACCATGCAACAATCAGTTCTGATGCAGTATACTGGCACCCTATTAGTACTGTTCTTTGAAGGAACCAGGGCGCCCGAAATGCAGTAAATTATTATATTAACTGCATGACGATCCTATTTTGCTTTGTCATTGGTGGATGACACATGGACCATCTTAAAAGCTCAATGGGTCAATGGATAACCATTGCTTGATTGGCCAGTTGAGGACTTCTGCTTCTTCTGGTACTGGCTAAATGGAAAACAATGTGCCCTTTATGTAACCACCTACTGGCATTTTATTTGTCTTTTGCAGCAACTTCTCAAAGTGTTTGGGCTCTAAATGCAGCCAGGTGTCTATACTAGTGATTGGATCACTGAACAGGTGGCACCGGAGCAACCCAGCATCACCCCGTAGGTGACATCTGGATGGGTCGGAAGGCAGGCAGAGCCAAAAGTGGGCCAGCTGGGCAATAACGCACACCTGATCCCAATTAACCTTGTCCTATATCTGTCTCCTAGTGTGCGGAAAGGTGTGTGGAGCCACAGGAGAAAGGTTTATGCTTGATTTAAAACCAGGGGATCATATTGATATACCATGCTTGAATTGGCTTCTGCTTTAGAGATTATTCAACCTCACACTGAGAAGGAAAGATGAGTTGCTGCATGCTCAGAGTTAACTACTGGGGAGAACCAGATACCCCTTATCATGTTAATGACACACAACCAGGCTACAGCTACTACTACTTATCCTAACACAAGAATCTGGTAGTTGTGTCTACCTTTTCACATCGCACTCCAATTCAGTATCTGCATAAATAGTCCCATATGATTGTTGGCACAGTAGGCGTCACAAGTCAAGTATTCAAGTTTTTCTTAAAACAGTCATTAGGTGTCCTTATGTACACTGAAAATTTTGCTTGCTCTAATCATTAATCCTGTTCTGGAAATCCCTTTATGATGTGCTTCCAGTCTTAGTGATGGAGAACAGTATCCAGTCCTTCTGTGTAGAAATCTGTTGAAAGGTTTATATGAAGCTAGTATGATGTTTTAGCAGTCTGAGTTGCACAAATCAAGCGGATATCTTCCAAGGTAAAAGTCTTTTGGTACTTTTGGTTAAATTCCTCCTTTATATTTCCCTAGACAGTGTTTCCTTGCTGAGCTGCAGTGGATGGGTAATGACACAAAGAGAGGATTTCATCCATTATGACTCACATATAAAGCACGTTAATCTTTTAGTAGGCAGTAATAACAGGAATACTTGCAACAATCAAAACCTGTTTCAGTTTTCTGTGGGCACCCGAGTGTTGTCAGTTGTGTCAAGTTCTTTACTATCAACTTCAGATGTAATGTAAGCACAGCATGTGGTTTGAGACCAGGGCATTACTTTTAAATAGTCAAGAACATAGACTGCTGAGCACAAGAAGCTCAAAAATGCTAGACTTTTAGCTGTGCCAGCAACAAGGCTTTCGGGATGGCAGCGTCTACCACTTTAGTCCAAACTGAATTATCTCAACAACTGTCATTGTTGAGATAACTGCCATAAGCCTATAAATTCTACCAGCAAAACACAAGCCCCACTCACTTCCTTAACCCGACAGCAGCCCATACTCTGGTCTGACTAGTACTGTCAGGTGATCCACTGCAGTACAACAGTATTATATTCTCACAACTCACAGTCAGCATCACCATCATCATAGCCTATGAACTATATTATCCCGACTCCTGAATCAATTGCTAACAGTGGAAATAACTGTTTATTGTCCATGTCAACAGCAGGATTTCTGGCAGCTTTTTGGGCAGATGGACTGGGATATGTTGTAATGAGATAGTGCAGGTTAAAAGGAGAGTAATGAATGACGCAATTTATCATTTTATTTTGTATATGTGACCTGGTGTTAGGCAGGCGTAGGGCGCAATCAGAACACATTGTAGCCATACCTGGTAGAATTGAGTCTTTAGAGTGTGAACATGGGCAACATACGAATTTAAACACAGCTGCTTCATGTTACGCTTCAAGTGTTGCAGATAGGGGGGCTATATCATGAAACAATAAGAGAAAACTAATGCATAATTTCTGGCTCAAAACAACCCTGGCTGACCAGGATGTGACCAGAAAACATATTTACTGTGCTCATTGAAATGCTGTCATTACCTCTCTGTTTGTTGCCTCCCCCGGCGTAAAAGCACACACTGTGAATATTTTCTGGGCTTGTCATTTTCCTTACCATATGTGTCCGGATCATGTCTGTGCCCATGTCTTGTTTCACTTTGCATTATAGAATGTATTTGCTGTATTTATTTCATGTGCATTATTTTTCTTTTTACATAAAGAAGGCAGACAATGGTATGTGATGCATTATATTAATTTGAGAGTGATAAATGAGTAAATGCTGCTTATTTGGAGAGGACAATATGTTGACTGTGATGCCAGCTCAAAAATAAATGCAGATAGTTTTGGAAACACTTCACAAATGGAGAGGCTCCAAAAATGAATGTTATCACCTTTGTGTTAAGATACTCAGGAATTATGATGACAGGATTTTACTAAATACTCAGGAGGAGTGCTGACTATCTCACCTTTGCTTTGCAGACTCCTGCCAAATAAACCAGCGCTTATGTCTGTGACAACACTGTTAAAATTATATGGCACCCATTTGTTTTTCTCCTCATCGAACAACACCACAGCACAGCAGAGAATGTCCTGTTTAATACCTATTACTGCGGCAGTGCTTTAGTATCCATATCAGAGAATGGGTATGATTAATAGAAACATGACATCTCATTAGAAAGTTAGGGCTTTGTTCTAAGTGCCACTAGTCTGTTCTTTGTTTACTACCTGCTGACTCACTGTAGAAATGAGGTGGAGTTTCTTTACTCCCTGAACATTTCATCTTGTCTGGGGTATACAGTATGTGAGGGTGGTGCTCGCTGAATTAAACCTTTCTAAAGGGTAAATATAATATTTCTGATAAATGCAGCTGCTGCTGACAAATAAGTTAGACTGTGAGGTGGAAGTAGAGTACTGTGAAATTGACAGAAATTCATCCAGAAAGTCAATTGAATTTGCCTTTCTAAACTCTGTTACTCTTATTCTCAATATATGCATGAGTCATCTGCTGCCTTAAAAGTCAGATGAATTAAACAACAAATTCAAGGAAAATTCAAGTATTTTTCAAGTTGGGACTTATTCTCATTTATGGAGAACTGTCTCATTCAATATTTTCTTCCAGATTATTTTGAGGGATGTGAAACACAAATCTAGGAATGTCGATCAGAGCTGCAAATTTTGTTGCAGTTATATAACCACGTTCTCTCTTATCCATGGACATATCTAGAGCTTTGAAGTAAGCTTTGAAGAGACTGCAGGAACAGTACCATTTTCTTGTGTCGCAACCCTCTTTTCTGCTTTTCTGACTCCATCTCATCTCCATCTCATTTACCTTTCATACATGACCTCTGGTTTAACAGTTGGTCCTAAAAAATCAAAGAAACGTTTCCTGGTGTGTGACTACTTAATCATGGATGGTTATCCAGTACACTGCCGTGGAAATGCTGTTTTAACACTAGAACTGCCAAGGGGGTCATTTTTACAGCCTTGTCATTTTCAAATGTGTGTAACTCTTTCAAAATAAAACTCCTACATCTCTCAGTTCATGAAACATGAACCGGAGAGGTTCTGGCAATGCTGAGTGAGGGAGAACCGGGTCAGGGAGTGCTCTTTTTTTACACCGCCCACCAAAGGGCTAAAGCGCCGCACTCATTAAAATGAATGAAATGATCTAAATAACTGTAAAAAAATGTGTGAACTTCTCAACACTAGTTAAGAGTCACATTTCCACAGTCTCTATAAGAGATTCATTTCTTCTGACATTTATCACATTATTGTCAGAAATAGAAAGAGAATATTGCCAAACATGCCTATGACATGCTAATGTAGCCCTTTGTTTGTATCACATCAAAATTGACTTCCTATCTCTTGCTCCTGCCACAGTAGTGGGAAACTCATGATCGATGGCCAACTAACTTTCTCTGATCATGTTGCCTCAGTTGCCCGGTCATGCCGCTTTGCACTTTACATCATAAGAGAAATCAGGTCTTCTTTCTTAACTCAACATGCTACCGAACTCCTGACACAGGCTGTGGTCATCTCACGACTCGATTACTGTAACACGAGCCTCCCAGCCTGCACAGTGAAACCCTTTCAGATGATCCACATAGCACATGTTGCCCCGCTGCTAATCAAGCTTGACTGGCTACCTGTAGCAGCCCGCATTAAATTCAAATCTCTAATGCTGACTACAAAGTAGTCTCTGGTTCTGCACTCACCTACTTGAATGCCCTTATACAGGCGTCTGTTACCTCTCGACCATTGCACTCCGACGACGCCTGGCACTCCCACCCCTACGCTCATGGCAATCCAAACTTTTATCGTCCGTTGTTCTCCGTTGGTGGAACGTCCTACCAGTTCCTACCAGATCAGGGGCGTCCCTCTCTACCTTCAAAGACCTCCAAAAGACCCAGCTCTTCAGAGAGGACCTCCTCTACAACTCGACCAACAACTGGACATGATAAATCTATCCTCCTCTACAACTGTCGCTTGATTCTATGTAAGTAGTTCCTATTGCTGCATTTGTGGCTCAGGAGTTTGAGTGGGTCGTCCACTAATCAGATGATCGGTGGTTCGATCCCAGTCTGCGTGTCAAAGTGTCCTTGGGCAAGATACTGAACCCCACATTGTTCCAGAAGGCTGTACCATCAGTGTGTGAATGTGTATGAATGGTTAGCTCCTAAAACTGATGAGCAGTTGGCACCTTGCATGGCAGCCAATGCCATCAGTGTATGGATATGGGTGAATGAGATATGTAGTGTAAAAGTGCTTTCAGTGGTCAGAAGACTAGAAAGGCGCTACATAATTACAGTTTACATTTACCATTTAACATGTCCTTGTTGCACTGTTCCTTGATTGTTTCCTTTTCTGTAAATCACTTTGGATAAAAGCATCAGCTAAATGACTAAATGTAAATGTAATCTAAATCACATATGTTCTTGTCTTTTCAGTTTTCAGCTTAGATCCTTTCTATTTGTGTTACGATCCCACAGCATCATTTTAATGTTTATTTTTTCTACCATGTGACTGCACTGATGCTGAATAACTCTGTTTCTGCATACTGTCAGTATGTATGATGTCAGTTGCACCACAGTCAATCACGCTCCTGTCTGCACACACACAGCTGACATACAGTAGCTAATATCAGTCAATCTCTGTTCTCTCACACACTGTAAAATACACGTCAGATGGAAGCCTGAGTCCTATCAGCCTGATGAGAAACCATTTCAACTGTTAAATGGAATTTAAACTCTGGGGAGTTTCAGAGAGACAATGTTTGATTTCCTTGATGAAACTATCACACATATCTCTCCGAGCATCTGTTTGCATTAAGTGTGTATCATCAAAGAGTTTTCCTCTGACAGAAAATACAGGCTCACATTCTGTCCCTGTTGCTTTGTGATTTGGCAATCAAACATTGCAATTTCCCTACAGCAGTTCCAAACCTTTGATGGTCTAAGTCGTGGGATTACTCTTCACAAAACATTAGCTACAATATGACTTTCTCTCACTGGTTGCCAAAACTGTCCTCAGTTTGCTTTGATGGCTAGATTTGATTAATGTCCCAGTGAAGCAGAGGGACATGGACACAAGACTGAGAGAACACAGTTAAACACCACAACAGAACTATACAAATCAAAGGTTACAACAACATAAAGACATCTGTGGCCCTGTTGAATCAACATGTTCAGCTCTTGATCACTGTCAGTGTGTGTATATATATATGTATAAAATATTAGTAAGTTCAATTTATTTTCTCAGAGGATTTCCTTTCAGGTACAACACTGAGGCTGATTATGAAATTACAAAACAGGAAATCCAATTTTGTTCAGCACCGTGCTAATATGTTTGTATGAAGCTACTTTAAAGATATTTGCTAAGCTACCAATTACTTTGCAGTCCAAAGTGTATGACTGATTGGCCTATACCGTGTATGACTGTGACTCATCTCATGAGAAGATCACAAATGGTCAACAATATGCTAATTTGCAAATAAATTATATTGTTAACAGAATCAACACATAAAACATGAGTGTTTTATTCCAGGCTTGCTCTGGTGGAGCAGTGAGGTCAGGCATGCATTCACTGATTAGTATCAGAATTATCGGAAATGTGTGTGCAGGGTTGTAAACATGAACTGCAGGAGCTAGCAGGTTAAAAGCAGGTTTATTGTCATTACCTTCTATTACTGTTGTTGCAGTTAGTGCAGCCAAGCACCATTATTCGTTCCCCTGCTACCCCATGGAGTTATGCTACGTTCCAGACAACTTGAAACAAAATTTCTGGCCTCCTGCTTCTAAAAACAAATGTAATGTCTCTAAGTCAGAGTACGCACTTGTCCATCTATTCCAATTTCATCAAGAAGCAGTCTAACGTCACACAACAATGGCAGCATCCACGAAAGCGCACATTGTAAATGGTAAATCATCAACTAAAACACAATGTAAAGTGTATTTGCCTGTATTGAATTAAATTAATACGCGGTATTCAATTATGTAGGGTGGCACAGTGGTGTAGTGATTAGCAATGTGGACCCACAACAAGACAGTTCAATCTATGGGTGGGGGGTTTGCATGTTCTACCCATGTCTGTGTGGGCTCTCTCAGGGTACTCCGGCTTCGTCCCACAGTCCAAAGACATGCAGGTTAAATGGTGACTCTAAATTACCCATAAGTGTGAATGGTTGTCTATCTTTGTGTGTCCGTCCTGTGATAAACTGGCGATTTGTCCAGTTGTGTACCACCTCTCACCAAATATCAGCTGGGATCAGCTCCAGCCTCCCTCAACCATAGAGATAAGCAGTTATTAAAAGAATAAATGAATGAACATTGTCATGTAGTTCTGCATGTAAATTGATGTCAAAATATGTTGCCAATGTAGCTACTTATGGTAAACAATCTCTGAGAGTCATCTCTGCACAAAAGCTGTTCGGTTAAAAAAGCCAAAAACTGAGAATTTAGTTGTGCAGACACTTTCCAAAGGATGTCATCAGCTGTGTTTTTGCTGACGTTTGGCATCGTGCACCTGGAAGAATTAGCAGTCAGAAATTGTAAATTTCGAATGGGAAATTCCAACCTCCAACCTGGACTGGAATGCACCATTTTATAAAGATACTCAATACTTCCCGAATGAGAGGTCAACCCCTTTGTACACCTGAGACTCGAAGGAAATACGTCTTGGTCTGTGCTTCACTGAAAGGAATGAGCAAATTTTGGTCTGACTGCACCTTCATTCATCAGCTTGGCAACCACAAATCCAATATTTATGCAGGTATACATGGACTTTATCACCTCACACTTATCACTGACAGCTCTCCTAGTATCTCCAACCAACATGATTTTCTGCCACAGTTTATCCACCAACTCAACCTTCTCTTTATGCACTAAGCTTTTGGTATTGTTGGTGTTACTAAGATACAACATTCATGGATCTGTTTGTCAATGGGGACTAGGTCTCCCAGCAGAATCCTCATTATTGCTTGGTGCATCCAGAGCTCAGCGAAGCCTTTCCACCAAATTTAACTGTATAAGTATTTGTAATAAATGATCTGTATGTAACTCAGCCAAAACATAGAGATTTAATAAATTAAAAGAAGCTGTACAGCCATGGACACATAGGTGATAAGATAAATCAGTAAAACACTGAACATAGTGATTGGTGACCTGAAATAATGATTTAGATGTTTGACTTCATCTGGTTCTGCAGACCTGGATTTAATGTGGACTCTTTCACAGACTCACACTCCATGAAGAAACCACGAGCAGCTCATGTTCTGCTCTTTTCAGAAGCAGCAGCTTTCATACTGTAGTGTTGTTATTTAGCCAGGAATTAGATTAACATGCTGTGATCGATTACACACCCACACACACACTTGCACATATGCAGCCTGTTCTGATTGATGGCTGGTAATGCAGATGAATAATCAGTCCTGTTTTTGAGCAGTATTGACAGGCGAGTATGCCCAGATCAATAAATGATAGCTAAGCCTGACAGAAGCACAGGATTGACTTTCCTCTTTTTGCCTGCATATGTGCTTTTATTTCTGTCCTTCTCTTTGTCAGTCTCTGTATTCTTATTTTTTACTTGAAGTAAAAGGCAAGCTGAACAGTCCTTCTATTTTCAGCCCTCTGGATTCCACTCCACCATCTCTCTCTCCACATTGCATGTCTATGAGCCCTTGTATGTGTGCATGTCTATGAGCCCTTGTATGTGTGTTCAGGGTTAAGAATGCATGTAAAATAAACTGAATGAAAAAAGAATTTCCCTGTTGAGGGATTAATAAAGTATCTCTTGATTGAGCAAACTGAATGGGGCCGATTTCATGATTGGATGTTGTGTTGTTACTCAGTTGAGTTCAGTTCTTTTCTGTGATCTTTGCAGTGTAAAAGTCCGTGGTGCTCTTTGACAAAACACTGCAATTTCCCTTTGTTTATTCTGTACACAACCTGTTTCTATGACTCGTCTCTCTGTATCAGTTTAGCTTAGAGTGAGGTGACAAGCTATCTGTCTTTGAAGTACAGTCAGAAAATATCTTTGCAAAGAAAACTCAAGTGTAGACTTGAAGTCTGTGAACAAGAAAGCAGAGTGCTATTCACCTACTCATTTTTACACATTTTTTGAAACAACAGATAGGAATGGACCTTCCAGTGAACCGAAAACAACCACTGGAACCAACCGTCGCAAGTCTGGCAGGGAATACAGTAGACTACCGACATGGTGTTCTTGCTGGGTTTGGCTCCTGGCATCCCCCACCTGAGTCAGTTTTGTTAGCTTCATGGCTAACTAAGCTAAAAGCAGTTAGCGATTGGCTACTTAGCAATAAAATCTGTAAATCACTGGTAGTTTAACATTATTTCCTGTTGTTGGTCTCAGAGGCTGTGCTCGAACCTGGTCTGGTCCGGTTTCTGAGTACAGTTCTGTTGCCTCCTAACAGCAGATTCAGTTAGCAGCAGTTATTTAGTTTGCTTCTTTAGCAGTTTGATATGCTGAAGCTATCTGTCCATCAGGAAACTGAGTTGAGACTGAGCAGCTGGAGGACAATAGAGGGGAAAACAGTATGTTCTGTATAAAATTTGATCCAGTTTCATTAAAATCACTGAATAAAGTTCTAAAGTTGTGCTTTTGTACAGTAATCAGTGAGGCCCGGCCATAGATCCATCTAGGAGCCCTCAGAATCACTCAGAACTATCAAACCAAGCGGCAACCTCTGGTGCTGTGAAATGAAACCAATGTGGACGTGCTAAAAACTGTAATTGCTCAAGCGGCTGCTGGAGACAGGCTGCAGAAGTGAGTCAACCTCCATTATAAGTATTATATAAGTATTATCAGTATTAAAACGTCCAACTTCACAGCAGAAATAAACATGTTTACAGCCTGGTTCAGGCAACAGTTTTGGTCTCTATAGCTAATTTCACTGCCAATGACAGCTGTGAGGGGGGTAAACACCCGTTTAAATGATATTAAGACTGAAAGTTAGGCAAAATTAACAGCGTCGCTGCTTGATTGGCAGGTAGGTGCTGTTACAGATGGCCCATCCGAGGGCCCAGGCATCATTCTGACTGCTTCAGGTGAACCGATGATCCACGTGCACTTCGTGCACTTTGGAAACCTACGGGTTACATCACTCAGGCTCTGTCCATTCTTTATACCGTCATTGTAACAAATAGGAAGCACTCTGCTCTGGCAGAGTCATAAGAGAGAAAGCTTTTCATAGGATGTAAAATTAGTAGGATGAGACATCATTGACTTTTTATGGTTTATTAGGAAATGACAAACTCTAAATTATCATGAAGAATACCCAAAAGTATCTGAAAAAGGATTGTTTTGTAATTGTTGGGTCAGATTCTGGAATATAGGTGACATATAGCACAGACATATGTGATAAAAACATCAGTTTTGACTCCATTGGACTTTAGAACAGTGCCTGGCTTAAATCTGTCTTAATGTCAGTGTAGATGTTTGGGGAGGTCGATATGTGAGCTCTGTCACTGGGTCAAATCAATGAACAGATGTGGTCAGATGTATCCCTGACCTTACTTGCTACAACACCTCCAGAAACACGTAGCAGGACACTGATCTCACATCACACATTTGCTCTCACCTTATGTTTTGTAAGCTCAGTGACAATGCTGCTACCTGCCTTCATGTGACCCACTGACCCAGTTTATGATGTTTTGGTCAATGCAAGTTTATGTGTCTGCTGACATCAAGACCTTCATAACCTTTTTGCACTTGCACTGAACTATTCCATTTGAACTACTTCAGTACTACTTCTTCTCTTCATGACTTATTTTCAGTGTAAGGCTGCCATTGCATATTTGCAAGCTATCTTGCCTATAAGGAACAAAAACAAACACTGAGGTACCATAAATGTCATTAAAGGACCAGCGTGTAGAATTTAGTGGCATCCAGTGGTGTAGTTACTGATTGCAACCACCTCACCTCACCATAGCCATTCTAGCATGAAGGAAAAACTATGTGAAGGGTTCTCTCTAGATCCAGTGTTTAGTCCCAGTCTGTTCTGGGCTACTGTATTGAAACCTATGGTGTCAGCACTCAGTAGGCCATGTCTCCCAATCAGTTTCATCAGGTCAACTACCTGTTAGCGTGTCCTCATTTCTCCTGCAGTCAGAGCCTCACTATGTTGTGAATGAAATGTCAAATCAAATGGTGGTGACTCAGCAGTACCAAAAAAAGAACCTGGAGAGGTACTTTTATTTTGGTTTGATTGAAGGACAGGACAGGTCTCGGCCAGAATGTGTCATATGTGGCGAGAAGCCGGCTAACGACAGCCAAGCAAAATGAGACGACATCAGGAAACAAAACCATCACACCTGACATGTGCTTCTTTTTGTGGGTGGGTGGTTGTGCGTTGGAGGGGGTTCAGCTTTTCTTAGAAATGTAAAAAGAAAAAGGTTATAAAGCACTATATCAGACAACAGCACAGTAATATAATACATTGATGATCTCTTTCAGTTCAAACAGCTGTATTATGTTTAGCTGTGGATTTTCCTCGTCTGCCACCAATGTAATAGTTTTATCTCAGACCTGCAGTGAACAGTAATAACTGTTTCAAGATCTGTAGCTGTAATGCAAGAACAATTTCAGAGCAATCTGTATGAGCAACAGCCGTATTGTTCACACCACTAGCTCTCCCTTTGGAAGACACATACTTGTTGCAACTGTTCACATTTGGTCAAACTTTTACCCGACAGTTGATTGACCCTTTTGGGGCCAATGGGTCTGTCGAACCCCAGAGGTACAATGACATCATCCACAGTAGTTTCCCTTCAGTCATTTCATACATATTTTGTTCTTCTTCGAGGACTTCGTCCAGTGTTCCTACCCACAGTAGCCACAGTAGGGTCTCCATGTCGATGCGGTGGCTCTTTGCTGACCGCCACATATTTCAAAGCACGTGCACAGCTGTTCCTGGTTGTATTTCAGACTTCAATAAAAGAGAGACAGCTACACATTAGTGTTTTTATTTCACTGAGAAATCATCTAGTTCTGACTGGTATCCACAGACACTGTCAACAGTTTCCATTGGAACTACATTCTACCAAAGAAATGGCCTCATTAAAATTCTGTTGGTGCTGATTTTTATAGCCAAGCTAGCAGCCTGGCTCTTAGAATGGAAATGTCAGTCAGTCGGTGGTTTACCACTGTAGTGCAGACTGAAATTTCTCAAACACTGGTGCATGGATTGTCATGAAAATGTCTTTCATGATTCACAGTATGATTCATCCTCTTAGCTGTCATGTCATTGCTCAGATTTGTGGACCATAGACTATGTTTTATTTTTATTTTTTTTAGTATTATCTCTTAGTTATAGACCTGCTCCTTGTCAGAAAGCACTTGAAACTTGAGAAAACAATCAACTTGAGAGCAGCAATGCAATGATGGTAATGTAATGTGGTTGTGGACACAGGTGGGTGGTGTGCATAGAGTGGCAGAACTTGGAACAGTAAACAGCTGACAAGCAGCCACCTTCTTCAGTAGAAAGTTGTTCCGATGAAAACTGCAGACATTGTGTTGTGCCCACAGTAACAATGGCGCTGTCTCCAGAAAAAAAAGTTTTCTAAATGTCATTTTTGTAATGCTGTATCACAAACTTAATTCCATTCACTTCAGAGACAGATATCTCAAATTAAATCTAACTATCTAAATGACCAGACAGCACTGTGGAGAAGCAAGTAATTTGGGTGAAGCAACCCACTAAAGGTCCAATGTGTCAGATTTAGGGGCACTATTTACAGAATATGGCAGGGATGGAATATAAAATGTGTTCAGAGCTACTGTAACTGTAACTTTTCATGAGCGTATAATCACCTGAAAATAAGACTCATGAGGTTTTTGTTACCTTAGAATGAGACTTTTTATCTACAGCAATAGTAGAAAGACTTCTGAAAATCTGTGCTCAAGTCTTACTGTTACATTAATGAAATATGACTCAACTACAAGTGACACTACTGCTGTACTTAGTAAAAGTACAAAGTATTCTTCTCAAAAATGACTCATAGTTATGGGGTGTCAATTAGCTCAGTTGGTAGAGCATCCGCCCCATGTACAAAGGCTCAGTCCTTGCTGTAGCGGCCCAGGGTTCGTATCCGACCTGCGGCCCTTTGCTACATACGTCATTCTCCTGTCTCTCTCTCCCCACATTCCTGTCACTCTTTAGCTGTCTCTATCCAACAAACTTGAAAAGGCCAAAAAATATATGTCTTTAAAAAAAAAAAAAAAAAGACTCATAGTTTTAGCTACATCTGGACCCTTTAATGCATTATTAATAGCAGGCAGTTATCAGACATGGATCAAACTAAACCAATTTGCTTTCTGAACAAATCTAAACAGAACTTCTGTCTCTTAAAAGCTGCTGAAAATGTTTTTGAACCTGTGTACAATCAAAGAGCTATCTGTCTCCACTTGGTTTCTGTTGCTCCAAATCTTCTAAAATACTCCTAACTCTTGCGGTACTTTGTTTTTTTCATAGTTTTCATTGGCTTACAGTGTGTTTTCTCACCAGATTCACTCGCGGGATGTGAAAAAAGAAGAACAGATGTTGAAATTATTGCTGCAGATCATGAGCTGGTGCTCTCTGTGTGTCCCTGATGATTGGCTACAAAACTGCAGATAAAAAGGTTTTGATATGATTTAATACAATAATAGCACAAGGACCCACGTGTAGTTGTAATTTATTACTTTCACCCCTGATCTAAAGACGCGAGTGCTCTTTCACCACCAGTCCACCATGTTGAACCGCCATCTTTCTACAAATCATAACAAAACTTTAGAGCATGTCTAGACCATACTCTTTATAATATTATTTTACAGACTTTTGCTGAAAATAAAAATGTACTGGAAGCTTTGATGATCCTGAACTCATCATGACATAGCTGCTTTCCTTCCAATGAATTCACTTTAAAATGTTTGAATCTGTGTGCAACAGCTGACCTGCTTGTTAAAGAAAAGGAGCCTCATCCTGTATCTGTTTGGTGAAATGTCTGAAAACGGATGTTTCAAGCCAGAGGTGTAAGAGTTACCAACACTGTGAAGGAAACAGAGCTGAGCTCTGACAGGTGGTCAGGAGGCCTCCTGATGATATAAAAAACTCTTGCTTTTCTCTCTTTTCTATTTACCCTGAAAGAAATTCAAATGTGCAAAAGTAAAAATGGAGTTAAACAGAAAGCAGATGAAGATTAAGTGGAGCAGACAAAGTGAAATGCTGCAGCACACATGCATCAGTAGAGTCAAGTCAGAGAGGTCCTAACATGACCAGTCACCTGCACCGACCACGAGAACACATCAACACTTCATGTGTGCCACTGACCCAGTTCAAATGAAAGTGGGTCAGTGGATCACATGGAGACAGGTAGCAGCATGGCTGTCACAAAACAGAAGGTGAGAGCAAATGTGTGTGATGTGACATCAGTGTTGTTTCTGGAGGTGTTGTAGATAAGAGAAGAGAGTATGACCTCTGTCACTGGATCAATAAACAATCAGACGTGTCTCTGACCTTAACATCTACACCAACATTAGTTTTGCATTTTCAAAATAAAGTAACAAACAACAAATATTTGAGATGATGATACAGGTATATTATTTCTTGTTCAATCTGCATCAGCAAGTTGGCTTGAAAGTAGAGTAAATGTCTCCATCAACTACCGTTATGTGAAAATTAGAAATTGGTTGCTCTGGTTTCCTCCGACAGTCCAAAGAAGTGAAGGTTTGCCCATCGCCCATGGGTTAAATGTGAGCGTGAGTTTATGTGATCATGTCAGCCCTGTGACGAACTGGCAACTCTTCCAGGGTGTACACCACCTCTTGACCAATTTTAGCTGAGATCGCTCCAGTGCTCAGCAACCCCAATGAGGATAAGTAATTATGGAAAATGCATGGATTGGTTTATGAGATAAGCAATAGGTGGCGCCAATTCTCCAGTTGGAAAACTAGAAGAAGAGGGTGCAACAAGATGATGTGATGATGTGAAACTCAAATCAAACCTCCTGTTTGTTTTATGTATTAATGTGAGGAAGATTACATCAGATCTGTGTGGAACCATCATGGATGTGGAGGAGCTGAAACAGTCGATCAGTCATTAATGTCAACTTGCTCGAAAAAATTGTTTCCATCTCCTTAAGAGGATCAACTTTTTTTTTTTAGAAAAGTTTTTACACAGGTGTGAGGTGTGTGGTTTCCATCAAACTTTCCTAACGTAAAATTCAGTGGTTGAACCCAGCTATTGGGCGATTCACAGCAGCACGGTTCACAAATGAACTACAGACCAGATTTCTTTAAAGGCAAGTAACCGAGTGAGACTCAAATCATCCTCCAGCTAGATGTGATCTTAGTCAAGAGCAGTAACACGCTGGTTTATGTTACCATTTGAACAGCTGTGTGTGATCAGCTTGTAGATCAGAGTATGTGCACTTTGCTTACTGTTGCTGGTTGACATGAACACCAACATTAAGCAGGAGTACTATTATTGAGAGGAGCAAAAAACTCTTCCAGCTTTTGGAGGATCTGATTTCCATTTTCCACAGATTGAAGCGAACTTGAGTATTAGAATATTTCACTGTGGACCAATGTGTTGGACTCCTGGACTATCTGCATCAACAGTTATCACCTTTGCCTTCCTCCCAGGCTCTGGGCTGAAGCCCAAACAGCTCTTTCTCATTGATTAGATTTCTTGATCATTTATTGATTGGGGCAAACTCACCTGCCAACATTGCTCAAAAAGTGGACTGATTATTCGTCTGCATTACCAGTCATCAATAGTACATATCGGCACAACAGCATTAGTGAGTTTTAGCATGGGCTGTGTGTGTGTGTGTGCACGTGTGTGTGTGTCTAATCAATCACAGGAAGTTGCAGTCTCTCTGGGCCTCTCTAATACCTGGATAAATAACTGCTGTCAACAGCACTACATATTGAAAGCTGCTGCTTTTGGAGGCTGTGATTTCCCGAGACTGTGGAACGACTGAATATAGAAGAAAAGTCAATCTGCGCATCCTCGGGGCATTCCAGAATTTATCTATTGTGAAATCTGTCTGGAAAATATTTAGATTTTCATAATTCTTGAAACTGCATTGAATAAAGAACATGGTTACCTGTAGGGCCATCGCCATGAAAACGACACATATTGCTATAAGCTTGTAAATTTGTTTGACATGTCAACCCTGTTCAAGATTCAAGATCTCTTTTTTGTCATTCCTCAGTGCACTGTAGAAGGAAATTACGAGCAAAGCTCATAGATTAAACACACCACAGAATAATTATAAAATATAATTAAGCAGAATAAGAAAAGGTGCTACGTGGTGCACATTATTGAAATTATTGTACTTGGATTGAGATTTGAGAATCAGTGGGCTTTGGTGTTCATTAGTCTGATGGCAGTGGGGTAGAAACTGTTTTTGAGCCTCATAGTCTTGGCCCGCAGACCTCAGACCTCTGAGCGGTTTAAGTATTTGTCCACAGTCGTTTTGGACCAAGAAGAGGAGGTTTTCAGGCCTGGGGAGTGAAGCTGGTGTCGTTCCATAATCAGAGCTGGACAAGGAGGTTATGTAACCGGACTCAGTAACCTCTATGAACATAATGACAGAGGCGAAACGACTGAAGGTAACATCGAAGGAAGGAACTATGAAGAGAGAAAGAGACAGTGAGTTAACAAAAACCTTACAAGAGTAAATGTGGGACTGAATTTTAGTGGTTGGTGAGAGCTTAGTGAAATAAAAGGCTGAAAGACAGATGCCGAGCTGGGCTGGCTGCTGTTGGACTGGTAAGTAATATTAGCTGGCTGCTATGTCTTGTGTTGTTGACCTTGTTTGATGTCCCTTAAGAGCAGATGAGGGTGAACTTATTTCGCTCCATGTTGCCATGTAAAGCACCATGGCAGTTTGCACTAACCACTGCTTGCAAAGTATTGCATGTAAACCACTACAAGATCTCAATGTCAGCCTTTTTTTCCATGAACATCAACCATGAATTCAAAGTTGCTATGGTTTGGCCCCAAGCAAACATAAAAATTAAGTAGAATGTACCCAGATTTAAAATTAAAAATAAAAACGCTTTGCTGTGCTTTGGAAAGTTGGAGCACATCCATTACAGGTGGTTTTCAACACATGCTTCCAAAGCAAAGCCCCCTGCTATTACATTCGTTTCATCTCTGTTTGTTTGTACGTTCATAGCAGATCAAAGTGTGATTGATTCCCATTATCAATAGGAATTGGTAATGGCAACTAACCAGTGAGGGAGTGAAGGGAGCAGGGAGCACTTTGAGCAGCTATTTACAGGAGAGACCGAGAAGAAAACATGAAATTTGACTAATCAAAATGGAAATGTAGATTTGCATTAAATGTGGCTAATATCTACAGGAAGATGTTGCATCTTGGGAATGAGGCAGTAGTTTAACTTTGACAGCTTTTTAGATGTTTTTCAGCCAAAGACAGCAGTCAAACATTTTGATTCATGTCTTTGGGGGTTACAGCTCATTAAAAGAAATCATAGTGCTTTTATAAAGCACTCAGGACCTGCCAGACATGAGCGTTTTTCATGATGTCATTTTAAAATAAAATTCCTATCAACATGGCACCCACTCTGAGTTTGCTGGGTAGTCATTGATAATGTGTCCTACTTCGCCACTTTGACCTTCTACCATGATAATATAGCTATGAAGTCCCATGAACATGAAACTACCTTTACTTTAAGCACAAATTTAAATGGGTCAAATTTGCAGCGACTGCAAAAATTCAGGACGTTTTTGCTTTTTAGGTCACTTCATCCTCCGTCTTACAAATCAGTCAGTGCACTCATGGTGCTGAGCATGTTTACTGTGTGTGAACTCCTAGTTTGGCAGTGGGTGAAGCAGCTCTCGTGTGGCAAGGATGGAGGCCTCATGCTGGCATACACATATGGTTAGATTCCTGGGCCAAATCCTGCAGCTCCGAAGTGGAAGATGTCAAGTGCTGCCATCTTGCACAGAGGACAAGCTTCTTCTACTAGTATTCATACTTTTTTGTTTGTCAAATACCCGCTAGTTCCATCTCTCACGGTCCTGATCCAGACTCGTTGATTTAATGTGATGATTAAAAATTCAGAGTAACACCAGGAGTTTAAAATTAGTATAGTTTAAATATATATGATAACACTTTTTTTATAAATATGATAACACTTTTTTTCGTCGAGAGCAGTAAACAGTCAGACAGACGGTCTTTTCAATGCCACTTTGAAGATGTGCTCTGATCAATCTTTGGCTTGAAGAAAAAATTAACTATCATTGTGTGAAAACAAAATATATTAACCATTAAATCTGTTTAACTATTTTATTGAACTCCACATGTTAAATAGGCCATGTTTCATCAGTGAAAAGTAATAAATAAAAATACGCTAGTAAATACACCCAAATACAAGGGCCTTTAAATCATTAATATTACAAGAAAAGTGGACCCAAAATGCTCCCCTGTGGAACACCACAATTAGTAGTTCTACATGTCATCTGGTCTTTGCTTTGTTAAATAGGATTGACACCAATCTACAGCCAGCCAAATTAATCCCACAAGCTTCTCCATACACTTCTAATAATAATAATACATGTTATAGTGCTTGTATTGTACTTTTTAATGAATTCAACAGGAAGGGGGCAACATGGAGAAGACTTTGCACCCGAGGTCCGGTCCGGTAGTGGTGGTGAGAGGAGGTTGGCATCAGAGGAGTGGAGGCGGCGGGACAGAGTGTAATGTTGGAGTAGGTCTCTGAAGTAGTGGGGGGGCTGGTTATGGAGGGCTTTGTGAGTGTGGAGAAGGACTTTGAATTAGATCTTTTGTGCTGTTGGAAGCCAGTGGAGTTTTAGGAGGACAGGGTGTGATGTGAGAACGGGACTGCTTGAGCTGTATCTAGTGACTGTACTATACTTTATGCTACTTTCCATTCCAAATATTTGGTAACAGATGAGCAGATGCACATCAAGAGACCACTGATGTGGAGGCTTGCATAGATAATAATTGATATGGCCTCTGCTGTGTTAGCAGCAGGCTAGCAGCTGTGTTTGGGTACTTAAATGCCAATACTGTGTTCATTCCCATTCAGTACATTTGCCCTTGTCCACTCCTAGATAGTCGTGATGGTACATTGGCAATGGTGAAAAATAACATTTACTCATATGCCGTTCATGAGTACAGTTCTGAGGTACTTCTACTTACTTATGTGCTGTCCATGTTAAAGTGTCCAACTTCACAGCAGAAATAAACATGTTTACAGCCCGGTACAAAAAACAGTTTTGGTCTCTATAGCTAATTTCCCCATTCATGACAACTGTACTGAGGGTGAATTTTTATACAACTTACCTGTTCAAATGATATTAAGGCTTTAAGGTATGCAGAATTAACAGTGCGGCTGCTTTGATTGGTGCGTGGGTGCAATTACAGGTGGCTTGTTTAAGCACACAGACTTCATTCAACCCACCTCAGGTCCAGCCACAATGGCAGAGGCAGGCCTGCCAAGATGGCGACGACCAGAGCCACTGCACTGAGCGTCACAACGGCTCTTCAGAATCACGTGGTTGATGTCATGGATACAACATCCATGTTTTATACAGTCTGTGGTTCATTGTATAGAGGCAAACACACAATTCACACAGAGGGTATAAAAGGGCATTGTGAAATCTAAGCACATGGTAAGACAGAGACAGATGAACTGATCCTTCATTCAAAGTTCTTTGAATTTTTCTCATGTTTATTTCATTGAAACAAACTCATGGAAGGTAGATGCCTGCAGCACTGATTCTATTATGTCTTTTTACAGGCGTGGTGTACTGCACCAGTAATTAAATTAGTATTATACTGTTGACCATGAGCTGACAGAAGAGACTATGGAGCTGTAATATCATATGATAATAAAATACACAAAATGAAAGAGATAAAATAATGACTTCTGGCATTTTTAAGCCTCCTTTATTAATGCAGCTCCTGCTGTGATACATCATGCAACAGTGAAATTTTAAAGAAGGCCTTATGTAACCACAAGTCAGCTTTTCCAGCCATGTAGAACCCAACAAACTACTTCAACTTCGTCGGTTTCCGCTGCAGAAAAAAGTGAGGTAATAACATGAAAAACAGGCAGCACAGCCTCGTCTCAAATCCCCCTCTGTGATAAAATAATGAGGTCGGCAGCAGCTGATCTGAAGCGCCGGCCATCATGAAAGAGGAAAAACAATACCCGTTAAAGCCCCCCGACGCCCAGAGCCAGAACAGATCAAATGTCTGGCACAGAGATTACATGCACTGCAGTCATATCTATTAATGAGGTTGACTGAATAATTGAACTGTTAAAAAAACAACAACAAAAAAAAACATATAATATGAAGGCAACATCTGGACAGTGTTTTGAAGGGACCTTCCAGAATCACCATGTCACTTTGTCTCCCCAATAATGATGAATTTTTGAATGTGGCTGTCGTCTGCGGCGTCTCTGGGACTGGAGGCTGGTTCGACCCAGCGGCTGACAAAAACAGAAGACTCGTTTCCTCTCCTTATTCTCTTTTCTCTTTCCTGAATTCCTTCCTCTCCCCTCGTGTACTGTCTTATTTTGCTGTCTGATTCCTGCTTTGTTCTTTGCTTATTTCTTGCTTCCTTTTAACTCTTGCCTCTGATTCCCCACTTTCTGCCTCTTTCATCATTGAGCTTTAATTGGGGTACTTCTTACTTCTTCTTCTTTACTTCTAGTTGCTGCATGCGAGTGCGCTCTGATTCCCAGCCTGGGCTTGTGTTGGCTCGGAACATGGAGGCTAGCTGTTAAAACAAGAATGCTCGTACCCAGCTCACAATCAGGAGAGCTAGACTGGAGAAGACAATGTGAATTATACAAAAAAAAGAGCTATGTATAGCCTTCTAGTTCCTTTTTAAACATTTACACAAAACCAGTTTATTACAGAACGAGTATAGGGCTCCGATTTTCATAATGTTCCACTGATGAATCATAATGTTACACTGATGAACTGAGGCACATGCTCTCACACCTTATCAACCACACTAGACTGTCTGAAGGCCTTTTGTTGCTGATTTCTGTTTTCCCGCTCTATTTAAGTGATTACTGGCATATTCTGCATGACAATGGTATAATTTCCCATCCACGCTTAATTTGCTGCTCTGGAAATTCAACTGATTGGGTTTTGATTGTTTGTGAACATGCAGGGTTTCCATTTTTCAGAGGTTGAAATTGATGCTGTCATTTTGGCAACATTGTTATAGTACAAATAGGCCTGATGGAGTATTCATGCCCAGCTTTTTGGGAGGAAAATGTGAGCTTTTTCACATGCAAAGCGTAAAACAGCGTGTATTATTTTATGTAATTGGATCCATTAATTGGAATGGGTTGCTTTCAGTGAGACGTGCCTGCGCTAACACATCATCACACATAGGTTTGTGTGGAGTTTGGTTAAGCCTCCTGTTGCCAGTGGAAATATAATTTATTTCACTTTTTTGGTTCAGTTTTCTATGATGCTGTTTTAGCTTTAATGTTGCTGTATGTTGTCCAAAAGCAGCGTGTTCAAAAAATAACAACTCTTTGCTTTGACAGCACTTATTATACATTTCAAGACAGTTCACTTTTATTTCTGACAACAACGTTGTGACATTAGCTTATTTTCTTAAAGCTGCACTGATTAATATTATAATATTATGATGCATCAAGTCACAAGTGAACGTCGTTGACAGACATCATGTTTATAGAGAAATGCCACTGGACTCTGCAGTTCCCCTCAGCTCTCTGGAGTATTTTAACATCTTGTATCTCTATCTATTATTCTCTCATCATCATCATCATCATCATCATCATCATCATCATCATCATCATCATCATCATGATTTCCTTTTTGCCACTGTTTTCAGTGAAAAATATGCTCTGCATTAATTGCAGTAGGAGGTGACAATCTCCAGGATTCATGTGCTGTGAAGTCAGCATTGCACTTGCCCGACAGAAGCAGGACTGGTTCTGTCTTGTCTGCTCTTGAGATGGCTCTTTGAAGGGAACCGGGTTCTTCTGGAACTAATATACATACTACTGGTGTGATATCTGTGTTCTCTCTCTCTCTCTCTCTCTCTCTCTAGCGATGCAAATAATTTGTTGACCCGGACTTAGAGATATTATTTTGGCAAATATTACACAAAAATTTGCTTTAACATTTTTGTTGTCATCCAGATGCTGCTGCGTTTTCTTTGGTTCATTTTGTCTTAAACTGCTGTGGTACTGACTACTGAGGCACTCACGTGAAGGCAGGGTGCCAGATGTTTCTTCAATACATCTATGAGTTCAAAGCATTGAGCAGCTGAACTCTTTGTGCAGTCTAAGTTTCATATGATCAATTTTTCTGTCAACATTTATAATTTTACACTAAACCTGATGGCAAAGTAGGCTATTTCCATGTTTTAACCTACATTATATAACCACAGGCTACTGTTTACAAAAGTGTTGTGCTTGCAACAACTTAAACACTATAATGATACTATATCCTTGTTTTTTTACTGTAGTCTCCATTTTAGGAAGCCTGCTGTTAAAAACATTGTTTAATTTGTTGAAATGTAGATCCATATCTTTAGCACCTTTTTACTGCAGCTTTGCATTTAATTCTTTTCAGTTTTATTTATATAGAGCCAAATCATAACAGAAGTTATCTCATGACACTTTCCAAACAGAGCAATTCGAGACCATACTCTTTATAATGTCACCTACAGAGACCCAACACTTCCCACCATGAGCAAGACCTCGTGACAGTGGCAAGAAAAGACTTCCTTTATGAGGCAGAAACCTCATACAGAAACCTCAAACAGAGCCTGGCTCATGGTGGACAGCCATTGAAAAATTAGACTTGAGACACAAATAAAAGCTTCGGGTTCCAGGCCTGCAGACAGTTGCATAGTTTTTTAAAAACATATCTGTCTAGACACGGGGTGAGATTAATGACTATATATTGCAGCAACCCTTGAACTTGAAGACATCATGATTTTGTTACAACGTGTCAGAATTCAAAAAGCTGCAGGCACAGCACACATTATATATCCTGAAACTTATCTTCATATACTCACAGTATAACAATATGATACAATCTCTGCTGTCCAAGAAAGAACCTCCTCTGTCACCCTGCTGATGTTTAATCCACGACAGCATCGAGCTTTTGAAAAATGGTTGTGTTTGTTAGAGGCAGTAATATTAAATTTACATGGATATTTCATTTTTATTAAGGCTAGCAGTACTGCTGAAAGGATAGCAACATCAGTGGATGGGTCGACCACCACTTTGGTCCAGATGGAATTTTCATTTTTTGTAATTATTATTGGATGTTGCTCCGTCGAATGTTTCATTTTAGCCTTCTAGACCTCAGAAGAATTCTTAAATGTTGCTGCAGTTCACTGAGAACCATCACTCAAATGAACAGCTCTATATCAAAAACAGAAAGAAATTGACAATCACAAGTTGTTTTTAAAGTCACCGTGACCTGTTCAGTCCTTCCTGCTGACTCTTCGGCGAACTGTCCCCCAGAAAACAGCCTCTGTCTGGGCAGTAACAGCTGGATGAGTCCTACTGTTTGCTGATGGTGACTATGTGATGCAATTTGAGCAAAACACTTGACTCAATGTCTTTGTCTGTTTCTACTATGCACAGTGGGTCAAAATCTCCCAACAAAATCTTACAGCTTCCATAATGTAAACTTGGACACAATTTGTTGGCAGAGCCATTTTTAGATTTACAGTGGAAACCTGCGAACAAGAAATCAACGTGATGATGTGTATTTCCAATTCTGGTTACTGAAGACAAATGAAACTATTTAGAATACAAAGCTGAGGACTTTGTATCAAAACATGCTATGCCGTCTACAGGGTTAGACTAGATACTTAAAACATAGAAAACATTCACATCATCCTCAGCTGCACTTTCTGTTTAGTGCCATTTAGCAACTATTAGCATGCTCATGTGCTAAACTAATTTATTAAACTTGTCAGCTTGGCAGCTCCTGAGGTGTGACTGAAGAACAGTTCGTCCAACCTTTCCTCTGTGGGGAAAGAAAATATTCATATGAAGCAAACTAAAGACACTCTTGACATTTCTGTGAAAGAAGCACGATGATCTGTCTTTGTGCCAGACACACGGAGATGAAATATGTATCGATCTTCTGAGTTAGACAGCAAATAAACATATTTCCCAAAATGTCAGTGTCCCTTTAATATCTTATTCGATTTTGCCTATAGAAATGATGAATGCTTCATAATTCTCCAGCGTCTTTTACACACAGCTCATTACATGTAATTATAAAGGCATGCTTACATTACACTTGACTAATTGCTAATACCTCCATGCACAGCGCGATAGTATCCTTTTTAGGAATATAATGAATCCACGGCAAGTGTCTAACATGAGCTGTAAGAAATTATCATCACACACACAGTGGGCAGAACATTGTACGAGCGGTACTTAACACTTGTTTCACACACTTGAACACACGAACACACAGTGGGAAGTAGCCCATCTGTGGGCCACCAGATAGCGCTTGTAACACTTTAGATCTCTCTTGTAAACACACGCACACACACATTCAGCGTGAACATCATCTTCTGCGTAGTAGATCACGCTTGTATCTCACGCACACAGCCAGCCCACTAGATAATGCACGTACTAATTACAAAATCATAAGGTCATTAGCAGACTGCCCACTCAAACAGAGAGCATGGGAATTGTATGCCAGGGTATTAAATTATTACAGTTCACAGTGCACCATTAGAGGAAGGGCTCAGGGGAAGTGGCCGGTTACATTATTACTGTTATTATTATGTAATTACAAAGGTCAGATGGAAGGCTTATGTTTCATTGTCATGTAATGATAATACATTTGCTATAATGCCATATTTGGAGTGTATTGGTGTTCATTTCTCCACCATATGTCCCCATATACTCCATAACACTGCATGAGCTTTGTGCTGATTAACAGACCAGAAAGTTTCCTTGAAATATCTCCACACTAAGCATCGTAAGCATTCTGATATTCAGGGAATACGAGCCCCAGCGAACAGCAACAACATGATTTACAACTATTTCTTTCCCCAAAACTATTTACTTTCAATTTGTTCAGAGGCTGGGGGTTTGTTTACATATCGGCAAACACACACTGTACTTTGAAGGCAGCTTTAATGTCGGTATAAAAAAAATATATTTCACCATCTTTAACATTCTTGATTACATTGCCTCAGCCCCGTTCTGTAATGCATGCAAAATGCTGTTTATGGGAAACCGCATGAGGAACGACTTCCCAGAGCGTGTTTGAAAGAGGGCTATTAACTCTGAAGCTGGTGTACCCAAACAGCTGCCGAAGAAATACAGCTCAACTCAGCTTCTAACCAGATGTTTTACTTTCTACAGCCATAAAGCCGCTATTGGCCTTTAAAAAGAAAGACAAAAAAAAAAAAAAAAAAAGTGAAATGTGTGTTGTAAAAATGGCCGTTAAATTACAACACCAGTCAGTTTAAAAGCTCGGATTCCCAGAGTCTTTGAGAGGTTGGAATTGATTTTACTAAACAATGTTTTAGTATGCCTCTGTTCAATCATAACTGAAAACTTACATTAGAATCCAATATGGGCGAGCTACAGAACTGTAAACATCCTATTTTTGAGAAAAGTAAAATACACCAGTTCAATAAATCATTGTAGAAAGTAACCCGTTATCATTTTCTATCTCACAGTAAGTAAAAACATTAACTTTAAAGGACCAGTATGCAGAATTTAATTGTGGCATCCATTGGTGTAGTTGATGATTGTGACCCTCTCACCTCACCCTTTCCTTCCTACTGTGACGCATGCCAAAAACACAAAAGGCTCTATCCAGAGCCAGTGTTAAGTTTGACCATTCTGGGCTTCTGCAGAAGTGTTGCATGGCAATGCTGCCATGTACATATAAAAGGTTCCTTTCAAGATAAGAGGAACATGATTCTTTTTTTCAGGCTATTAAACACTAATATACACATAGTTATACATATTACATTACATTTCTGCCATCTATAAATAGAGCCTCTAAATCTGACACAGTGGACCTTTAAATTTGCTCTCAATTTAATATGTATGTATGTTATTTTCACATTTTAATAACACTGCAATATGGAGTTGTGGAAAAGAGCAGTTAGCACACTGTATAATATGAACTATGCAGCATAACAAGTGGCTTCATAAACTGTTGACCGTAACTCGACAAGGGTTGGTTCTGAGCAGCGATATATGAATCATCTCCATCTTGATTTGTGGCTGTCTGTTTGTTTTAGTTCACGCCAACCATCACTCATCATCAGGACTGATTCCACTACAGAGGCTTGTAGCTTGGTGCAGGGATCATGCTGAGTCCTTTATGGGTCAGGTGATTTTTGACCCTGTTTCATATGCAGTCCATGAACATGGTTTTTGAAAGTATGTAGGGAATTGGTAGCTTTTGCATGGCTCTAAGCGAATTAGTGTCCTTTTTACATTTTCCAGGCGGTCTATTGTAAACCCAGTCACAACAGCAGGGACACAAGGAAGCATGAAAATCTGATTGTGAAACTGGATCATGATCATACAAAGCTGAGCTGTGGCTCAGCTAACTGTCTACACGCAGATTTCAAGTAAACTGTTAACAGTGTCTAAGGATCACAATAATCAGCTGATATACAAAAGAGCAGATTAATATTTGAAAGAAGGTTTTTAAAAAGTGTTTTAAATAATGGCTAACAGCCATAGATGCATACTATACTGTATTTCACCAGAGCTACCTGAGCCCAAGAGTGATCCATCATACCTTCATAGCCTAAGCAATATTAATGCTGCTATTCAGTGAATATTTTATTAAAGGTCCTTAAGTCTAACTATACAAGAGATTAGAAGAATCTACTGACAGTATAAAGAATGGACAGCACGTGTGTGATGTCACCCACAGGTTTCTCAAGTGCCGTTTTGAAGCTCAAAATATGTGGCTCTGGTCGCTGTCATGTTGATAGTCCTACCCCTTCTGCCTTCCACCTAATTAAAATCAGCAAAGATGTGGATCACTGATGGACCTGAGGCAGGACAAATAACTACAAAAAACTCACCCTCATACAGTTGTCATGAACGGGGAAATTAGCTATAGAGACCAAAACTGTTTTTTGTACCAGGCTGTAAACATGTTTATTTCTGCTGTGAAGTTGGACATTTTAACATGGGGGCTTATGGAGATTAAGGAAGTGTGGTTTTTGGCACTTCCACATAGGCTTCACTTCACAGCCATGGAGGTTGCTGCTCAAGAGCAAACAGTGACTAGCTGGTGATTGGAGCATTTAGCTGGTAAAGAGACAGATACTTTTTCACAGGATCAATGACAGACTTAGATTTATCATGTGGACACAAACATAGCTCCAAATGAATTTAGCTCAGAGGATCACAGCAGACCTACTACACCCACTCTGGTCTGAATGTTCACTTTTACCTTCAGGGTGAAGGTATATCATGACCAGGATGAGGGCCGAATGAGGCATCACATCCTTTGTCCCAGGCTGCTTAAGAAGCTTTGATCACATGGGATGAGTCTGGCACTCTCTTGAACTTGGTGTCTTTATCAGTTTCTTAAATTATGATTTAATAATGTCTGTATGACATTATCTGTCTGTCTGTCAGTTACCAGTCTTCTATTTCTATTTTGAAGTTTTAAGAATAGCTACCTGTTAATTCCAGTTTGTTATTGACTTTATAGTGCAATTAACACTGAAATAGAGATCTGTTCTTTTTAAATCTGCACAGATTTTGACACTGAACTTCCAGTTTATTTTACAAATGACCAATGAGGTTCTATATTCATATGTATTTGTTGCTTGGAGGCACATCTGTCTCTTCCTGCTCTTTCAGTTATTAGTCTGATTGAAATATTGTACAGCATTTTGTTCCCCATGTACAGAGCATTTCTTTTCTTTTTTGCAAAACCCTTCATACAAAACATCCATTTTTAAAGAGAACTTTTGACAACCTAAAAGCATGAAAGACCATTCAAAAATATAGTAGTAGTCCTCTTAGCCATCTGACTGTTCTCAATCAAGCATTTGTGGCAGATGGTACCTAACTTTTGAAAGATAAAAACCTATTCGTGTAACTGCAGCTCTTGAGCTGAACTATAATGTATGATGGTTAGATGTTCATCTAAACAAGGGTTTTCTGGAACATCGAGCTCAGATATGCAGACTGAAAATAGAGCCATCACATCATATCTGAGAATTTAGGAGGATTTCATATGACAGTTACATACATAAATGAAAAATACGATCATATCCATCCATCCATCCATTTTCTGTGAACGCTCATCTTCATCAGAGTCGCAGGAGGCTGGAGCCTATCCCAGCTGACTTTGGGTAAGAGGGAGGGTAAATATGATCATATACTTTAGATTGTACAGCTTCTGTATGACCTGGGACTTCCTGCAATTCTAAGCCATTGTGGAAATTTTAGTTCCTTGTAAATGGGACAGAAATTGTAGTAAGTAGTAAATCTCCAGAGCAAATGAAATCCCATTGTAATCAAAGTCAGTAATTAGTGGAAGTCTTCTGTTTGTCTTTTTGATAGGACCCAATTGAATTACACTGTGGGTTGGTCACAAACCCCAGAGGTTAAGAGATAATAAATGACGTTTAATGAATTCATTCTCTAAGATCCCCACATACAGGGTGTGAGAACAGGGCTTTAAGGCAAGCTCTGATAGAAACGTCCAAGCAGAGGTCTGTGGACTCGGTCAAATGTTAAATCATGTGTCCACACAGTGTTTAATCTCCATTTAAAGGCCGACAAACTGTGGAGCAGTGGTCTAACACGCACAGATCCTCTGTGACAGCGCTCTGACAGGGTGACATTTTGGCAGACCACTGCCTTCAAAGCCACCGCGTGACTTTCCTCTCAGTCAGGTCCGGAGACTCATCACTGTGTGGATGGGTAATGATGGAGCTGCCAATTATGTTAATTGGACACAAAAAAGAAGTAAGGCAGCGTGAAGGAATGAGGAGGGAAAGGAATTAAGTCTTTGTCGTTGTCGGACTGAAGCAAAATATCACCACTCCGTAACATGTGTGAGAGTGTTTGAGGGGTACTGCAGTGTGTGTTTCCATCAACTAGCTTTAAGAGCATGATTGAATAATCTCTGCCACACAGTGGCATTTTATTGCAGCTTTACGTCTAACATATGTATATTTTTCGTGCAGCCGCTGTATGTGAAAGATATGGTAGCTCTTTATGTAGTGGTTGAGTAGGGGGGTTCTCAGCATTGATTGGATACTGGATGTGTGATGAAATGATAGCTAATTAAGATAAATATTTTATTTTAAATGTATTTCTATTTACATGTTGAAGAACGAACTGAGACCTTGTTGTATATTTCATGTTAACCTGTCAACTCTCCATTCCAGAGCTCTGATCTGATTGGCCAGTTTGAACTGGAGAGACTGTCTCTCATCCTTTATATGGCATATATTTCTGAGGGGGTTGGTAGAGAATGTTACGTGAAGAGCCACACCTCAACTGCGGCTGTGGCTCGGAGGTAGAGCGGGTCGTCCACTAATCAGATGATTGGCAGTTTGATCCCCGGCTCCTCCAGTCTGCATGTCGAAGCATCCTTGGGCAAGATACTGAACCCCAAATTGCTCCCGAAAGGCTGCGCCATCGGTGTGTGAATGTGTGTGAATGGGTGAATGAGATATGTAGTGTAAAAGCGCTTTGAGTGGTCGGAAGACTAGAAAGGTGCTATATAAGTACAGTCCATTTACCATTTACCTGTCTGAGCTGTGGGCTTGTAGCTGTGAGTACCAGCATGACAAGTCAGATACTACAACATCAAGGTGTTTGTTTCTAACTTTACTGCATATTCTCTTTTTGACATGCTAACATTTCCAACTTTTCTAGCAATAGTTTGGCTTTCTTTACTTTACTTTACTCTGTGCATAAAAACAGGTTAATGGAAATGTACCAAATGACCATCATGTGGTTAAGTTGGTCAGCCTGTGTTCAGTCCATGTCTTAATCGATAGATAGATAGATAGATAGATAGATAGATAGATAGATAGATAGATAGATAGATTTGGTGATAACAGTATAAATAGAATAAACTCTAAGGAGGAAGAAAATATGGTTCTATCTATAAAAAATATACATAAGAAAAATATACATAGGGACCTTCAAATTGAAGTGACAACAACTAATAATCAGTGTCACTGAATTAGTAGCTTTTAGCAGTTAGTTTGCTGCATCATCATTAAGTCTGAATCTTGAAGGAATTAATCATCAAAACGATTTAATTTAATTATTTTCACCTCTATCCTGAGGTAAACAGCAAAGGGAAAGAAACTTCATTGCTCTGTAGTTGGCAGCAGATACTTGTGTACTGCTTGTCAAATGGCACGTGTGTCTCTTATGTATGTTCAACAGTTGTGTATGACTGTTCTCATTTGCAGCAGTGGTCATTTGTCCAGTCACATAGAATGACCTGTCGAGGTTAAAGAAACTGTACTAACTAGCTAGCACAAAAGGAAGTAATGAAATTAAATACACATAAAGCTAGAAGGTTTGTGTGGTCCATAGTGTTAGTGTTCTTTTTATTCAAATACCCCCCCCTTGCTTCATGAATCAAGAAAACACGGCTTCTCTGCTTTTAGAAAAAAAATCCAGGAGTTATCTAGATTTGGAATAAATAATGGTAACTGCAAACAGTATCCACTTTGATGTTGTTTTCTTGTAAATGTAATCATGTGTAGACAATATTTACACTGAAATGATCATAACACATGACATAGTCAGCAGGAGTGCATGAAATCTGTTGTCTTATTGTGGAATCCTTAATTTCTGAAACAAATAACAGCATGATGCAACAGTTGTACTTTCCCTGTTAAGACAGTGTAATTAGATTACAGTTCAGTGAAATTACATTAGCCTAAAAACACTGTTAAAGACAGGCACTGCAAACACACTTTTGTGTGTTAATTAGGAAGAACATTGAGTAGATTGTTAATTAAGATTTGATTAAAGATCCAGTTAGAGACACAGATTTAGACCATATTAAGTATGCATAGAGGTTGCCATGGTTATCTGTTAACTTCAACCAGAGGGAAATAACCAGATGCAAATGAGCTTCATGTGGGGAGTTTTGGGTCTCTTCCTCCACCCAGTAGGGTTTGTGATGAGATGACACAACATAATAATTTATAGAGTCTAACTACATCCCAGAGCTCCTAAAAGTCCATGAAATAATAAAATAAATAAATGATGCCAGACAAACTGCTAATATTCCACAAACCATGGCAGTAAAGTACAGATCTGCAGTGAAAAGAATGGACAGTTTACCAGATATCACTGCCAAGTGGAGAAGCATCCAGCATATTACAAAAATAACTTATGGTGGTAAACAGATCATCTATTCAATATTAACATGGGTGAATTTCTATTAACACTGGAAAAATGAAGAGTCTAAGTGGAGGGATGCACTTTCGAACCACACAAATTAAATCAAGTGTAGAACAATATTTATATGATTTGTGAGTTAATTAGCTAGCTGATACTCAGCAGCCACATTCATCATGAATAGATATATTATTTTTCTCATTTACCATCCAGATAATAACGTTATGTAAAACTTCCCACATGCAGTCTGATACAACCTCCTGTGATTACCTAAAAGTATCAAAGCAATTCATTTTGAAAACTACATGTGAGACATTCATTCTGTGAATGTTCTTTCTGTGATTAACCTCCACAGTCCCAGGCCAAGATTTGAATGTTTTAAACCTGCTATTGTGGTTTATGATATATTATACAACAGGTAGTTCAGACCAAGCAATCTGCACACCTCCCAAATGTTTATTTTGAGACTGAAGTGCCCCACAGTATAAACACATTGTCTGTCGTGCCAATAATGATGGGTCAACTTACAAAACGCATTCATTAGGTATCTGAAAGTGTCAAATGTCAGTGTTTATTACAAAACATTAATCCAACAAATTAGTACAAATAGATTTTTGGTTTTTGGAGGGAGCATAAGGCACAGTAAATATATCAATGTTCTCACCTAGTTTAGTACTGAAGACAGTCAGAAGCAGCTTTATTATGACATTTTAGAAAGCGTTCGCTAAGCTTAGAACGAAAAAAAAAGCACGTAGCACTGTACTAATCACATAACGATAGTCATATTTCACTTAAAATTAAAGAGCAGAAACTCTGCTACAACCGCATACAAGTCATATTTAGACACGCCAAACAACTCCAACACCAAGCAAATGAATTATCAAATATCAAAACCTGTATAGCGTCAAAAAGTCAACCCACTCACCACATTTCCATTGCTAGTGCTCTGACACTTCATGCTACACAAACGATGTGTCATATGAAAGTTGAGACTGAGACGATTCCAACAGTTACCATCAGTGTCGCTCTATTACGAAAACTCAGTAAACCAGTAGCCAAAGAATATCAACCAAGCTACCAACCAAACTGTCAAGTGTCAAGTTTTTTTGTTGTTGTTTTTTTTGCATATGTTGTTGTTAGTTGTATCTGTAAATGTTATTATGGTTTTAAGTATGAAAAATATCTCCTGAAATGTCAGAATCAGTCTTTAAATGCCAAACATGTGTAGTACGTTTGTTTAAAAACCTCCAAATATCCAGAAATGTTGGAGAAAACATGGTCAGTGTGTCCTTGTGGTACTCATGGACCTAGCAGTAGCTCATGGTTTACATGCCCTCAGAAAAATTGGATAAAACCACAATTCCTGTAAAGCTGTACAGAACAGAAAGAATCGTGGAGTCAATGAGGTTTCTTATGGGCTCCCCCCATTTTTTTTTTTGCGGACAAGACAAGTTTCCTCTTTCCTGGCAGCCACTGGTTGCCATTACTTTCACGGTAGTGTGAAAATTGATGTGCAGAAAGTTGAGGCTTGTTTGTTGTTTAAATCAGTCACAGTGAAAATAACTTCTGATCCTGTTGTTGTCAGTGTCCCATTGTTGTGTGGTGGAAGAGTGGATTGATTTAAATCTGTCACACATATATAAAAATGTCTCCCTTGATGGCTCCTATGTACTGCACAAAAAGACACATCTGAACCATCTAAAATGTTTGGAAGTACTGTAAATGAGTATGTGTGATTTGTAGTAAATGTTTGGAAGTCGTGTATTAATTAAAATTCAGCTTAGGCATGATGAGAGCGATTGAAAATCCACTACAGACAAGTTAACAGTGACTTAGGATTGACATTATTTATTAAATTAATGAATTAAAGTAATGCCAAAATATTTATTTCTTTACTTTCCAACATGGCAATGATAATACACACTCACACAGCCACACAAACCACACAGTCTGCAATATCTTCACACAGCGGATGATGGTAATACTAACCAAATATCAGAGCAATAATTCTGGCAGCTTTTTGGATGTAATGTGTCTGCCTGGTAATCCAAGGGGAAACAAGATAAGACATATGATGTCACTCATAGGGTCAACAATGGCTTTCAGTGGCAGAAACAGCAGTGTTATGAAACACTGCTAGTAATGGAGGATTCTGAGCAGCCGCATACTCTGTATAGCCCCCCGTCACTGATAAGAAGCTGGGGAGGAAAGGGGCGTTTAGACTAGGGTGACCAAACGTCCTCTTTTGCCCGGACATGTCCACTTTTTACGTCCTGTCCGGGCCGTCCGGGTTTTTTTTATAAATTCATAAAAATTTCCTGTTTTCACTGTTTTTCATGGGACCATTAAGCGTGTACTTAGATTGAGTGGCGCTTTGCACAGAATACTACGGTACTTTGTTCATTTACCTCTGAGAAGCCTGTCTGAATTTGTGTCTCAAGGCCGGGCCGATTGTGCTCTTTTTTGGAACTCAAAATATGGTCACCCTAGTTTAGACAAGGAAACAGTTGTCAATATCCTGGAATTGCTGCTCGTGACTGAGTCACTATGGTTACAGGTTTCAGAGTAGATGTGTACTTCACACCACAACACTTGAGAATTTCCCACTACACACCTACTCTGGCTGTGATAATGTGTGTGTGTTGAGAAATGTCCAACAGGCTCGTGTTCTTTCTCCATAATTTCACCAGGTTTCACATTCCCTTCATTTAAAAAAAAAGTTTATGATGCAGTTTCAGAGAAAGGTTTCTACTTGATAGTTGGTGTTTCACAACCTCAGTTTATATGACTGCTGCGAGTGTCATCTCAGTGTTTGTTTCCTGCACCTCGCATCAGCTTGATCCACAGCTGAACTGAGACCTGTTCCAACTAGCAAATTCCCTGTGTTACGGCCAGCCGTTTTGTTCTGAACCAGAGTGTGACCTATGTCTTTCTGAGGATCTTTGCCTAGGTGCTGATCAGCCACAGCTGATTCCAATCCAGCTGATTAGGGTGTGGCTTGTTTAAGATCTGTTTCTAACAGAGACTGTGGGGAACCTGGCTGAGAGTGCAGGGGTGCGGTCGAATAGTCAAATTTGCTTAGGAACCTTCCTAACTGAGTGAAATGACCCGGAAGTATTTACGTAGCCGCCATGATAAGAGCTGTTCGAATTCTCTAACTGTTAAGGAAAGGAGCTTCAATGCTTCCTTTATTATCTCCTTTAGCATAGGATACACCGGACCATCCTTTACGAAAGGAAAGGAGGTAATGCCGTCCCACAATTCCTTGCGGCAGCGACAAAAAAAATCTGCGCACCGTTCAGTCATTCACAACCAGAAAACATGAATGTATTTAAACAGTGTGATGCAGACTGCAGCAGAGAGAGCGTGTGAATATGAACATACCTGTTGACGTGATGTAAAAACTTTGATCATGAAGTGTGTTCTGTTGTTGACTGTGGAGCTGTGTTCACACACAGAGTAAAAACTGTTTGTAACTGTGACATCCAGCGTCCTGCAGATCATCATGAAGTTACCGCTGCTGATTAATCATATATCTTTGCCATAACTCGCTAATATGTTTCTATCTGAGTGGACAGGAGGGTGAGCGACCATACCAGCGTAACAAACACTTCATTTGACTTCTGTGACAGGTGGACAATATTCATTTTTGTTATTTGAATTCTGACGTTGATAATGAAGTCACATTTTTCACCGGGTTGTCCACGTTTATATTACCTGCATGAAACAACACGGTCAGAGCGCACAGGGAGTATCTAGTAAGTATCTCAGATGCGCGTTTTGTAGTCCATCTTCTGGACTTTGTAGTTTTACCACAGATCATGTCAATAACATTCGCCGTCGCATGATGACGTAGTCTAAGTGTAAGTGCAGTCGGATTCTCTGAACACTGTGGTCGTCTTCTCCTAACTCCTTATGAACTCTCCTTCACATCTTTCCTTGACCTCGTGATGTTTTCTATCGAGGTCAAGGAAAAGTGGTTAGGAAAGGACTTAGGAGCTAATTTTTTTGACTATTCGACCGTACCCCTGCTTTGGTCTCCTCCACATGGTCTGAGAAAGATTTCCCCGTGTTCTGGTTGTTTGGTTCGTCTTCTAATTGCGAATTCCCTTGCTTGTCTTGTGTCACTAGTCACTTTTGTGTGTTGTCACCCTTGATTTCACCACACCTGTAAATAGCCACTGTTAATGACGCAGTAAGAGTGAACTGCCTTTTCTCTTGGTACATTTTTCTCTTGTTTTTGGTTACGTTTAGGAAGTTAGCTTCAGTAACGTTATCCAGAAAACATTGTAAATCTGTATAAAACCTTGGAGTCATAAGTTTCTGAAGAGTTGTTGTGAAGTTCAGAATGTGATGGCTCTGGCTGTTTCTCATTTTGGTAGTTCTGCCTCTGCTAGCTAATCCAAAAATGGTCAAAGATGTGGAGTGTGGGTGGAGCTGATAAAGTCTGGTTGTACAAAGAAGCCACATGTGATGGCACCTATCTCTCAAAGTGGCCATGCTCTCAATTATGCGTGAGTTTAAAATTAATATAGCGGCTTATGGAGATTGACTTGTTTTGTAGCCAGCCTCAAGTGGCCATTCAAAGTACTGTACAAGTACTGTTTTTGGCTTCATTTCACAACCACAGAGGTTGCAATAAGTCACTCTTCGTCAGTTTGAATAAACTCGCTGACACGTAAATCCTGGTAGATTGAAGTCTCCAAAGGTAACGCATGTCTGTAACAAGACTGGAAACACTAAAATCATGTTTTCAACTAAAATAGTCTTGGCAAACCAGGCCCCATTAAGAATCAGGTTTCCCCTCAAAACTATTGGGTGGACTATCATGAAATTTTGACATTCATGGTGTTCAGAGGGTGAATCATACTCACTTTCATGTAGCACCCCTATGAGGTAGACTTTTCGGTATTGGGTGAAATATATATGAGAGGTTTCTGCAACATTTGCTACAGTTAAACATATGCTTATATTCAAGGCCCCTTGAGGATCGTGCCTTAAAGTACTGGCCACAAAGCAGATGGTCTAGAGTTATTAGATGTGGGAAAGCAATTAAAGATTAAATGATTACAGAGGATCTATTTTTCCAATACAGATTTTCTCACATTTTATCTAACAAATGGAGATATGTGAGGTTAAAAGGCAGAAGGGTTGGATTCAGTGCGCCCCAGAACTTGCTCATACCCATGTGAACATATGCACTGATGCTCATACAGGCTTTTGCAGACTACATATGGCATGTAAGCACATGACATATATGCGCTAGCACTTTCCAGTCTGTAACTACATATGGAGACCCTGTGTTTTCAGTTGCGCGCAATTACAGCCAAGATACAACTGATCTGCATATGTTAATAATTTAGCATAACACATCTCTGTAATCTTTCATCATACCTCAGGTGGCATCTGTGTGTCTCTGTCTGTCTCATATGCGCTGTAATAATAACATGAAGCAGCTCTTGAAGAGCAGGAGCAAAGACACCTGGGGCCTTAAAGAATCCCACTCAATGTTAAAGTCAAACCCAACGTCATCCCTGGACCATAGTCATGTTTGACAGTGGCACAGTTTGACGCAATGTCTTTCTAAAAATGTGCCTTTGACTTAAATTAACACCTCAGGGCAAGGGGTTGAACATCAGGTGCATTCATAAATAAGCCCTCTGAGCACCATTATGGTCTGGCATCAATTTAACATTTTATTATTTCAGAGTGGTACCTGAAACTCCCTGGAATTCTCTCTTGTGTAGTTCTGCATAAATGAGTCCTTAATACTGGAAATCTTTAACTCCCTGGTCTTGGGTTCTTCGAAAGGGTTTTTGGTTAGATGCTGGAAATAAGCTTAAGGGATTTTCACACATTGTTCTATGACAAATGCATGACAAGTGTCTAAACGAGGCTAGAGAGGTTGTCAGGGACATCAAATGTGAGCACACTGAACCTGTAGACTGATATTCCGCATTGACGGCCTTATTGTGTTTATACACTTGCTCTTGCAAACAATTATAACTGCAATTTTCCAACTTCTACATTTTATTTTAAAATTGAATTACAAGTTGGAAGGTTAGTGGTAGTGATGCTGACGTTAACATTAATGCAAAATCCCATTGGCTTTTTGTCAAAGGAACCAGGGTGATCATAACTTCTTGGGTTGGCCTGCAAGAATCCCAGCAGCACTTCCATTTATCCAACATTTAGAAGAGGTTCTGGTGTTTACAACACAGCCAAACAAACTGACCTTTTATTAGCTGTTAGACTGAAATCTGTATTTTCTGATCATGCCATGAGCAACTGATTTCAACGTGAACACAGCATGCGTAGCTGGAACTTCATCCAACAGTTCATGTTTGACGTTTTAACCCCCAATGCTGCATTCACATGAATTCAGGCAGATCATAGATGGCATTTTAGTGGATAAGAGCAGGACAGTAAAAAGCAGAGAATACTGTCAACAGCGATGGTAGATTGTAAAATATTTTAACTTTCCTCCAATGGACTGTACAAACAGATATTATGCTGCTCCCTCACACAAGAAGGAAGCATGGCTGGTCTGGACAAAGAGAGTCAAAGAGGACAAAGTAGCTAATGGTCATACTTGTTCCATTTTGTTGTCCTGCCGTTTGCTATTCCTTGTGATGTCCAGAAAGTGTTGTCCATCTACTGTGTAACATCTACCATCCATATGAATGCAGCATAAGCCACAGTACAGCTATTTAACATGATGACCCCAATGAGCTGTAGACCACCTACATTAAAAGAAACTATTTTGCTGTCAAGTTTTCAAGACTACATTTTTTTTAAAGGTGGAAAGACATTTTTTTTTTTTTTTTTTTTTAACCAGTGAATGGAGATATGAAATAAGGTATGCTCATTTGCCATGGAGATCAGTTTTTCAGTCCATTACTAGCTATCTCCATGACAACTAAGCAAACCCCATCCAGTGATTTAACTGTGATAAGTCATAGAAAGCTATGAAAATACTGAAGTAACTTAAATAAGTGGAACTTTGGTTCAATAACCTCTTAAGACTAACTGCTTAGTGTGATGGCAATCAGAACCACAGGAATAAATACTGCATAGCACGCCCTGACATTCATTATCACTGATAACAGTGAACCTTGTATGCACAGTTTCTATGCACAGAATCAGCTGTTAAACCTACTTGTTGGCTAACTGACTGGTTTTAAAATGTGCAGTGTTGTTTTTACAGAACTAACTAATCATTCTTCCTGTCTTTGCAGTTGGATAAAGCCCATTTCTGATAGAAATCAGATAGATTCTTTTGAATAGATAGAGGCTGTGGTTTTAATCATCAGACTTTGACACAGAGCAGCATTCAGCATTGGCTGGTAGCTTACAATCACTAGAAGGTAAATGGGCTAAACATGGGTGAATAAATTAATAATTGGATCAATGAAGCAGTTTGAATCTAAAAAAAGTGTCTTTATTGTCCAGACGTTACCAACACCCAACCATTTATTCACACCTGACGTTCCAATCACCCAGTCTCCCCTCTCCAGAGATATCCAGTTGTTTGCACTGGAGCACCATTTTTAATCACAGGCGATTAACTGGTCGATTTTAAATGCTGCTGTGACTTGAATCAATAAGAGGAATGTTGTGGTTTAGTGGGCTGAAGCTGTGATGCAGACTCCTCAATATCCCTTAACATGTTGCTCAAATCCCACGTACAGCTTTGCTATCTGTCTGAGTGGAACCGTGTTGAACCAGCTGTTTTAATTGGGTGCTAAACTTCCAAAGCCTTGATGATGCCAGCATTGCCTTGAAATTAGCCAAATCTATTAATTAATTAGACTGTCTTTCACCACCTTAAACATTTAACCCCACATCTATTTGTCATAGATGGCCTCCTTATATGTTAAAGGTCAGACATGTTGATGTAAGGATTTAAATGATGACTGAAGTGAAACAAAACTATTACTTTATTGTTTATAGACACATTAATTAAATTAATTAAAGGGAGGTTGACTGCTAATTTCCACTTTTTAAAAATGACTCACACAGTGATCATTGTGATATGTTTTCACAACATTAAAGATGAACATTTAAGGTCAACGTTATTGATCCCAAACAGAAACGGATGATTGCAACTTCAAGAAAGCTTGACTCTTTGATAAGATCTATCTATCTATCTATCTATCTATCTATCTATCTATCTATCTATATATATATATATATATATATATATATATATATTTTTTTTTTTTTTTTTTTTTTTTTTTTTTTTTTTGAGATATTTATTGGATAGAGACAGCTGAAAACTGACAACAATGTGGGGAGAGAGAGATGGGGAATGACATGTAGCAAAGGACCGCAGGTCAGATTCAAACCCTGGGCCGCTACGGCAAGGACTGAGCCTTTGTACATGGGGTGGATGCTCTACCAACTGAGCTAATCGACACCCCAACAAGATCTAGATATTTAAGCTATTTTTTTATTTATTACTGGCCATAATCAGCAGCACTTAGTGGTGTATGCATTGCAAGTTACATTGGTGATACCTGGCAGAATTAAAGGATGTTGGAGATGGACACATTGCAAGTAGTTTGCATTGTAAGAACTGTGCTTCAGCTGGTAGGAGACTCCCAGGTAGACATGCTGGAGAGATCTAGGTAGTGCTAGGAGAGGAGGTTCTCTCTGAAGAGCTGGGTCTCCAGGAGGTATTTGAAGGCAGAGAGGGATGCCCCTGATCTGGTAGGAACTGGAAGTCCGTTCCACAAACGGGGAACAACAGACAAGAAAGGTTAGGATTGACCAGAGTGTACGGGTGGCAGAGCCAGGCGACGTTCATTGTAGGAGCGCACCGTTCGGGAGGTAACAGGTACCTATATAAGGGCATTCAAGTCGGTGAGTGCAGAACTGGAGAAAACGTTGTAGTCAGCATTAGGGATTTAAATTTAATGTGGGCTGCTACAGGTAGCCAGTAGAGCTCAATAAGCAGCAGGGTAACCTGTGGCCTTATGGGTTGACTGAAGACCAGGTGAGCCTGGAAAGGGTTTCACTGTGCACGCTTGCACAAGCTTGGTATTCATTTTCCATACAACTTCTATGGATACTATGTCCATATATCTATATACTATGTGTCTCTGTTTGTGTACACTAGTTTATTAGGTGCACCAAGCTTTATTTAATCACACAGCCCTGCAATGAATCTTTTGCATTCGTATTCATTTTTTTGAGAGAAATTACAGAATATGGCATAAAAGTTTTGTCAATGTGTATGTAACCATGTTCCTACAGTAGCCAGAATGGATCAACTGAACACTGGCTCTAGATAGGACCTTTTGTGTTCATTGCAGCTACTATAGTTTGTCCTTCACACTAGAAAAGGAGATGGTGAGGCAAGAGGGTTGCAATTAGACTAAAATCCTACACACTGGTCCTTCTTTATTTTGTCCAACCCTCTTACATAAATGAGAATAGTTTTAAAATAGTCCCAATATAATCTAAGTATAATAAGCTTCTTTATGGCTGAGTTTTTACATGAAATTACATTACATGTATGAAAGGTAGGATCATGTAACAGACAGGCAACTCAAAATATTTATAGCTGTAAGATGTAAAAGAGACAGATCCCTCTAAAATAAAAGTGAATATTTAATCAGGTTCTTCTTTTATTCCTGGTACTTTGCAAGAGGAATGGAACGGACATATGATTGATGCATTTGTGTCATGGGATAATTCATTATTTAATGGCTGGCTCTGACTTTAATTCTTGAATTACGAAAAAGAAAGGTCAAAGCAAACGGACTGAACAGTTTTCAACATGAGATGACAAGAGGAAAGGCAAAGAAAAAAGAGGTTTAATATATATACATGTGTACACTGTCTAGTGTGGAAGGCAGAATATATATATATATATATATATATATATATATATATATATATATATATATATATATATATATATATAGATTATGGCATGCCGTTCAGGAAATTAAACCTTTGAATATATTGAATAAACCTTTAATATATGGAGTGAACCTGGAATATATGGAATGAACCTTGAATAAATAGAGTGAACCTTGAATATATGGAGTGAAACTTTGAATATATGGAATGAAACTTGACTGATGTCAGACTTCACGGCAGTGCCTGCGGCCATCTTGTTTAGCTTGTGGATGCTGCAGCAAAAAGTGAGTGACAATGAGTCAGTCCGCTCGGAATCTCGTAGCAGCAATATAAAACAATGAGGACATCATTAACACACTGGTGAACGCGTGTGCTGGCCAAAATCCTCCCGATACCCCTGCCCAATACTGTTCTTCTGACGAAGAAGTTCGCTCCCTTTTTAATTGTGGCAGAGCTACTACAACAGGCCAGGCAGCTGTTTATCAGGCCAACCTCAGCATGCCTTCAACCTCACAGGAGTGCCCCACAACAGCCCCTGTGTACTGTATCTCCGCCCGTACACAAGAAAGGGCCCAAGACACAAGATGTAAGAATAGCTAGGTTTTATTTAAAACTAGATGAGGGCTCTCAGTAGAGTGCATATAAAAATATAGATCATATTCTATATCTCAGTGCAGCTATGATGAGCCCTGGTAACAGGGCATCTCCTTCATAAAAAAGCTGAACTATTAACGGAACACTCTGCTGTGTGTAGAGGTCTGTATGTAGGTCTG
>CP136866.1:5098854-5228854 GCA_033000465.1 Sciaenops ocellatus
GAGTCATTGCTGAAGTCAAAGGTCAATGGTGAGGTCAGGAGGGAAGAAAGTGTTCAGGAGCCTCTGATGTCTTATGCTGTAATATTTATTGACACTTGGCCAAGGAGAATTAGAGACACTCTCAAAGTACATCAGTAGTGTCTGAGTCGGTCTCACATTCTGCCAAACTCATCCTGGTGGACAGACTTTAAACCCCAAGATAACACCACAAATACTATACGCCCAGAATTAGCCAAAGAGAATGTCTTTACCCATGGAGGTGTTATTGTCAACATATTCTAGTCTGGAGACACAGATGTCTGTTTACGCAGATGATTTCATCTTGACTACTGACATTATGAACAGATCCACTTGAAGGGGTATGGGGAGGTGACAATGGTCGGTACCACTTCCTGCACGTCTAACCGTATACTGTAGATAGCTACCATGCATTCTTAATAAAGGGAAGCTGTCAATGAGAGCACAGAGCAAATGTCAGGGTTGCCCCATCATCAAAATTAAATTATATTAGAAACTTGTCACTCTGAACTTTAGTTGTCGTTGGAAAACTGATAAACCAAAAATAAATTAATATATATTTACTATTGTTAATAATCCACCATTGTCTTTTCAGTAACTAGAGTCAGTCTTTCAAATGTAAGTACATAAAACAGGTTATATACGTTATGTCCAGAGATTTCCCATACACAGACTTATTATTTAGCACAACAGGCAAGCGACGAATGAATAAAACCCACTGTACTAACCTTTTCTGTAGACAACCATGTCCAAATAATCTCATTAGTTCCAGTGTCTCAAGCTACTGTTGGTGCAGCATTTTTAGTGCTGAACTCCAAATGTCAAGCACTGAACTTTCCTTATAGCAAAGTCATTTATGATGTCTTTAGAGTCCAGTTTCTGGGCAAGTTGACGCTCTAAAGAGAACATTGCCAAACCGTTTAACCTCTCCCTGGACATGTTACCGCACAAGTAGTTTTTTTATGATCTTCATTTTACCAAAGGCTTGTTCGCCTCCAGCCACAGGAAGAGACTGGAAAATGTGCAGCAGGACACACGGTTCTTCATAGAGGCTCTGTAGTTCCATAGTGCGTATGACATTTAGCAGCCCAGGGATCGTCTTCAAAGGTTGTGCAGTGAATTTGGTCTTCAAGTGAATATGTGTGATCTTTCACATGCCAGAGAGTTTTGTGCAGGGCAAACTGACGTTGACCTTTAGCATATTCCTGAATTTCCATCGGTAGTGTCACAGACCAAACCTTTTCTTTGCATGTGACTCAAATATTATTTAAAGTTTTCACAAGTATGTTTATGTCAAATGATTCAAGCTGATTCTTAAATGTTGACCCAGGGCTTGGACCCAGTATTGCACAGGTGTCTGCTTCCTTAAATGCACATCTCATGTCCACACCTTTATCATGGTTTGACTTAGATGTTGGCATTTTGTGTATCTTTTAGATCTTCCAAAAGTTCCTTCCTCATAGAACATTTGCAGAGATGTTTTGTTGATATGTTTAAAACTGGCTTGTATGATAGTATTCTTCCTCCCTTTGTTTGCTGGCGTGCTGCTGCAGCCACATGTATATCAATAGAACAGTGTGAAGTTCAAGTGTTCATGTGGGTCTTCATGTGTGTGTGCAAGAAAAATGAAAAGGATAATCACTCACAAATCATTACTAAATAAAAATGCCAAATATTTGTAGATTCTGGATTTCTCTCATTAATATAATTAAACAAGACTAAGGGGCTACAGATATGCTAGCAGCTCTGTGAGGCTGTATTTAGGCACCATGGTTCTTTGAGGTAAATGCTAACATAAGCCTGCTAACATGCTCACAACAACAATGCTAACCTGCTGTAATTAAGCAGGTAATATTCACAGTTTTCACCAACTTGATTTAGAACTTCAGCATGCTAACATTACCCAATTAACACTAATAACTAACATGACTGCGACTGATGGGAATGTCATCAGTTTTGCAGGTACTCCATATGTATGTAGTTACAGATTGGACCATGTTGACACATATACTGTATGTCTGTGCATACATGCCATATGTGGTGTGCAAATGCCGGTATGAGCATGTGTTTTGCATCAATGTATGTGTGAATACAGGCACAATGAATCCACCCTTCTGTCTTGTTAACCTCACATAGCTCCATCTGTTAGATAAAAGGTGAAACAACCTGTACTGGAAAAAATAGATCCTCTGTAGTTATGTAATCTTTAATTACTTTTACACATCTAATAACTCCAGACCATCTGCTTAGTGGCCAGTACTTTAAGGCATGTCAACTAAATGTTAACATGCTCATGATGATGATGCCAGCATACTGATGTTTAGAAGGCACACGTTTTACCATATCCATGATCTTAGTTAAGTTTATTGGTATTATTATATATTATTATTGGTATGCTAATAATATTAGAAACTAGCACTGAAAATATAGTGCTGCTGCAGATGATGGAATGTCATTGGTTTTGTAGGTATTTGGTCATAATCTTAAAGGTACAGTGTGTAAGATTCGCTGTTCGCTAGATTCTGTAATTTCCGATTGTGTCTGAACGCAACACTCCTCGCTTCGGAGAAGCTACGACTTGGCCCCTGAAGGCTAGCGTTAGCAAGCTGGTCCGCATGCTAATAAAAGCTAATATTAGCAACGTAAATCTAATAAACTAATATATTATCAGAGTTCAGTCTGATAGTGAGATAGTGTTAGCAGACAAGTTTTTCTTTAAGTTGGCGCTCAGAAAACGGATAAATAAACACCAGAGCAGGAGTAGGAGGGGGAGGCCTAACGGGCTGAAGAGCAGTTTCATTTTCCAGTTTTATTTCGAACATGTGCGAGTAACACTGAAAAACAAACAAATCCAGTAACAATAGTCAAAACAAAAATAATGTGAACCCAACATGTCCGAAAAGGAGTAGGATGAAGCGCTTATTTAAACCTACCCCTTGTCCACTACTCAATAATCTTTCTCCCCAAACATATATATTTACATAATACATATTTAAAAAAAAAAAAAAAAAAAAAAAAAGAAATAGAAAATAAATAGATTAAATAAACAAATACATAAATCATTTATCATTTATGAAAACACCCGATTGTTAAAGCCCTTCTTCCTCCCTGTACCTCGTGAAAACCATGTGTTTGTACCGCTTTTTAAACTGGATCATGCTTGGACATTGCTTGAGCTCCACACCCAGTCTGTTTCACAGCCTCACTCCACAAACTGAAAGACAAACATTTTTCAATCTTGTACGTGCCCACTGATGTTTTAAATTGAACTCACCCCTCAGATTATAACCCCCATCTCTGTAAAAACACAATTTTTGAATATTTCCAGGAAGTAGATTGTTTATTGCTTTGTACATGATTTGTGCTGTTTGGAAATGAACCAGGTCAGTGAATTTTAACGTTTCTGATTTTAAGAATAGTGAATTTGTGTGGTCTCTATAACCGGTATTATGAATTATTCTTATGGCTCTTTTCTGCAGCATGGATAGTGATCGTATTGTACATTTATAAGTATTGCCCCAAACCTCTGCACAGTATTGTAAGTATGGTAAAATCAGTGAACAGTACAGAACGTGGAGTGATTTGTGGTCCAGAGTGACGGAGGTAAGTTTATAAACTTTATGTAAAGTTATTATAATCTGACCAACATCAATAAAATACATAGCAGCTCCGTGCTTTGTCACTGTAACGTTAGTTTGCAATTTGATGTGTTGTCGTGGTTACACTTTGATTGACATCATTGTTAGCAGACAGCTGATCTCCGTAATGTTACCGCGTCGTGTCTGACCAAACAGTGAAGCTAAAGTCCAGTTTACATAAATCCTGCAGCAGTTCCATATTTATCACTGTCACAGGTAAATATTACTATAAAATATTAAAAAGCTTTAAAACAACAGTTTTCATTTCTATGAGCAGTAACTGAGGTGTGTATGTATAAACTTATTGTATTGTTATTATATTCTGACCTAGTCTGCATCATAGAGCAGCTCTGTGCTTTACATGTAAAATATTACTGTATCATGCTGTAAAGTGACATTGCCTGGAAAACGTTATAAAATGATTATAGAATTATTAGACATCAACACATTTTTTAGACATGCTGATCAAACGCTTATCAGCCTACAAACTAATCTGTAGTATCACATTTCCAACATAATGTCGTGAAACTTATAAAGCCTCATATTTGTTTTTCTGTGTTTTTGTCTTCAGAGACTTGAAGAGATGAACCTGGAGGAGCACAGTGAGCTCACGACCGAGCTGCTGGAGAGGCAGACAGGGCCTCTGATGATGCACCAGCACAGACATTATATACACACACATATTTAGTCTAGAATTATAATGTTGAAATATGTTGGTGTTCATGAACAGTCATTAATAAAACATGATCAACAGATGTATTTGCTGTATTTATTTCAATGATATACATATGAACATGTACTTCCCGGCAGTGTCATTATGTTACCATTACTACTTCAGGTTATAGTGACTTGTATTGTGTATATTTATATGTATATTTACATAACAGGGCAGCTGCAGCCTCATTTACAAGTTCAACACAAAAACAGCTAATGTGAAAAACAAGACTTTGTAGATATATTTCTTCTTTTAGATTGATAACGCTGGCCACGATCATATAAACAACTTTTTTGAGCAGTAAAAACTGTGAGTGTATCGGTGTGCTGCAGCTCTTTCATTCTATGATCCTGACAGACATGAGCACCATGATTCAGAGATGTATTGTTGGAAGGAGGTCTTCAGGTTTTAGGGTGTATATGCTGCATCTTCTGGCATCTCTCTTGTACAGCCTTCTGAAACTGTAATTACACAAATTTCAATAATTGAATATCAGTTATTCATTATAACTAATAACCTAGACTGCACATGTAAAGAATACATAAGATTGATTATAAACAGATTTGTGTGACAGTTCTGTAAATGGGAATATGTCAGCTGATCAAAGTGAATCAAACTGTGTATTGAAATCACTGACTGTAAATATATATGTGAATATATATATTACAAACTTATTGCAATGTTACTGTATTCTGACCATGTCAGAGTAGTATAGCAGCTCTGTGCTTTACAATGTTACTGTAACGTTACTCTGTAGTTTGATGCGTTGCTGTAAAGTGTCATTGCTTAGGAAACGTCAGCATCGTTACTGATTGATCATATAAATATCATGATGACATCATGCAGCAATGTTTTCACGTCTTTAGACATGTTGATCAGACACTGGTCAGCCTACAAACTTTAATCTACAGTAATACGTGTGTGGCGGTAGAAAAAGCAGTAAAACAAATACACTGCACGTTTTTCTATAAGAGTTGAGAAAAGAAACAATGCTGTGCACTGCACCGGGTTTACATTTCATCATTTAGTTACACTAAATAAACATTTTCCACCAGGACTGTAAAATGTCATCTCTGTGTCTGACTGACGTTAGCTTCAAAACTTCTTCTATTACGTTACACCCAGCTGATCAGAAGATCTCGTAACATCACGGCATAATTGCTGTCCAAATAACAAAAGCTAAACGTGACACACGGACACAGAGACATTACTCTTGGTGATTGTGCTCTGGCTAAAGCTTTCAAACAACAGTTTTCATTTACACACGTAACTTTAGTCTGAATTACCTTTCTAGATGAAAACAGAAAACTTCGGCGTCACGTTGAAAACATTAATCTGTCATCAGTGATATCCGTGAGAGAAAGTCCACGGCGATGTTTATCCGTGTTTTCTGCCGTCCTCAGTCCCGATTTCGTTTTTCTTCTTCATGTTTTCTCTTCTTTGATGCACAGACTCCTGCTCTCTTGGCCCTTCTTGTGCTAAATAATAAATTTGTTCCGCCATTTGTCTAAATGTAACTTCTCAAACTAACAAAACACAACAAAGTTAGCCGTTAGCCATTAGCAACTAGTAAACACGGCTTCCTCCGCCTGTACGTCACATCCGTCTTTTTCTTCGCTTGGCAAAGTAGCGGCGAATTGCTACTGTGCGGCGCAAGATGTTAGCCTCTGTGTAGGGGGACCCGCGGTATATGTACATAAAAAGGCGAAATCTAAAGTAATAAAAACGGAACGACTCGTTTCATAGGGTGACTATATAGCACTAACAACATAGTTATATGTATTATATTCCATTTCTGTTAATAAATCACCATAAATATTACACACTGTACCTTTAAGTATTGGACAAACTGAAATTTTGCCCTGAAGAGGGCATCACCATGAATGAAAATTCAGAGGGGTTACCAAAGTTATTACAATTTATGAATGTGAACAGAATTTCACGGCAAGTCAACTAAACGATTTAAAATCTGTCTGAAGCGAATCTGCTGGGTTTACTATTCCATTCCATTCCAGCTCTTCTGGAAAAACAAAAACAAAAAAAAAAACATCTGCAGCTGCTGACCGGGGTCAAATAGAGGCAAGGACACCAAAAATGGTCAACCTAAAGCTCACATTGTTGTCAGTCTCAGTGTGGATGACAGCAGCAGAAACACCTGTCTCACAACCTAGCAAATGCCATCTGACATCAGAGGACAAAAATGCGCTGCTTTTCACGCTGAATGATGAGATCCCTAAATGAACTGTTTGAGCACAATTAATGAGCCCACAGCCAACATATCTGGCATCTGAAACAGTGGTATTAGTTTGTGTTTGGCACCAACAGTTGCTAGCAGTTCCCTTTCATGATTGCAGGTGATACTTCCACTAAATAACCCCAGGTAGGTGGCCAGCTATAGTAGATTTTGAGAGTCATGTGGAAGGCATCATTATGGTTCTCCAGCGTTGCTTTGAAACCCCTTAGGAAACCCAGACTTTATTCAAGTTAAAACATGTTTACCTTCCAATACTAACTGTTCTGAATGCTGAAATTATGCAGAACTCCCAGCTCTGCAGGAAAACATGTGGCACCACATCCTTTCCATTGGAAATAATACAAAATACAGACAGCGCCGGTCCCTGTGGATAGCTGGCCTTTGTGTGAGATGGAAGGAGGAAGAAGAGTGGGAGCGTGAGGAGAGGGGATAATGCAGGAGACAAAGGAGAGATGGGGAAGAGGAGAATCAAATTTGTGAGAAAGGGAAAAACAAACGGCAGGGGTTAAATTGGAGGGTTTGCTGCATGTTGGGGAGTCAGAGAAGATGGATAGAGCTACTGAAGGATAAAATGGCACTCAGGCAGCTAGGGGTGACTCGGCAGAGGAGCAGGGGTCTCATTTTTATTACATAAAAGGACCATAAAGAAAAGGGAAAAAACTGACTGATTGCATGATGGGAAAGAAGGGACCAATTTAGTAGGAAAATGGCATGGATAAGCCAGAAGACCAGTTGAAGCTACCATACATATTCATTCCTTTATTTCTGAAGAACCCTTGTCTCATTTAGGGAGACTTTCCATTGAAGAAATTTCACTTCATACTTAAATTGTTCAGAGCAGCAGGGAGGCGATGTCTTCCTTCATTAATAGCTGTTCAGTTCTACTATTTCTTTTTCATTTCTTCTTTTATCTGCAAAGTGAATTATGAAATTAAGATCTTAACATGGACTGCAATATGAGTGAGTTATTTTAGAGCAGAAAATGCATTATTTTTGATACTTTTGACATCATTGGGGATGTCATTATCTCAGTTAATTTAAAGGTTTACCCACCCATTTGTGTGTCTCAAGCTCGACCTCATCAGGGTCACTCTGACATTAAATATTTTTTATAGTAAACTGTATCAAATGACAATGTAAAAACAATGTGACAGCATGAAAGGGGTCTGTTGTAGTGATGAACCTGCAGAGGATTATCACCTGAATTTGCAGCTCCCCTTGACTTTGTAGAGCTTGTGATTTCCGGCTCATTGTCTGGCCGCAACTTCATTGTTTTCATTCACTCCCACCATGAAAGAGAAACCTCTGGATCAAATGACTGACGTGTGTTGTGAAATTCATCACTCATAGTAACAAATCCACAGATCATTATCACCTGGCACAGTATTTTTGTCTTGCGGCCTACAATTTCGTGTTTTGGTTGATCCTCTGTCTTTTTTGGATGCAAAGGGCAGTTTCCAGCAAAAAGCATTTATACCCGCTGAAAACACCAATTGAAAACATTGGCATATGCACCACACAAGTGTAGCTGAGCTTGCCCTGATTCTGTTGATTTCATTGTGAAACTACGAAAATGCCAAATAGGTTTCGCCTTGTAATATAGTTTCTACACTGAATCACAGGACTATAATAAAAAACAAAACTGGCTCCTAGTGTCAAGGCCACTGAGAATCAACACTCCAGTCCACAGCTATTTGGGGGTTTCTGCCATTTCAGCTCATTAGTGTTCCAGTATGGTTGAGTCAGTAAAGTTGAGTCAGAGTGGTGTAACCAATCCCCTGATATAAAACTGTGGGCAGGAACTCCCAGTACACCACGCATGAAATGATGGAGGGCGAAAGTAAATATCAAGCTTCTTCATTCTCGACTCTCTTCAGAGAGCACAAGTAAATAATAGACTTCTAGTTAGCTGTCAGAAACATGAGTTTGGTAGGTGAAACATGTTGCTAAGGACCAGTGAGGGTCCTGAAGTGTCTGATAATGAAGATGCAGTAATAAGATGGTGGGCAAGCACAATAAAGGTCCGTCCAAATGTTCTGCATTGTGGCCCACAGATTTGTTCCGAAACACCGGAGGAGTATTCCTCTGAATCAGAAATGGAGTTCAACAGTTAGGCTAATCAGCTATACGGAAAACAGCAAACTTTTAAGGCACAGCCTCAGCCATATCCCTACAACTATATGTTAACACACACTCACAACTATTTCTCTGTAACCATACACAGCCACTTCTTAGTTAAAGCAGATTGGGAGGTTCTGTCAGCTCTTACATGACTAGCAGCTATCATTCTAGGCTCTCCATGAAAATTTTCTCATTAGTCCATTCGTTCATTTTCCTCTGCGTATCCAGGGTCAGGTTGTGGTGGCAGCAGGTTAAGCAGGGCATTCCAAATGTCCCTTCCCCCAGCAAAGTTTCCCAGCTCCTCCTGGGGGATCCTAAGGCCAGGGTTCGAATCCGACCCGTGGCTCTTTCCTGCATGTCATTCCCCATCTCTCTCTCCCCACATTCCTGTCACTCTTCAGCTGTCTCTATCAAATAAAGCTCAAAAAGGCCAAACAAATATCTTAAAAAAAAAAAAAAAAAAAGAAAAGCTGACTCTCACTCCGGCTGCTTCACACTTAGCTGACAACACCTGCAGTGTGTACTGAAGGTCATGGTCTGCACCAACACCAACAGAATAACATCATCCGCAAAAAGTAGTGTCTTTGAATGCAACAATGTGTATGCTTCTGTTCTGAAACATCCACAGGCATCTGCACCACTTTATATAGCAACACATTTGTTTAACAAAAAAGAAAAAAAAAGGAGACAAGAAATATGGACCAAATGGAAAGAGGGAAAGATAGAGAAAATAGGACAGAGGGAAACTGTGACCAAGAAAGCGAGAAACCCAGAGACAGGTGGGGGGATGCGTAGAGAAAGAGACAGAGACAGACAGAGAGCAGAAGGATGGCGACTCGCTGTGTTTCAAGGTTGGTTTCATTCGCCGGTTGTGTTCACAACCAGATGGACCGATACATCGTTCAGACCAGCCTGTGTGTGTGTGTGTGTGTGCAGGCGTGTGCATATGCCTTTAATGCGCCTGGCTGCATGCTTGCTTGCTTATGTGCAAAGGTGTGAGTGTATGTGTGTGTTTGCAGCCACAGTGCAGGCAGTTACCGTTCAGTAGTGAGTCCTGGTGGAGCCATAACTCTGGAAACTGGCCTCTCAACAAAACAATAATCATTTGTATAAGCTACTCCATGTGTGCCAACCTGTGTGTGCGTGTGGGGGTGTATGCCTGTGTGTCTCAGTCATGGTACTCTATGTATGTATCTAAATTTATACACTGCACTTTATTGTGGGTGAGTGTGTGTGTCTGTAGTTGCATTTCACATCATCATTTATCCCACTTCTTCTTTGTGTTTTCCATTGGTATTTAAATCCTTTTCTGTGTGTGTCGGTTATATAGCATCTGCCTTCCTCCAAAGGCCACAGTGCTGGAGCATTTCTCTTTGAAATGGAGACAAGCGATTTGCTCTCTTGTAAGCTGTACAAAACAACTCCTTTTTTTTCCACAAGCAGGGAAAATGTCAGATCCTTGAGAAGTCGGCTTAGTAATAAATCTGGTGGCTTTAAAAAAAAAGACTTAAAGTCTGCAAAGTTAACTAGAATATACTGAATTGCATGCATGTATCATCTAGTGTATGGTGTATCCTTAAGGTTATGACATTTTGGCTTCAAAATGTCACATCCAGCACTGATCCGGAGTAAGGAGAGTTAGAGGGGATGAGAGCGCGCATGGAAAGGCTTTGTCCATCCATAAAGGTGGCCATCTGTGTCCTGGTCATGCCCTGTGCTCCCATGGAAATCATAACAGTGTTCATTTTTCAGCTCGGTCACCTCAGCTCTGTGACCTTCAAGTACCGCGTTCAACTAGAGAGAGCAGAAATGAAATGTCCATATTTCAGGAACATTCAATGACTAACGTCATATGTTGGAAGAACTTCATTATGACCTGCTCTGATAAAGTTCTTTGTGTACCAGCTTACACAAATGTTGTGTACTTTAAGCTCTGTCGACTTTTTTTTTTTTTTTTTTACAGTAAAAGTTAATTAACTCATTTAAGTAAACTGGCCCGACAGTATTGTGACTAATAGAACATTAAGGCCACCAAACCAGACAGACATAATACCATTCAAATACAGTGAAAAGGAATGACTAGAGCAGTGATACAAACAATCTGTGGGCATATATGAGTTCATGCGAAGTAATTTAATGGTGTATTCATGCTATATTCTTCTAATCACTCCAGTGCTGTGTTGACAGGTTCTGCCCACCTGGGAGATATTTTTTTTTCAAGATTTATAGAAGATTTCTATAAAGACGAGTAGTCTCAAGACCACTTTTTTCTCAGGTGTCAGTCTCGAGTCTTGTCTTGGTCCTGGAAAAGGAGGACTCTGGATATTATTTCAAGACAGGTCAAGACCGCAATTACAGGGAACAGCGTCCAAAAAAACAAACAAAAAAAAAACACAGTCTGCCATGCAACGCTTACTGTGAGGGCTGGGACCACGCATCGTTCAAAGCAGTTTGGAAAAATATTAGCTAAATATTAGCTATCTAAGTAGACAGTATACTGTCTGGTCTTGGTCTCACACTTGGTCTTGCCCTGCCTTGGTCTCAAAGTCTTGGTCTTGGTCTTGTCTCTGTCTCGATACACTCTGGTCTTGGTCATGATTTGGTCTCCATTAATGTGGTCTTGATTACAACACTAGACAACAAGGAAGAAAGTGGTGACACAAAACAAAAACCACTACACTGCAGTCTGGTGTCTGTTCCAATATAGACAATGGTGTATCCATGTATACACTGGTCCCTTGAATGAAGTGACTGTATCCTCACTGCTATTCATTATTATGAAGGCCACATCTTTCACCCACATGCACACTCACTCTCTCTCTCTCTCTCTGGCCCTCCCTCATTATCTCCTTGCAGTTTCCATGCAGGACTTTAGTCTTCTTGACTGTGTAGTTAGTGCGGCTGCTTTGACATACAGGTTGTTGGTGTTGAAGTTTGTTTTCTGTTAATGCCTATTAGATACAAATACTGCTAGCCATTGAAATGAATGCAAACACCATTTCACTGCTGAGTTTTTCAGCCGTTCATCTTAAGCATGTTTTATCAGATCATGCTTCAGTCCGGTCAATACTGCTTCTACTGATTATGTAACGGCTTCATGTGCCTACAACTGTGACTGTATCCTTTTGAGTTTCAAGCTTACTTTTGTCAAGTAATGTTTACAACCACATTGACAGTGTATTTGACGTTCCCATGACCCCTGATGTATCCAGAATTGTGGCTACTAATGGGACGTAGGTTAAAAACAACTTGGCATTTGGTCTTAGCAAAGCGAAATGATGCTCTTCTCAGGAGTGGTCAATCGAGACTCGTGGAGATGGCATGTGTGAACTGGTGTACTCAGAGCTGTCCACTTGTGGTTGGATCACCCAAGACTCTAACATTATGTGAATGCAGCATGAGAGCTCTGAGTGACAGCAATAATGTGCCTGAACATATGTAGCAAAGACACTGACAGAGGCCTGCAGCATTTCTGAATATCAAGAAACCAACTTTTGTTAAATAATATGTAAATGTAGAAATTGTCTGAGCAGCTCTTAAACACTTTGAGTTTGTGTTGTTGAGTTCCAGGTGTCTTTTCAGTGTTTCTCAATAACTTTACTTTGTCTACCCTTAATAACTTTGAATTGGAATTGACTTACCTCAGCCTCCACTGCCCCAAAGGCACATCTACACAGTCTCCAGAGACGTCAAGACTCAGACTGGCAGTAATGAGGTTTTGTACCCCTCCTAGCCAGTGTCAACTTTACATCACCCTCTGGCAAATTTTCTCTCAACCTTCGTGTTATTGGAAACTTTTCATTGACTTGTTGCTTTCATTCAAAAGGTTAAACAAAATTGGTTCATTTTTGTTGTCAGTACCAAGATTACCCATTTGCTTGCATCGATCACAGCTCTCTTTTTCTATGTTACCAATTTAGCACATACTAAATATTAAGAGACAGCAGACAGTTCGCACTGTATCAAGTGGAAACTTAGATGCAGCAGCTTTATCTAGCAACTTTTGAAGATTTTGGACTACAAATTGATATTGATGGTTTTATTTTTGCACCGCCCTGGCACACTGCCTACGGCTAAACAAAGTCATATTTAAAATCTGTATTTTGAGTATCAAACCATATCCCCTGCAAGCTTGAAAGGTGTCTATAAAAGCTTCTGTCTTTTAAACCATCACCCCCTTCAATAAGCTTGAAAGGTGGCTGTAAACGCTTTGCTTGCTCTTTTGCAGAGAACAGCAGGTGTAGTCAGCTTGGATTCATGGCTTTTACAATGGACTCCAGCAGTGACATCATTTCACAGTGAACAAAGAAAGTTTGTAAACATCTTTGCTGTCCATCTGCATGTTGCCATGTTGTGCCAAAAAATCACTTAATTGATGTTCAAAATTTGTGATTTTTTTTCATAGATTTTTGACGAAGTATCACTACACTTGACCAGTTATGGTGCCATTGCAAGCAGTTACATTTTGTATTTTGCTCATGTTATATATATATCAGTGACGTGTGGTGAGGTTAATGGCTGGTGAGGCACTGACTCCATCAGAATCAGAATCAGATTTACAAGTAACAGAGTAGATAATTCATTTGATCAGCAGCAGTTAATGGGTTATGTTTCATATCTCATATCAGCATTCTTTAAACTGTAGCCCACGTGACGCACATTTCATTTAAACATTTACATTATTATGGTCTTACCTTTACTTATAAATGAAGTCCATGTGCCGATCCTTCTGGACAAAAATGTCTGTTACTTTTTTGTAGAAGTCTTCCTTGTCTTCTTTCAGTTTTAAAAGTCTCTCCGTCTCAGTGGAGATCACTGCCCCTTACCATCCAGCAAGAGAACTGCCTGCCTCACCTAGTGCCTCTTCACTGCCATTGTAAGATCGCTGAGCACACGAAACAGGGTTACACATATATCTAATATATAAGTGTGTATACATCAGCTGAACTATGGAAAGTCAGGGGGGCATATATTAAAAGTGTTTGAAATGTTATTGGCGACATACAGAGGGACAGTAACACGCTCTCATTGCATGGCAGAGCACAGTTTGTGAGGGGTTGCGCAATCCAAGGTGAGGCTCAGCTTGCTGCTGCCGCACCGCGCGTCTGTCCCGTATTTGAATGGGAATTGCGGAAATTCTGCGATTTTTAATTAAAAAAAACAATCAAATTTGTTTAAGTTAAATGGAAAATTAGTTTATAGTTCAAACCATTTGATAAATATAACCATTTATTTGTTTATTTTATATTTTATTTTTTCCATGATGACAGGTGAGGCTCTGCCTCCCCTGCCTCTCTTGACCGCACATCACTGATATATATATATATATATATATATATATTTATGGATTTGTGTGACTTTGACAAGGGCCTAATTAGCCTAGTCTGCAGTGGTCAGTACCTATGAAAAATGGTCCAAAGAAGGAAAAGCGCTGAACCACAGACACGGTCACGAGTGGCCAAGGATCATTAATACATGTGTGGAGTGAAGGCTTTCCCGTGTGGTCCGATCCAACAGACAAGCTACTGTTGCTCATACTGCTCAAAAAGTTAATGCTGGTTTTGATAGAAAGGTGTCAGAACACAAAAACACATTGCAGTTTATTGTGCATGGGGCTGTGCAGCCACAGACCATTCAGCCTACCCATGCCGACTCCTGTCCACTGCCAAAAGTGGCAACAACGGACTGGACCAGAATCAGACCACCTGAATCAGAACTGAACCATGGAGCAATGGAAGAAGGTGGCCCTGTTTGATCAATCATGTTTTCTTTTACATCACATAGATTGTCAGGAGCATGTGTGTCATTTAGCTGAGAAACCAACAAGTCCTCCAACTCATAGGTTCACTGTTGTCGTTTGTTCATGCACTAGAATACGACCCCCTGGAGCGTTCCCAAAAAACGCCCCCTGTTTAGATTAGTATGTAATTTATTAATGTGTTTTACCGCAGAGCTAATGTTAACTTAATTTAGCTAGCCAAATGTTATTCTTTGGAAAGGTCGGCTAATGTGAGTACGGACATAACCGTTATGAAACTACACAAAACTATAAATGTGGGCGTTAATCCCTTGTATTGGCCGAAATGGTTTTCTAAAAAAAATGTTTAATAGACGGCGGTAGGCTACGTGTGACGGCAAGGGACGAGGAGTAGATAAAATGTCGATTTTCTGACACGGCAAATATTAGGTATCATGTAGTTATTATTATGTTTAAATGGACACCTTTTTATTATTATTTTTATTTATTTTGGTGATGATTCTGCGAAGCTGGATCAACAACTAAAAGGTCTACTTGATCGATAAATATTGACAGCAGTGAACTGTATAAAATATGTCTAATTATTATGAATTTAAAACGGCACCATGCCTGTAAAAAATAATGATGAAAACTTTAAGACGTATGACTGGTGAGGAAGGTAATTATAGTAAACAGATGTGACTGTCGCTGCATAACATCAATGTCTGTCATGGTGTCCAAAACCTAGGCATCACGTTTAGTCACAGATGTTAAAAACAAAACAACAACAGTAACAAACCCTTTTCCATAATCATAATAGCTTAATTCTGATTGGTCACAGAAGTTTGTGCAACATCTGACACCATTCAGCTTCTTGTGACTATGTGTTCATTCTTTTATGGTAAAGGTAGGTTAATGTATGTCATGTATTGGTTGATTATATGATAATTGTTACATTTGATTGGTACTGTAAAGAACCATGATCCCTGTCAAATATAGGTGAGAAAATTAATTTATTATCCACTAATGACACACTCTGCAGTGTTCCAATCATATATGTTTCTCTCTCCAGATGCCAACTCAAAAACATTGTTCATTGTGCAAGGAAAAAAATCGGGGTGGCTACCAAGACCGGCAAACACTGTGGCACCAAGCAGCCTGCTAAGGAGAGGCTGGAAAAAAATGAAGAAAAATTTACAGAGGACTGGAAGGAGTGTCAGAAGAAGAATTGCAGCATCAACAAAATCTATGATGCCAAAAACTTGCTGGTAAGTTTTTTTTTTTCTTTGTCTTTCAGATGCTTTCAAATGTTTGTTATTCCATGTCCGTTTAAACTACTCCACCCCCTGGTTTATGTTTTCTTTCATACATTTTATTTTTCAACTAAATCAACATGAAAACTCAAAATTGAGGAATGGACCTGAACAGAGTCTTTTACGCAGCCAGTTCAAGGCAAGAATATTGTGTAAATACGTGGAAGAGCACAACAACCACTGTGTGCCGCTGATTTGTGTTATTACGTAGTTGTGTAGGCTAGCCCAACTGTTCCTGATTGACAAGTACACACTGTCCCCACGTGGTGTCCCAAGCATGCACTTGCAGCATGTGTAGAGTGGTTACAAAGTTTGAGACCTTTATACTTAAGACTACTACCATCCAGGGACACATAAAAATCTTTGCATTGTTATGTCTGCGTGCAGTTCAAAAAGAGCAAGGGAGCTGGATCGGCTGTTGTAACAGTGGAGTGAAATGTGAAAAGATTGTAGTTACCCCAATAATGAATTATGTCTGTGCAAAAGGCATTTTTTAACACAGAGAGAGCTGGGAGGATACAGAGCAAACCAGTGGCTGAAAAATAACCACTAAAAATATCAGATACATCATTTTAAGATCACTTTCAGACAAGAAAGTGCAGTAATTGTCTCTGTGTGCAAAGTAACACAGTTAGTACAGTTCAATGTATAATGAAATTGTAACTATGCAATCACAACAAAACATTAGTAATAGTAAAGACTTTGAATAGACAGTACAGTAGAATCTGCATTAACTTGAAACTAATTTAATTGCCCATAAACACAGTAACTATATTATTGCTTTTCATTAATTTAAATTCAAAGTTCTTAACTACTTAAGGTGTTAGTCACAGAAAGTATGTAACTGTATGCAAGATTAATTCAATCAATTTGGCAGTTTAGAGGCAAAAACTTGAAAATGCCAAAATAGCCATTTTTATTTTAGAAATGGAATTTTGAGGTCCATATTTGATGCCAAGCATCTTGTTTTTTGGAGCAGGAGCAGCACTTTCAGTACAGATACGTAGAGGTCTTACCCGTCCTGTGCTAAGGGATCTGTGCTCAAGCATTCTCAGGAATGCTTGTTGGGATATTGCTGGGCTAGCCAACTTCATCTCCTCAAATGATGTGAACACATCAAATTTGAAAAGGAGCTGGCAGCTGGTGGTTGCTGGCCAGTATTTGCATCCAAGCAGGTCATTTATCCCTGGGGTCCATTTGTACTCACAAACTGGGCAGCACACAACAGGCAGGCACAAGTTGTATGGGCCTGAAAACAAAACTATATTTACTATTTGACCAGTATCTGTACAACACAGGACAAAATGCAGCTCTGAACTTTTTTTGAGCAGTCAACTGTCTTTGGGTCCATGCAGACATGGTGGGTGTCTCTTCTACGTCAGTTCAGGCAGGGACAGTGACCGAGGACAACAGGTCTCTTAATATCTGAAGACGTTGGTCTAAATGAACAAAACATACATGATGTGTTTCAATAAAATAAGTGATTTTCTGCATGGCTTTGTCACTAAATATGCATCAGACATATGGGCACTGTAGTACACTACAGTACAGCTGTAGTAGTAGTACAATATTCAGATGCCTATATTTTACATTTTAAAACTGAAATAGTAATGTTGACTAAGTAAGACGTCATAATTCAATATGCATACCAAGATTTGGGACCTCTTGAGGAATTTCATCCGCGTGTAGTTCCTCAACTCTTGGGAGCTCCCGAGAGCTGGAAGGTTTAACTGTAAACACAAAATATTGCGATGTAATAACTCTAACTGCTGACCAACCGCATTAAAAACTGTGAATAACAGTTTAACTGTGTTATATTTTACTGACCTGATCCATTCTTCCTCACATGTTGCGGTATGATGTTCCCATTCCGGTCCCGCTTCCTCCAGGTAACCTTGAAGCCTTCAGCCCTCTTTTGCTTCCTTTTCTTAGGAAGCCCTTTAACGTCAAAAGTCTAAGTTTACCATCGTCTAATGTGTAGCGGTTTTAAGACCATACGAACGCCAACTAACATATCATGCAAGCCAACTTCTTGAATTGTCACCTAATTAAAACCAGGCCATAGTGATCTCTAATTGAGCCGTGGCCGTGCTAACGGTAGCTAACTCGGCTTCATTGACTTGTGTGTTAAGCAGCTAGTGGGCTAGCGCGGTAGCTGGCTTTGTTGATGAACTTTGCAGTCTATGGTTTAACTTAAAAGGGAACTAATCAGACGTACATCATACCTTAACTCTTTAAACTAACACCAACCTGTCCAGAGTTTATTAGTGTTACGTCATTGGCAACACAGCAGACTTAAAAAAAATAGGCTACATGTGTACAGACCAGACTGCTGCAGTACTTTGGAAACGTAACGTTACACATTACGAGTATTAACTATATGGTTCATTCAGAAGTGTCAGAATGTTACAGTAATGCTGGTGATGATATCATGCTTTTGTGTACATAAACACAATTTGGAATTGTGGATTCCTGACGATGACAAAGATAAACTCATACACCTTCTCTTTCTTCTATTTTCAGAGTCCACTCACAGCCATGGACCACTCAGCTATTAAGGACAACCAGGTCCGTATGAGTGCCAGAAATCCTTGGAAACGCTTTAATTGTATTGATACATTCAAGGTTTTCAAGTTATTGGATTTTGAATAAAGTGCTTGAAACTGCTTGAAATTGTAATTGCATTACTTCCATGGTATATAGCTTGGTATGTGACACAATTAGAAACATTTTTTCATCCTAATTTGTCTCCCTTATATAGAAGGCTCTCACTAAACATAATTATGGTAATTTATAGCAAAATAGCATCTGATTTGATGAAGTAAAATAATCAGTTTGTACACAAACACTTACTGAAATACATTGCTGCATGTTTTAAAATCACATTCAAGCTATTTCTAAACATTTTAAAAGTGCATTTTTTGTCTTCATTTAATCAGAATAATGAAAATATGCCTTGAAAATGCTTGGAAAGTGCTTCAATGTGCAGCATGATATAAACTGTGACACTGAAAAAATGCAAGTGCACACATCTCATAGTTTAACCATTTAATTGGAAAAACAGCTCACTTCTGACCTCTGAGCTGGGTTAGGTCCTGTTTTAGTTAGTGGCCACATTATTTAAAATGTCTTTGTTTTGTTGGAATTAAAGTTTGTTTGGACCCTGTATTCCTGTTGTCTTTCTCTGATGTTTTGTATGCAAGTTACAGTGTTTGGTGAAACTAGAATTTGAGAAATAGGTCTGTAATTGTTACCCGTATTTACAGCAGTTTCAGAAAGTGTGATCAAAAATATTTTACTATGCTTTAAATTTCTTAGGCTATTTTAATTGTTTGTTAAAAGTAAAACACTTTAGATTAAGTGTAATGAACATCTTGAGTAACAATATCTAGGAGAAGTGGAGCTGAGACTTTATCAACCTAAGTGAAATCCACCTCTGAGGTGGGATCCAAATGATCCTGAAATTTTGGTATCAAGTTGATCCAGATATCTGCCTTAACTTTTAAAATACCCAACTCCAGCCTTTTATCTAGATTCAAGGGAGGATTGGGTTACCAGAGCAGAATCTTGAATCCGGGACAGTGCATCAGCCACAACATCATCAACTCCTCTCTTGTGTTTTATCTCAATATTTTACCTCTGCACAGCCAGAGCCCAGCGCATCAGCCGCCAGATGTGGTTGTACATTTGGGCCAAGAACACCAAGGGATTGTGGTCCGTGTACACGATGACCAGGAGTGCACTGCAACCCACATAAACCTCAAAGTGCTGCAGAGCAAGCAGCATGGCCAGGGTTTCCTTCTCAATGGTGGAGTAGTTTAGCTGGTGGCGATCGAACTTTGTAGAGAAGAAACACACAGGGTGAGGCACAGCATCTGTATCACCTTGTAACAACACTGCACCGGCTCCGGAGTTGCTGGCATCAACCTCCAACTTGAAAGGAATGGAAAAGTTAGGTGCAGCTAAGACAGGGGCACTACAAAGGAGACTTGGCAGCTTCAAAAGCATGTTGGCAATCGACAGTCCACATGAAAGGAACCTTAGGACTACACAACGTGGTAAGGGGTGCAACCACTACCGAGAAATTTTTACAAAAACATCGATAGTATCCAGTCATGCCTAAAAACCGGCAGAGCTCACACCTCGTGGAGGGGACAGGGTAACTCAACACAGTCTTGATTTTAGCCTCCACAGGCCGGACCTGCCCATGACCCACCTGTTTACCCAGGTAGGTAACGGTTGCTTTATCAAACTCGCACTTTGCCAGATTCAGAGTCAAATTTGCCTCTGCCAGCCGCTGCAACATCGTCCTCAGACTAGAAACATGTTCACACCAGTCACTGGAATACACCACAACATCATCAAGATACACACTACAGTGAGGAACGTCACCCAACACCCTGTGCATCAACTGCTGGAAAGTAGCAGGAGCGTTCTTTAACCCAAAAGCCATGACTATGTACTGCATGAAATGGTCAGGGGTCACAAAGGCTGAGATGTCTGAAGCCCTAGACATTCATGGAACCTGCCAATACCCTTTCAGCAGATCAAGGTTAGTAATGACAGTAGCAGGACCTCTGCTATCCAGACAGTCTTCCACACGAGGCAAGGGGAATGAGTCTGTCACTGTAATCCTGTTCACTTTCCTGAAGTCAGTGCAGAAACAAGGGCTCCCATCAGCCTTGGGAGGCATCAGGCACAGAGAACTCCAGGGGCTGTGACTAGGAATGGCTAACCCATTCCTCACCAGATAGTTAACCTCAGCTTTCATGGCCTGACGTTTATCAAAAGAGCAACGATACGCGTGCTGCTTGATGGGAGCAGCGCCACCCACATCAATGTCATGACGCAACAAATTTGTACAAGAAGGCACATCACTAAACAAAGTGGAAAACGACTGGAGCAACTGGATCACATCAGTCCGCTGGTCATCAGAAAGATAGGACAGACGACAGCCAACATCTGCCAAAAACTCAGTTTGACAGCTTACCTCTCTGCTGACCACCAGAGGGCATATTGAGACCATCATCAGGAACCCTATCTGAGCAAACCAAAGAAGCAGACACCTCAGGAGGTTGCTTCTTCACGGAGGTGCCTCTGGGGAAGTACGACTTAAGCATGTTGACATGTCACAACCTTGTTTTCCTCCTACGCTCAGGGGTGAGGATGATGTCATCTGTGTCAGAAACCCGTTGCTTCACTGCATATGGGCCTAGGAACCGAGCTGTAAGGGCGGAACCTGGTGCTGGCAACAACACAAGCACCTGATCACCAGGTTCAAACTGACGTACCACAGCTTTTCGATCAAACCACTTCTTCATGCCCCCCTGGGAGGAGGAGAGAGCCTCCCTCGCCACGGAAGTTGCCTTATGTAACCGAGCCCGACACTTCGAAACAAAATCCAACACATTGGTGTTAGAGGGAGCATCGGACATGAACTGTTCCTGTAAAACCTTCAAGGGGCCACGGACATTGCGACCAAACACAAGTTCGGCAGGACTGAACCCAACCGACTCTTGTTTTGCATCACGTATCGCAAAGAGCATGAAGGGCAGTCCCTCATCCCAGTCTAGTCCCGTCTCACAACAATACTTCTGCAGCATAGCCTTCAAAGTCTGATGCCAGCGCTTGAGCGCACCCTGTGATTCCGGATGGTACGCACAACTCACAGAGTGGAAAACGCCCAGAGACTGTAGTGTCTGTTTAAAAGTTCTAGACATGTCTGCACAACATGCGGCAGCCCAAAAGTGGTAAAGAACTTTATCAGAGCTCTACTAACAGCGGAGGCAGTAATCCTCCTTAAAGGGTTTGCCTCAGGAAAACGGGTTGCAACGCACATTACAGTCAGGAGGAACTGGTTACCAGCCTTAGTTCTTGGCAGGGGACCAACGCAGTCAACAATGACATGTTCAAAGGGTGCACCAACAGCTGGGACCGGATGCAATGGGGCAGGGGGCACCTTCTGATTGGGCTTCCCAGCAAGTTGGCAAGTATGGCATGTTCTGCAATAACGTGCAACATCACACTTCATTCCTGGCCAAAAGAAATGTTTTAATATACGTTTGTATGTTTAAGTGACACCGAGATGACCAGACCATAAGTGCTCATGTGCTAAAGCTAGCACATGTTGCCTACAACCAGCTGGAACGACTATCTGGTGAACTGACTTCCAGTCCTCCCCAGTGTCACCAACAGGAGCTCCCCCCTGCGGGACCCACTTGCGCACCAACAACCCATCATCCAGTAAATATGACTGCTTCTTAGCACGCGTCTCATGACAGTTGACAGTAGCCGCAAAACATGTGGCTAGGGAGGGATCATCCTTCTGAGCCTGGATTAGCGCATCACGCGTCAATGGCAGTGTCACCCCCATCGGAGCAGCTCCCCCTTCCTTCTCATGAACACTAGGTGAACACTTCTCAGCATCACCAGCAGGTGGCAGCACCCTGACCCTGTTTCCAGACTTGAGCCCTGGTCAGAACACTTACTTCAAACACGTCTGGATGTTTCTGTGCCAAGACGTCAGACCCAGATGTAGGAACTGGGACGTTAACAACCTCTGAGGTTGGATACACTTTCCCTCCAGCTATGTCATTACCCATGATGAAGCTCACACCTTCAATAGGGAGAGAGGAAAGGACAGCTACAGGATAAAAACCCGTAACCAACCTTGACTGCACATGGACTCAATGTAGAGGAGCTGGTACAAAACTCATCCCAATTCCCCTGACTATGGTGCTCACATCACAAGCAGACTCCTTACACAGGGACAAAACACTTGCCAGGATGAACAACTGGGAACCACCCGTATCCCTTAATATAGCGACTAAAACCTGATCCTCAACTCTCCCCGTCAGAGACACAAACCCTTGGGAGACGAACGGTTTGAAACACTCATCAGGCTCAGTAGCTATCAAAGGTTGGGGGACCTGGGCCTGATTCACAGTCTTAATCAACCCCACACTCTTCGGCCCTCTTGATACTGCATCCTGCCTCTTATGCTTTAATTTCACACAATCAGCCACCAGATGACCAGGTTTGTGGCAGAAAAAAACACTGCTTATCTGATCTCAGGCTCGGCATGGGAGCATGGGCACGTACTACCTGTGAGTCCGCAGGCCTCTGTCCAGAATCTACAGGGGCAGAGTCACGCTTGGTGAATGCAGCTTTGTGCGTGAGGGCGAACTCATCAGCTAGGGAGGCTGCCTGCGATAAGGTGGTCACTTTCTGCTCATTCAAGTACACCACTGTGCGTTCCGGTAGGCATTGCCTTTCCGGAGACCGCGAAAGCGCTGCCGATAAGCTTCTGGCACCAACTCATACACCCGTAAAATAGCACCTTTAACCTTGTCATACACTAGACTGTCGTCGACTGAAAGGGAAGCACATGCTTCCTGAGCCTTACCTGTCAATTTACATTGTAGCAAAATAGCCCAGATATCTTTTGGCCAGCGCAAAGCACTTGCAATGCGCTCAAACGCTCCGAAGTAGGACTCTACTTCGGACTCACGGAAAACAGGGAGTAGGGATATGTTTTTGCTAACGTCAGAAGTTGCGGTAGGCCCTGGGGCTGGCAGCATGCTAACAGTAGAGCTAGCCAGAGTCTTCTGTAGCTCTAACTGGCGCAGCTTGATGGCTTCTGCCTCCAAGTCTAGTTTCTTAAGCTCCACCTCTATCTCACGGAGATGGAACTCCCGCTCTTCCCTTCTCTCCTCTCGCTCCATCTGGAGGCGAGCCAACCGCAGCTTAATCCGAGCATCTAACTGGGAGCTGGCAGAGGACTCAATGGAGTCAGGGTCAAAACGAGGTAGCGTGAATAGCTTCTCCTCCAGCCCACCCGCCTGTGGACGGGGGGTTCCACTAAACGGCACTGGCTCAATCGCCTCTCCCTCTCGGGGAGCAGAGCAGCCAGCCTCCAAGGGCTCCCCGGCAACCCAGTGGCCCCCACCAGGCAACGCCACACCCGTAGCCCCAAACTCTGTGCCAGCAACATCCACAGCTACTGACATGTCCACTACCCCCTGACAGGACAAACCATCTACCACACCTGCCCTCAGATCATCCTTACGGAGAGAGGCGGAGACAGGAATGCCATAAATGTTGAGCAACAGCAAACATATACAAATATGTCAAACTATATACAATGGGGCAAAGTTTTTTTTTTTTTTTTATCTGTGCCACTCTGCAAAGCAGTTTCTGTCCACAACAAGACACAGCGCCACATCACAGGATTGGCACTTCCAGGGAGTAAGGTTTATTTTTTTGTCCACCTGGTGGCAGCGTAGACAAGTCCTGCGGCCTTGTGTGGCTTTCAGGTTTGCATCTGTTACCACGGCGATGGGAACAGGGATGTGGTCCGCACTTCTCTTGGTGGACACGCCCATCCTGTCCACCCCACACAGCTGGGACATCAGTTCTGTTTGGAAGTCCTTGTGGGACATGGGCCTCACTTGGTTTGAGGAGCTAATGTCACAATGCAGAAGGTAGGCATTGGTGGTGGCAATGTCCACAAGGTGTAAAAAGATGGTGCGGTACCAGGGCGCGGTTCTGCGGTGGGTGGAGTAGTACTGCAGCAGCTGGTCGGACAGGTCAACACCACCCATGTTCCTGTTGTAGGCGATGACTGGGGTGGGGCAGGAGATGTTGTTCACTGCCCAGCGTCCATCTTTCTCCTTCACCCTCCTCTTGAACACCTCTTCAGAAACTGCTGCATGGATTGTGGAGCACACCGACACCTCCCGTGTGTCCATCCATTTCACAAAGACCAGGGACCCCTCCGTGATCCATCTCACAGCGCCCCTCTTTGATTTTTTGTTGAGAGCATTTTCTCTCCCTTTTGGACATCCTTTCCTGTTCTCCTTGTACGTTCCACAGGCTCCAAACTTCAAGTTGGCCAAGTCACGGAACAACTGGGGGCTTGTGTAGAAGTTGTCCATGTAAACATGGTAGCTGGTGCCGAGGTATGATGGCTGGATCAGGTGCATCACAGCATCATATGAGAGCCCATGCACTGTGTGTGTGTGTGTGTTTCCTGTATAAATGTCGAAAATTTCTTGATTCAGCCAACACAAATAATTTGATCCCCCACCTAGTTGGTTTGTCCTTCATGAACTGGGTCATGCCAGTTTTTGCCTTGGTGGCCACCATTCTCTCATCCACAGCCAATTCCCTTCTTGGGTGATAATATGCCTGGCAGGCACTGAGGATGTCATCAATGAGGGGCTTGATCCTGAACAGCTTGTTGTACTCTGGTGTTCCCTTCTTCTCATCATTCTTTTTGTCCTCCTCTGGGTCACTGGGGTGGATGTTCCAAAGCAGAGTCCTGAAACGGTCCCTCGCCATCACTCTAGCTGGAAACGGCACGGATGTAATGGTATTCTGTTTCCAGTAATCTGTGATGCTTGGCAGTGACACCAGAGATGTATAAGTAAGGAGCCCAAGGAACTTGTAGAGCTCTTCAACCTCAACATCAGCCCATTTGTACTTCTTCCCCATTTCTTTGCTCTTTGCTGCACGCCTGTTGGTGTTGGTGCAGAGTGTTCGCACTGTGGTTGGGGAGAAGTACAGCTGAAACAGGTCCAGAGGTGTATAGGCTGTGTGAGTGTCCACCTGGGCTCCTGGTGTTTTCCGTGGCATGAAGCGGCTTATTTGTGGAGCAGTGTCAGGGTCGCTTCCAGTTCTCCAGGGCTCCAAGCGATGGAGTGGCTGAGCCTGTGCAGATCTGGACCTCATCTGACTTTTCCTACCACGCCCTCTCCGGGTAGGCCTCCGTGTCGAGGGTCCACTATCCTCATATCTGTATACACATGACAACAACAAATAAAAAATAGCAATTGTTCAGGTTATTGTTCATATGCACATGATGGATAGTGAATTCAACTGTTGGCACTAAAATTGTAATTCTCTGGCTCCCTACAATGTGAATACTCAGTTTACAAAAGAAAACCTTATAAGTAATAAATAAATACATACAACTAGAAAGAAACATAGATAACATAAACTAGAAATAAACACTAGGAAAATCAGTATATCCATCTCCTCGGTTTTATAACGTTTAATGTACAGCAGTAAACAAAACAAAAGCTAGAAATATTCATGATTAGTTTGACTTACCTCTCATCACCAGCGACATCGTCGGTGACAAAAGACGGATCTGTCACCTCATCATCCTCATCGCCGCTCTCCTCCTCCTCCTCCTCGGACGATGAAGATGAAGTAATGTCACCTTCGTCGTCGTCCTCGGCAAAAAACAGCCTGAGGGCTTGATGGACATCCAATGACCGCTTCATTTCCGTCTCAAAAACTCTGTCTTCTTGTTCTTCTGTCTTCTTTTCTTCCAAACACTCTTCTTCTTCATATATACTCCGTCTTCTCTTCGCAAACTCCCGCCGCTAACTCCCGCGGTTGGTCAGTATTGATCACGTGGAGTAGTATCAGCAGATTTGACCACTTTTTTCCGTTTTGTAAAATCACAAAAAATGACAAAGATATGGAAAGAAATGCAACGCCTGCCCCTCCCATCCCGCCCACTTTTACGCTCGGATATTTTTTTTTGTACCACCAAATTAAAACTTGTCATATATCCGGTTTTATGTGGTGTATCAAAGTCAAATAAAAACTAGGAGAGTTTCAAGTCCGCACTTTCAAGGAAAGTTGGCAGCAGCGCTCAAAGTGACCTAGTTTCTTTTCTACAGCGCTTAGACGACGTCATGTGATCTGATCACGCCGGCGTGATCATAGACTCCTAAGGTCACATGATGGTAAAGTTAGCTAGAAGTAGAGGTTTTCATATCGTGTCTTCAAAACAAAAGCATTGTCACTGTCTCTCACTTCGTACTGTCGCTAGCTTGAGAGTTGTATAGCAACATCGGAAGCAAATTTTAAAATAGGCTACATTTGGACAAATTGACCACGTATTTGAGATCTACGTTGTTACTTTCTCGCCTGAAATGTTTTTAAAACTTAATAAAGTGACATATTAACGGTCAGAAAAAGAAAAATGGAATCAGCCTTTTAGGAAGCTAAGACCGGAGGCGTGGATTGTGGGGGCTGCAGTTGCCGCTAGAGGTCGCTGCGGCGGCTAAACGTAACACTGAGTCATAATTCGGCTGCATGCAAAACGACAACTGTGATCTTTTGGCAGAGGAGGACAGTCTGGAGAAACACATGGCACCGGTATGCACTAAGGGAAAAAGGCAAGCCAGCGGATGCAGTGTGATGCTTTGGGCAATGTTCTGCTAGGAAACCTTGGGACCTGCCGTTCATGTAGATGTTACTTTGACACATACCTCCGACCTAAGCAATGTTACATACCATGTATACCCTAGGAAACAGTATTCCCTGATGGCAGTGGCCTCTTTCCCCAGTATAATGAATATAATATATATAATATTGATCCTTCGAGGGGAAATTCTTTTTTTTTTACATATATAAGCCCTTAATACAACCACACACACAGAGGGCTCATAGATATGAAAAGGTGGAGAGATGGTGGAGTGAGGGGCAGCCACGTAACGGCACCCTGGGAGCAGTTAGGGGTTTAGTCCCTTGCTCAGGATGTGAACTTGCATGTCTTCAGCTACCAGTACACCCTCCATACTTTAGTCAGTGTAGAGTCCATGCCTCCACAGGTCATGGCTGTTTTGGTGGCAACACCTGGACCTACACAATAGTTTGCAGGTGGTTATAATGTTATAGCTGATATATGCACCTCTGTTCACATTCTGAAACATAGCCTAGAGCCACCGTGACATTACCCATTGGTTTGTGGGTTTTTAAAGATGTAAGTTTGGCATTATGGCTGTGCCATCCTGGCATTCTGAAACCAGAATCGACCATATGTGGATAAGAGCCAGAGGACACGACTTGTCATTCACAATGCAGCCAAAAGCATACCCTGCTTTATCGTCTATTTTACTCTAAATGGAACCGTGATTTATAATATGAACATTATGCTGTGTGGAAGAAGACTTGAAACTAGAGAACCCATGAGAAAACTGGGTAAGGAACCAATACCTTACATACACTCATATACAGACTTCTTTTTGCAACCAGAGGAGGAATTCTGTTTTTTAGGGATTGGCTCAGTCCAATGTCTAGTAAAACAGAAGCTTGGAGAGGTGCAGGGGATTAGCAATAAATCTTGCCTAGAGTTGATAGCAGAAAGGTCTCCCAATGTCCACACTCCATACAACTCAAATATGCATTAAACACAACATAAAAGCATGCAATAAAATAATCTTGCTCTTTAATAAAACATGCACTATTAAATGTTCACAGCAATAAGATAAACACACACAAAAGCACACCTCCCTTTATTCCTGCCATGTGACAGAATGACTGGAAGTGGGCTGGGATATATGATACAAGCGTAATGAGAGGATGGGGAACAGATGTGGTGGTCAGGTGATCTGGGAGATAACTGAAAGAATGGGTTTGCTGGAGGGCAGGTGAGAGTGGCAGGTTGTGAAATGTGTGTGGATGTGAGCCAGGTAGAGGAAAGAAATCTACTTCTTTAAGACTTCAAGCCTGCATGAGATATATTTGTCATATAGATACCACCAGGAGGCTGACGTAAAAAGGGTTTCCCAGTTGACATTTTGCTTTTTTATCCAATATGCACCGAACACAGCCTGAAGAGTGGGGCGGGGTGATGTAACTTAAAATAGTTATAATTCAGTATCCAGGACAACCATAGACATATTTTCAGTCAGATAAGAAATTCAATGTAAGCTTCTCTCAGAGTGTTATTTATGTTGAAAGGATGTGTCTGAAACTTTTTCGGAGTTGGCTGTGTGTTTGCGTAGCGCTTCAAGTCAACTGAAGCTATAAAGCCCCACAGTGTAGTAAGTGGTGCAATTCTGAATAAAATCAATCATCCTGACGGCACCTAGCCGGCAAAATTAAGGCCCAGGAATGAAAATAACCAGAATTTCCCTATAAAGAACTGTTCCTGACAAGGAAAATTGAGGAGGAAATTGGTGGAGATGAAAGAAACAAATAGTAGTGAAGAAGGCGTAGAGAAGAATATATGAGAAGAATGGTACCTGCAGCACTTCTATGAAATATTTATATATAATGAAACAAACAAAATCAAAAGAAAGATAAAGCAGAATACAGATACATTAAATAAAAACAGCAGCAGCAGGGAGAAAAACTATAGAAAAAGTGGAAATCAAAAGTGGAGCAGAAGTTACTTTGTGAAAGCCTGGAGGCGAGAAAATGTCAAAGACAACAAATCACCTCCATCAGCCTGCCTCCTGTGTGTCTGAGAGTGTGTGTGTGTGTGTGAGTGTGTGTGTGTGAGAGAGAGAGAGCACAACACTATGTGACAATAGCTGTTTCCATCCACCTGTTTATGTGCACACTTTCAATTTACACAAGTGAAAACACTCAAACTATCTATAAAGCTTTACACTTGACTGGGTGAAAAAGATGATGTAATCATGCGAATAAATCACAATCTCTGCAGTGATGATGACAATGTAACATTAATTAAACTAATACATGTGATGTGTAGGCTTGGAGCCAATATGCTACCATCCCCACTGTCCGTCTCCTGGGAAAATTGGTAGACGCACACACACACACCTGGAAAACATTTGCCCATTTAGAGGTAATATATATCAGACTCAGTGGGTACGGTCGAATAGTCAAAAGAATTAGCTCCTAAGTCCTTTCCTAAACACCACCAGTATCTCAGATGCGCGTTTTGTAGTCCATCTTCTAAACTTTGTAGTTTTACCACAGATCACGTCAATAACATTAGCCATCCCATAATGATGTAGTCTAGTGTAAGTGCAGTCAGATTCTCTGAACACTGTAGTCATCTTCTACTAACTCATGAATTCTCCTTCATATCTTTCCTTGACCTTGTAACATTTTTCCATCCCATTATTTGGTCCTGGCCACATACATGAAACAGAATATGCCATATGTACATCTTGTTTTATACACTGTTTAAGGTTTGCCTGGCACTTATTAAGTCACTTCATCTTATTATGCCCTCTTCTTCAGCAATATTATACTCCAACCAACTGGAGAATCGGTGCCACCTACTGCTGTATTCACTCTCTGAAACAGACTGCCTAATCAATAGTGGATGGAGCCAATGTAATGTCACTGTAATGTAATGACTGCTTTTAAAGACACGAGTTTGGCATTATGGTTATTGCCATCTTGACTTTCTAGAGCCAGAAATGACTGCATTTGGTTGAGAAACCAGAGGACATGACTGGTCAATCACAATGTAGCCACACCCTACACCCTGCTTTGTCTCTACTCTAAATGAGACTGTTACTCACTGCTGTATGGAAAATGACTTGAAACTACAGATGGAGATGTTTTAAAATCAATTGTGGTGTTCCCCAAGGCTCAAGTTTAGGACCTACTCTTTAACTTTACATTTGCATTTTAGACATAAAGTTATGAATGGCAGAGAATTTTTTACAGCTCAACCAGGACAAAACTGAAGAAAGTACGCTGAATATGAAACTGAATTTAAAACTTTGCCAACAAGTACAAAACCTAGGAGTTAACATTGATTGTGATCTTAGCTTTGAACCCCATATTAAAAGTATAACTAAAACAGCTTTTTTTCATCTTCAAAACATTGCCAAAGTACAAGCATATCTCCCTCAAGCCAATACAGAGACATTAATGCATGCTTTTCTAGCTGAACTACATTTATTAAGACCAGAAAGAGAGCATATATTACACCCATTTTAAAGTCTCTGCATTGGCTGCCTGTGCGCTTTAGAATTGATTTTAAGATTCTTTTACTGGTTTATCAATCTCTTAATGGTCTTAGTCCCACCTATTTATCTGATTTACTTTTAACCTATGAACCCTCGAGGAAGTGGCCTTTTAATAATACCAAAAATCAGAATGAAAACCCATTTTGTGCAATACGAATAAAGTCTAATTGATTGATAAACTCGTGAGGAAACTGGGTGGTAAAACAATTGAGGTAGGGTTGTGTCTCTTCTTCAGCAATGTTATGATCACATGCAACTGAATAATTGATGCCACCTGCTGCTTGTCTCGATCAACCAACTCCTAGTAAGCACGTAACGGATTGAAACAGATTTTTGCACTGTATTTGACAGATTTTCACAAAATTCAGTTAAAATTTACGATAGGCTACGTTTGGATGGAAAACCAGCTTAAAAGCTGAAAAACCTGAGATGGGATGGATCAATGCTGTCAACAGGTTTTCATTTGTTAGATTAAGAATGGTATCATTTATTTTGCCATCTGCTGTGACCAGTTGAGTTAACTAATGTTACTAATGTACTTATTGACATACTGATGTCAAAAGATGGACAAAACTGTCCCAAAATGAACAAACGAAATACCACAGATATGACAGCTTGCTCTGGAGCCAGAGTCTGCACAGTAGGTATCGGTATCCTGCCTGTACATTTCCTAATCATCTTGACAGTTGAAGTTTATCGTGTCAGTCTGTGAAATTACCACGCTAGCTCAGCAGCTAAAGGGGATCAATTTAGAAGATATCTGATGGGAGGCTCTCAACAAACTGCTACGACCTGCAAGGCGAGAGTCAGATGACTAACAGGGCTATATTCAAGCTAGCATGACTATTAGCAGGATAATCTGCTCAAATGTTTAATATTGGTTGACCGCTATTGGCTGTGCAAGATGTAATTACACTTTTATCTTATATACCAAACTCACTAGCTGTGGGTTTCACTGTGTTTTATTAAAACAAAGTTACCATGGACACATTTCAGGAGGAAGTAATTACAGAAAATAATGGTTGTTCTCTCTGTGTCATCTGAACATGTTTCAGCAGAAACTGAACAGAACTTGTAGAAGAGTTTTGCTAGGTGATAGATTCACACATTAAAGAATTTAAATGAATATTTTGATATTATTTAACTGTGATAATGGAATTGGAAAGTGTTTTATATTGAAGTGATCCATGAATGTGGTTTACAAAATCTGAAGTAAAGGTTAGCACTGATCTTTTGTGTTTTCACTCTACTTCCATCTCCAATTTTCTATCTGTGAGTGTGAATGTTCTCGCTAATAATGGCCTCTCATACTGTATCTCTGAATGTGTGTGTGGTTGTATGGTGATTGTCCCTTTGTTTACACTGTATACAGGCACGAGTGTTCTAACCTCATGCCTGTCTAAGCATGTAAGCATCTTCCTCCTCTGCTGCGGCTTGTATTCCTCTGCATATGTGTGTACGATCCTCTATTATTCAGGGTGTGTGTGTGTGTGTTTACACTCCGTCTCCCCAGATGAGCCAGCAGCTAACAATCTAGGTTAAAGATCCCTGGCTTTGTGGATCGATCCGTCCCTCAGCCTCTATCGGCCTGCCTTTAATACTTAATGAGAAAAGGTGTTTGATGAATGTGAGCCACCTTGCTCCCTCTGCGATCTATTAACACTGCTTTACATTCATCTATAGGGCTTTGAGACACACACACACACACACACACACCTTTGCTTGGCTCTCTGTGTGATATCTGGTGGATTATGTAAGTCTGACTAGCAATGAGGGCCTCTGTTTGTGGATCGACGGTCTCATTTTCTAGAACTACATGAAAGCAAAATGTTTGCAGCTGTTGGTTCAACATGCGATCTTCCAAACGGACTGAGCCTATGAGGGTCTTGTAGTTCTAAAATCTTGCCGAAAAACTATAATTAAATAAAAAATAAATAAAAGGTCAGGCCAGCAGGATCAATAATTCTTGCAGAACAATACACCCAAAAAAAGAACATAGATATGTGGAAGAAATCAGGGTTAAACACCTTCCACTAATCTGATGCACACCAACGAACCACACAAGTTAGTTCTGGTCAAATGGATATTTAATCACTCCCTTTGGCTTATCTTCATGAGGCCAGGCTCACTGTCAACATTGTTTGGATTTTTGGGGGAACACCAAGACCTTGAGTGTCACTTTGACCTGGCACTGCTCAAGAGGGTTTTTTCCATAAAGGTCATAACAATCCAAATGTTGCTGGAGAATGGGTTTGTACTATTTATTATTAGAAAGTCACATCCATCCAGATGTTCATGTACTGTAGTTCAGATCAGGACAGGGCAGATCATATAAGGCCAAATAAGCTTAAGTGAAGACATCAAAATCAGCCTATATATTTTGTAGTAGCATGACACCTGATCAGTTGATCAACAGCTCTACGCTGGCTGTGCCATTGCTTTCTTACGCCTCATTTCCACCAGGGACGTAAGCGCCGCGGAACGGCTCCGTCCTCTGCCCGGCGTCAATCCCCACCGGGCGCGTAATGGCAGCGTAGCGCTGCCTTGCGAGCCAGCTGTATTCACGCGAGATCATGAGATCACGCAATTATCCTGAACGTACGCGAGAAAGGAAACAACAACAAGAAACAGCTTACTTTGCTTCTCCGACGTTGAAGAACTGTTGATCATGTTGTATCATAAATGATTTTATGTTGCTCCACTTCAACAATCAGTCTCTCGTCATCCATGTTGCCCTTTGATCGATTGACTGCTGACCTGGTGCCACCAGTCATGACATAATGTTGATGTGAAGTTGTGCTAGGTTACATGAACTGCGTATTGTGTTTTACTTTGAAAGGGGGCGGAAGTGTATTACGTTGATTCTGTGTCTGATTTCCTGCCTGGTGCAATCTGCTCTGTTGAGCTTGACGTGATTCAGCAACGGCTCCGTCAAAAATAGTAGTGCTACGGAATGATAGCGCTGCAGCGTGGAGAGGCGCTGCTGGGACGCTGCTAAGACGTTCCGCGGCGCGCCCGGTGGGGATGGTTTCATTGATTAGAGTGGCAGCGATCAGCTCTGGTGACCGCGGCGCAGCCGTTCCGCGGCACTTACGTCCCCAGTGGAAATGAGGCGTTATGGGGACAGTGGTGATGCCGGATTAGCTGAAGCACCACCCTCAGAAGGGCGCGGTGCTTGGCAACAATTATGATAGGTGCACCATGCTTCAGATTTATTTTAACTCTGAAAAGTCAGCAGTAGCTGAGTTCTGCACATTCCCTCTGCTGACACTCTGCGTCCTACCTCGCAGAAAGGGTTGTGTGAGCATGGCGTATTTGATCCGTCCTCCACGTGACGTCAAACCCCACCGGGAGCGTTAAGCCCGCCAGACTTTGTTTACTTGCTCAGATTTGGCCATTTTCCTAGTGTATGTTCTTCTAAATATGTTTCTACATGTGTAAATATGCTACGTCGTAAATTAGTTTCGCTTTTGTCTGTTTTTACAACCGTCAGTTTGCACGGGGTATTTTATTTTGAAAATCCACCGGAATCTCTTTCCTTTTCTGTGTCTGGCTTCCGTCTGCTCGAGGTGGTCTGTGTAAATTGACGCGTGCTGCTCGCGTCAAGCATCAAAAATAGAACAGACGCGTAATTCACGCGTTGCCGCGTCTGAAACGGACCACGACGGAGCCGGTGGGGTTTGATACATTCACTATAATGGCCACGTATTACTCGCGATGACGCGATGCTCACGCAACGCGCTGTGGACGGGCCTGGTGGATTTTGGGGGTAAGAGCAAATCTCTTCTCATGTAAAGGCTGCTTTATATTATTGCAAACTACAAAGACCAGGCACACAGGATGATGAATTCTTGTGTATTCTTTTGACAAAACAAACCAAAGTCAAGTTGGCCTTGCTCATTTTTGTTGCAGCATTGAACGGAAAGCAAGAGCGACTGAAGGACAGAAAGCCAGAGTGGGTCAAATGGTGGATGTGGAAATGCACTGAAATGGAGGTGATTGAACCTCATAAGAGAGGTGGGAGTCAGCTGAGCCGTGTCTCCACACACTGCGCCGAAGCCTTGAAACCTGGAAGAGCCAGATTATATTATAACACCAGTCTGACCTGAATGGAACGATACACTGTTTTTCCATTTATTCATTTTTCAACTGTTTTATTCCATTACTTATTTTTCTCACCTGACTGCGATGTCGACGGTCCAGACCACAGCTGTAAAAGTTAAACATGTTTCAAAGAGTCTAAATGGAAAACAACTGGACCAGGAAGAAAATAATGAAAAATCTTGAATGAATTAATTAATTGATTTCATCTCTATTGACACAGACTGACCTAAACCACAGCGAAACTTATGGTTGAATTCAGCCATGATTTAATAAAGTTTAATTAATTAATTAATTGAATTATTTGAAATAATACAGTTTAAGTTGTGAACAAGTAAAATGATGAATACAATTAAAGAATAAAATAATGATATTCCAACAGACACAGACATTGTTAAAAATTATTCTTTGCTGGTGGAAGCCTCACCCCCAAATTCCACCGGGCGCGCAGCGTTGCTTGTGCGCCGCAGTCGCCACAGTAATACGCAGCCATTCTAGTCAATGTATCAAACCTCACCGGCTCCGCCATGGTCCGGTTCAGAAGCGGGCCTCCGCTTGGGTCCGCGTGAAATACGCGGATGTTCTATTTTTGACGGACGCCGCGAGCAGCCCGTGTCAATTACATAGTACACAGAGCACAACGAGTGTCTCGTGACACAGTAATAGCAAAGAGAATCCGATGGACTTTCAAAATAAAATACCCCGTGCAAACTGCTGGTCGTAAAAATAGACAAAAGCTAAACAAATTAACTACGTAGCATATTTACACATGTAGAAGCTTATTTAGAAGAACATAAACCAGGAAAATGACCAAATCTGAGCAAGTAAACAGTGTGGCGGGCTAAACACTTCTAAAACGCTCACGGTGGGGTTTGAAGTCGCGGGCAGGACGGACATAAACAGTGACGCAGCCACGACATGCCAGAGATGTGTCCGGTGGGGTTTCAGGGTTAGAGCATGGATGTTAAACTCCACACAGAGGGCCAAAATTAAAAACATGGACTATGTCGAGGGCCAAACAGGGTCAACATTTATTAAACAGGATATTAGATAAACTGCAAAAATTATTTTCATTTAGCTACATTCTTCTCTTCTGAACATGTGCTAGATGTTTGGCACCTTTTCATAGGTGTCCATCAATGTTTAGGGTTACGTTTTGTGCTGGAAATCCCCAAGATGGAGTGAAGGTGTGCATCAGTGAGATGAGCCCTTTGTAGGTTTTTGTTCATCATCATGCAGAAAAGTTGATCTCACAGTTATGTGCTTCCAAACATGCACAGCTTTTGAGCGGCATGAAGCTGAGGCATTTTCAGGGATGAAGGAAACTGCTCAGTACCCACAATCTTACTTTGCCTTGAGTGTGTCATTACACAGGAGGTCTGTCGGCTCCATTTGAAAAGTTCACAGGTGTTCTTTCCACATCAACTGCAAACGGATTGCTGAGCAGTTCAAATTTAATTTTCAGAGCTGCAGAGTCCGGTGAACAGTGAACTCTGTACCAAGCCTGCCCAGGTATTCAGCAGATTGCGGAATTGTCGGAAACACAGCGGTAAAGACATGGTTTGTCAGTCTGGTAACATGGGAAGTGACCAAAGTCAGCCTAACTTGCAAAGCTCTCACTCCATCATACATGTCTGTCTGTGATAACATGTCCCCATCCCTGAAGCTGGAGGTTAAGTGTAGTGAGATGATTTATTATGTTGCCAGCTCACATGGCCACTTAGCCTTGATCCTTGAATTCTTTTTTCTTGTTAAACCAAAACATACTTGCTTGTCACTCCAAATTGACAAAAAGAATGGACAGCGTATGCGTGACGTGACTAAATCATGCCGAATGACACTTCAGTTCTCAAACAAGCCATCTACTGTATAACGGCACCTACAGTACCTGCCAATCAAAGAGGCCATGTTGTTAATTCTGCATAACTTTAAGCCTTAATATCATTTGAACAGGTATGTTCTATAAAAAAATCACTCTCAGTACAGTTGTCATGAACAGGGAAATTAGATATAGAGACCAAAACTGTTTTTTGTACCAGGCTGTAAACATGTTTATTTCTGCTGTGAAGTTGGAGAACATGGGGACTTATGGAGACTGACTCGTTTTGTAGCCAGCCTCAAGTGGATGTTTGAGGAATTGCAGTTTTTGGCATTTGCGCATTGGCTACACTTCACAGCCATGGAGGTTGGTGCTTGGCCCAAATAAGTGTGCTTTGAATGTGCCATCTTTTTTGCTTCATTCTGCTGCACTGAGGTGTAATGTGCTCATCACTGCCCCCTTGAGGCAGGGAGGCAGAAAACACCCAGTTGGTGCCGTGCAGTTCTAGTGTGTGTTTCTACCTCTTCAGCCATAATGGGAAGTAGTGAGCCCGTTCCAACAAATATGGACAAACAGTACAGGTGACATGTATGCTAAAACTAAAAAGGCAGTCATTTTGACTATTTTTAATCTCATTGTAATAACTTACATAACTTGTTGTACCTTGAAACCACAGTAAACAGGCTGTATGTATTCTTTATTCTAATGTTCTTATTTTATTATATTTGAAATTTCAACTACTTCTGCATTGAATTGAAAAGCAAATTTCAACCTTGAGCTATAACCAGAGGAAAGAAAGGGGATATCAGAGAAAAATGTCAGCAAAAAGAAGAAAGAAGTCACAGAGACTTTAGCCGCTTCATTCAAACGCTTAAATATAATCTTCAAATATAAACATGACCTGATGAAAATGATGTTTGGTACAACCTAGGATGAACAGTCAGTGAATGGTCGCTATGTTCATTTTAGTCCTTACAGAATTCTCGTGTTCTCTCTGTCAAATGTAGTGAGAGTCCCAAACTCAAGCCCAAAAATCTGTTGTCGACTATAGTTTGGTACTCCACACTTCTCTTTCACATGTGACATTAGAGTTTCATGTTTACTTTGAGGTCACATTGCAATTCCCCACCTCATTATAACAAGCCAGCCACAGAAACATCGACATGTATAAAGAGAAGAAGCCACAGACGGAGTTAACCAGGGTCCATCTATGCCCTTCTGAGACACTTCCTGCTGCATTTCTTCTGTGTTCAGAATAAAAGGACAGAAAAGAACAGAGAGAAAAAATGGCATTGAAATAAAATTTAAATTCAGAACACAACATTATTTTCTCTGAGGGTCTCTAAACTAACAAAGAAGACTGGTGTGGTCAACAGCATTTTCTCTTCTGTAAGATTTCTGGATAAAATGAACGTTGGCCCTAGAAAAGTGGTTTTATTTACTAGTCTGCTGTGTTTATAATGACATTACATAACATTCTAGATTTGATTTCACAATGATTGTATAATCATGATGATGATCTTTTGTTATTATTACTAAAATGCAGTGCCATGGGTTTTGGTGGCCTAACCAGCAAAACACACACAGTGTTAATAATTTAGAAGCTGGGTACATGGAATAATCAAGGTAGAGTATCAGACTTTAGTCCATGAATCCACTTGGATAGTCTCAGGTTCAGAGACATTTCAGACTGACTGTGGAGGTTTGACTGATCTAATTGTCTGATTGACTTTCCATTCATTCAGTCTGCTCTCTACATCAGAGGTGTCGAACCCGTTTTAGTTCACTGGCTACATGAAGCCCAAGTCGATGTCAAGCAGTATGGATTAGTAAATCCACTACATAATAACCTATAAACAACAACACATCAAAATTTGCCCCTTTCGTTTGATGTGAAGAAGTGATTAACTAATCATTTACACCAGATGAACAGCCTGAGCAGACATGAAAGTGGAGAGAATGGGAATGAAATGCAGCAAAGGGCCATGGGTTGGAATTGAACCTGAACCACAGTAGGACTTAGCCTCGGTACATTTAGAGTAGAGTCATTTTAACACCGTGCACCTTCAAAGAGGCTCTGAAGAGCTGAAATGACATCATGTCTCAGCACATTGGAAACTGGTGCAAAAGAATGAAAATTAATAGAGAGGTGAGTGAATTATTTAAAAGACAGGAAAATGAAGAGATAGAGTGTCAGAGAGAGAATAATAAATTGTCCAAAAGTTTCCGTGTTTTACTTCAGCCTCAAACTACAATATAGTTCCCTTTACTTTGTCATATGTTATAAATCAGTACAGCTTGACATGCACGGAACATATACTGCAGCGCTCACGTGTTGGATTAATATAATTATAAAACAATTATGAAGTGACAGCTGAATCCGTGCCATTTTCCATTTTCTAAAATAACTCTTGAGTAATTCATATTGAATCATAACTTATTAATCAACACAACCCTTTTTAAATTTGCTTTTATCCAGGAAAGTTTCACTCTTTTGCAGAAGCACCCTGGATCACAGTTGTCCACAGTCTGATCTGCTGGCCCATAAACAGTTCCACTGGAGCTGGTTTAGTTCGTGCACACGTCTCGTATCCATGGGGACGCGGGACGCCCGGCACTAACCCCTGTCTCTGACTGCTGTCCCTCAGTTTTCATACTTTCTGATATTTTCATATCCGTCCTTCACTTTTGACTACTGCAAGGATTCATACTGACCTGGTCCTTGGCTGTCTCAGTTTATCATTCCACTGCTCTCTCTGTATTTCGGCAGACAACAGAATGAATCCCCTCAATGGAGTCCACTCTTCAGCAGATGTCCAGGCTGTCACGGTTCATTTTATCATAATTGGTAGTTCCACCTCAGGGAAAGAGGGAAAGAGGGAGATGTAGAGGAGGGGGGGTGTGAGGGCAGAGAAGACTGGGGAGACGGGGAGGGGTTAGACAGGAGAGGATGAGCAGGGGAAGGGAAGGATGGATGAGCAGAGAAACGAGTGGGGAGGGAGCAGCGGGGGGAGGTAGGTAGGTAGGTAGGTGGGTGCAGGAGGGTAAGCCTGTGTGACGGAGGATGAGAGAGGAGAAAAAAGCCAAGGAGGGCGAGAGAGAGAGAGAAAGGAACCTTCAGCCAACATTTTAGCAGGCTTGGCCTGGCGTTTAGATGGTTCAGGTCTCAGAGCAAATGGTTTAAAGACTCACTGTGGGTCTCACATTAGTGAGCAGAATGTGGCACACTGAGACTGGACACGCTGCAAACTTTCCTCTGCCAGTACACTCTGCCATGAGATATGACTTACTGGGTTAAATGGATGGACACAACAGTGACCGTCGCTTCTACAGGTGTCAAAATGTCTCCTCTGCAGACATTTGTTGAGTGTTTAAGATCGCTTAGATATACAAATACATTCATACAAAACACCAAAGAATACCGGATGCTGTATGAAGTTCATCATATATGACTGTCAAAAAACAATGTTCCAAGTGTCTCTGTCAGTGCTCCTCATGGATATGTGAAGACAGCGGCGAAGGCAAAACTGATTTATTGTAAAACAAGTAGTTCTGACAGAACTGATTGATTGACTGGACATTTAGAACACGCTCAAATCTGCATGACAGCACACCTGACATTACTGATAACTGATTACTGACCTGATACTACTCATTTCTGCATTGTCACATCCAGAAACACATCGGAACAGAAACGTCGAGCAAAGAAATGTTTGAGTGAAAAAAATTGCCTGACAATATGAATACTTTTTTATTATATATTTTTATTTAAATTGGTAAATGTTGTATAATCACAATATTACATTTGAGGGTGAGCTCGACCAATAATGATGTTAAAGCACACCTTTTCATGTCATATTGCTTCAATCATGCAACTCTTCTGGATTTTCCAAATGTTACCGGACCAAATGGATTAAATTCTGAGTGAAACAAATTATTTTTCAGTTTTCTGCACTTGTACTTTTACTTTCTAACTAGCTATGAGGCTATCTTCAGAGAGGTGTTGGCAGTGCATGAAAATAAGGCATTGTCCTTATTCATTTTAATGAGACCACTGTTTTGAAACTTTAAGTGTGTCCACACAGAAGACAGCAAAAAACCCCGACCTTGGCTCAACTGCTGTGACATCAGAATGTGATGTTATGCTCCAGCACACTTCGATGGCTAATCAAATATGAGTAGGCACAAATTGCCAGAAGATTTGAGAACTGTTCACCTTGTGACCGGCTCAGTCAACACCGTCCTTTTCATTTTGAAAAAAAAAAAAAAACACTGTTAACCACACCTAATTCACCATGGTCATTTTTATACTGAGTGGTTGCTGAATATCAATAAGGCAGGCTTTATGCATTATGAGCCTGTCAGAGACAGACGGCAAGACTCGATGAGCCTGTGATGGACAATGAGTAATAACCCTCTTCCCTGGAGTATTTTGGTTTACTCTCTGTCTTTGTTTATATGTTAACATAAATGACCTGAAACCAACATCAAGATATGAGCCGTCAAAATGTCAGACCCGGCTAGAAGAAAGTGACGTCCTGGGAAATAAGTCAAACTGACTGGTGGGGTTCAGGTGAGTTTACATCCTTTCTTTGGCATCTGCAACCCATGGCACTTACAGTATGCTGTATCCTGTAAGTAGCTCGTATAACTGCAAGTGTTCATTAAATAATGTATTCTCTTTGACATGAGAACAAATCATCTCTCCCAGTACTTCATGTTCCTTGACGCTACTGTGAGCTGTCCTCTCTCTGAGAAACATCCTACACTTAAAGAAAGGTCAGACTTTAATGTATACACCTCCTGAAAGCTTTACACATGAACATTATATACACATGAACAGTCCTCTTGCTTGCACGTGTGTGGGGCATTGTACATAATAGTGATCTTTATTTATAGAGCACTTTTCAAAATGCATGGTCATAAACACAAAAAATAAAAAACAAGTTCTAATTACAGACAATTCAGTCCAACCAGAAAGAAACAGCTTTTCAAAGGAAGTTTTTGGTCTTGACTGACTTTCAGCGCTGGAATAGACAAAGCCCTTTGTCAAGGATCTCATGTGACAGACATGTCACATGTTATGTATAAGTTTGGAGATATAACTGGGCTCTTCCCCTATTACATATCGTTGACCTCTTAGTACAAAACATGCACTGAACCAATGATATGAACGAACCATAAAATGCTTACTGGATCCAGTCAGGAGAAGTGAAAATATTTTTTTTTCTACCAAAGGCGTAGAAAAACTTTACTTTATTATTTTTTTCTACAATAATATAATTATTTAAAGGCATTATTTCTGCTTGTTTGTTGTAGCCAACAGACATTACGGACCTTTTCGATCTGTAATAAATACAGTAACTGTAAAACACCACAAGCTGAATTTTAAAGTTATTTTATGAAGTCTTAAATAAAAATTAAAAAAGAAAAAAAAAGAAATTAACAAAACAACAGTTTCAATAAGTAACATCTTGGTGATTGCTGACACCGTTGCAGCAGTAGGAATGGCCCCTGCCAGGGGTTATTGGGGTTTCTTTGGGGTATTACAATGTTTGTGGGCTGTTTGTGGTCATCCCCTCCCTCTCTCACCATCTCCCTTTATAACTCTACCGGCTGCAGCAGATGGCCACCTACCAGCTGAGTTCTGCTCGAGGTTTCTGCCTGTTGAAAGGAAGTTTTTCCTTGATGCCGTCGCCAAGTGCTTGCTCATGGTGGTGATTGTTGGGTCTCTGTAAATGGTATGAGAGACTTACTCTGTATGGAAAGTGTCATGAGATAACTTTTGTTTGATTTGGTGCTATATAAATACAACTGAATGCATTGTTATGATTTCCACTGTTGTACCAGATCATCTCCCGTGTTTCTACTAATGTATCAAATTGTCTGAGAAGGCTGCACCCCGACTTTTGACAGATGGGACAAAAATACTTCCCTGCTCTTGTAAATGTGCTCAGCTTGACTTCACACGAGTGGAGTCCACACTTTAGAGGCCTTAAGCAAAGACAGGCCGAGTCAGTGATGTGTGGAAAATGAGAGAGAGAGAGAGAGGAAACAGTGGGCAGCATGATGACTGGCCAGAGAGAAATGGTCCGATCCCACGCCAGATGGTTGTAAAGCCTCTCGGGATGTCACATTATCAACGAGAATCTGCAGTGGCTCTCAAATCAAAATGCAACTACTCACCAGAGTGTGCTTCACTGCTGGTTTTTATCACAGCAGCTGCTAATTATCTGAATCAAAAGCTCGTATTTTATAACACCAAGGAACCTGAACAGAACCTCTCAGAATTCAAAGCATTACGTGCTGAGCAAAATGGAGAGAAATGACTCTTTTGTCTGTCTTCAGCTTTTGGAGAAGGAATATAGATCATAACACCAGAGTACTCAATTCAGTAATTCTGCCTAAAATCAAGTAATGAAGTAAAGATTTATATTTATTTATGTAATTTGTGTAGTTTGTCCTCATTTTCTTAATATGAATAAATAAAAAGGCTAATGAATAAATCCCGAAATAAATGAATAATGCAATAAATATATAATTAAATGTAACCATAAATATATAAATGAGTCAATATTGTCCATTAAATAATATGTTGTATAAAACAATTTTCAGAGGACTGTGGTTGTTTATTTCAGGACCTATTTTTACATATATTGACTCATTTTAAGTATTCATATTTACATATATATATATATATATATATATATATATATATATATATATATATATATATATATATATATAATCTTGTTTATTTATTAATGTATTTTTCATTTAGAGAATACATACAATCAAAATAAATGAACTCAACATGTCATACTCACAAATAGTCAATCTGTAATACAAACCAAATACCAAACAAATATCCAGACTAATACCTAAAGTAATAAATGTGTGAATACAAATATTGAAACATTTCGTTGTCATGGAGCTCGCTCCACCCTATATAAAGTCTTCATAGCGCTGATATAAATATTACACAAGAAGATAGATTTGACAGGGATCACTTTGGCCAGTCACAATAGCTGTTATCTCAGAATGTGTGGGAAGAGTTCTGTGTTCTGAGACGTCAGATTGTGAAGCTGATTATGAAACGCTCCGGGCGCTTTGTGCTGCAGTGACAGCTAAGGTTATTATGGTAGACTGAAACTTAAACCAAGGTGAAAAATGAGGCCCGGTGACAGTTCAATCAGTTCTTCATTCATGAATGTTTCCATCAATGAGACTCTCCTCAAAGTAAAGTCACTGGGCTGCCAGAAAGATAAATACATGAATAAATAATCATAAATTACCGTCTCCGCACAATTTTAGGGAGTCTGTGCTGAAGCGCCCTTCAGCTTTATTCCTCTGATCAAGAACAAATGTCCTGTGTTATTTACAAGGCAGTTTCACAGTGGAATCCCTAGCTTTTTCAGTTCAACATTTGCTGCCTAGGAACACTGTTTTCCCAATCTTTGCTCCTCACCGAAAGGAGCACAGCTTCATTGTTAACAATCCAGCTGTCGGGCTTTGTACCAAAGGAAACCAAGAGGTACACCCAGCTCTCTGTGGAAACACTGCTGAGGAGACAGGATGAATTGAAACTTCAACAGTAACTCCAAACTGAAGACGTCCACCAAGTCCATAACCACCACCAGAAGTTAATTTGGCTACAGGAAGTGGCTGTGTCTCTTCCAGAGTTTAGGTTTTTGTCATGGAATCTACTTTTGTTGAAGGCTTACTTAATATCATATTCATCCTTTTACATCATACACTCAGTGTGTGCATCAAACAAACACCATCATCATCCTCTGTGACTGTGAAGTTAAACCAATGCGGAAGTGCCAAAAACTGCAATTCCTCAAACGTCCACTTGAGGCTGGCTACAAAACGAGTCACTCTCCATAAGTCCCCATGTTCGCAGCAGAAATAAACATGTTTACAGCCTGGAACAAAAAACAGTTTTGGTCTCTCTAGCTAATTTCACCATTCATGACAACTGTACTAAGGGTGAATTTTTTAAAGAACTCACCTGTTCAAATTATATCAAGGCTTAAAGTTATGCTGAATTAAGAGCATGGCTGCTTTGATTGACAGGTGGGTGCTGTTACAGGTGGCTTGTTTGAGAAACCAGAGGCTGAGGCAGGACTCACAAGATGGTGGAAACCTGTGGGTGATGCCGTGGGTACGTCATTGTGTGCAGTTGCTCATCATCTTGATGCTCTACAACAAAAGACAACTTCTTCAGTAGCATAAAACTTCAAATTACACCTTGTATTATTCATTCAAATTTGACTGTTGTAGTGTTTCCGTTCTGAGTGACGCCCCAACCAATGATTGGCTAAATGGTTAAATGAGAACACATGAATGAGCCATGGGGTTTCAGTTGAATGTAGAATAAACAGACTTGTATCTGGAAGAGTCAGTGTAAGATGAGATTTATTTTTCACAACCTTTGTTCAGATGAAATGTCCTCACTTCAGAGGAAGGAATGTAAGGCAAGATTTATTTTGTAGATGACCTTATTTTTGTCAGGTTTATTGACAGGACTGGCATAATTGAATTAACAGTAACTACTTTTATTCTGTTGCTTAATTTAGAACAGAAACTACAAAAGATGGTGCACCTTACCCGTAACGTGGTGATGCTTTTTCTTCACCTAGGGCTCAAAAATAATTGAATTCAGTAACAGTCAAGTTTATAGTTAATGCTAAGACTAATTGGCTTTACATCAGTATTGTGGGAAAACCTTCACCATTAAGCAAATCTGTGAAATGGTGATCGCAAAGCACCAATCAGGGGATGGATATGATTACATTTCCAAATCACTGATTATCCCTTGGGGTACAGTGAAATTAATAACCATGAAATATGAAAGATTTGGCACAGTTGTCATCGTGTAATAAGGATGCAGTGAGAGAGGCTACCAAAAGATCAATGACTACTCTAAAGGAGTTACAGGCTTCTGCAAGACTGGACAAAGTGTTCATGTAACATCTGAGTGCTTCACCAATCACAGTTCTGTGGGAGAATGGCAAGAAGAAAGCCACTGTTAAAACAACTCACATAAAAGTTCACCAAGAGTTTGCTGGAAGGCAAAGGGAGATCTCTAAAGACAGATGGAGAAAGGTGTTGTGGTCTAATGAGACCAAAGTTGAACTTTTTGGCCATCAAACAAAATGTTGGCTTGAGCCAAATGCTGCAAATCTTTAAAAGCGCACCATGTCTCTGCAGCAGGTCCTCAGAGGTTTGTTAAGGATGAATGAATGCAGCAAAACACAGAGAAGTCCTGTCAGAAAACCAGAAGCAGTCGGCAACACATCTGGGAATTGGGAGAAGATTTGTTTTACGACAGGAAACAACCAAAAACAACCAAAAGCTACACAGAAATCGCTTGAGAATGACAAATGTCCTGTGTGGCCGAGTCAGAGTCCTGAAGTCAACCCAACTAAGAATTTGTGGCTCGGCTTGAAAATAGCTGTTCAGTCACTCACAAAATCATGTAACCTGACTGAGCCAGAGCAGTTTTGCAGAGAATGGGGAAAAGTTCCAGTTTCCAGAACCGCAAAGGCTTATCTGATCAAGGCCTATCCACGCAAAGTCAAGGCTGTAATTGCAACATTGCAAAAGCACTGACATACTTGACCAATGTGTAGCGTAGGGGCAAAAAAAGATGCTCACAAGGTTAACGTTGGGCACCAGACAGGAGTGCAAGGCAACCTGTCATTTCTTTCTTCAAATATGACAAAAAACAAATATGTAAACCCGAAAACATCTGTAAAACAAACAAAATTCAAAAGTCCAGCTAGCTCAAGGCCCTTGCTACAAAAAATAATTACCCCAAACAAAACACTGGTCAACAAAATGTCGGAAAAGGAAAAGTTAATTATTTGGCAAATCAAAATCAGACAGATAAATAACTGTAGGAAAAAAGGAATTAATCGAACATTAAATTAACATATTTCAAAAAGCAATAACTAATTAAAATTCATAGTCCATGTCCATAAAGTCCATATAACTAAATAACAAAAAACGCATTCACCATAAAAACCATGAGTGAATGGTTGCAGATTCAGTTCAGTTCTTTTTAGTTCATGCTGGTCAGAGTGAGTCTGTGAGTTGAGTGTGTGTGAGAAAGTGTGTGTGGGGGGATATAGTGATGAATTCAATTCAGTTCGTGGAAAAAAGAAATATCCAAAAGTTCAGTTCAGTCTTATGTAATGTCTGTATGTGTGCATGTGTATATGGGGAGGTAGATGGGGACAGGGAATAGGGAGAGGGTTGACTGTATCCGGTGGAAGACAAGACAGTGGCTGAGAGGGGTGAAGAAGCCTGGAGAGCGACAGGCCGAGACCACTTATCTGCATGTTTGGTTTATCCCAGACTGGTTGTAGCTCTGAGTACCGCGTAAAAAGACATCCAATGCCTTTACACACACTCCGGGGTTGCTTTTAGTCCTTTTCAGTTTTTTTTTTTCTCCTCTACAGAACGAGATGTTTGGTTTTCTCCTCTTTCTCTCACTTCCTCCTAGTCTCCCTCCCCTTACCTCTGAGGAGGGAATGCAGTGATTCACTTCCTGCCACAAATGTGTAGAAATTTGTTTGCAGTTTGATATGAAATGATATTTTTCTTTGTGATTTAATGTTGTAAGACAATAAAGCTTGAAAACTTTCAAGGAGGTGAATACATTTAATAGGCACTATTTTATTGCACGTAGCTTGGAGACAGCAGGCTGTAAAGTGTCTTGTTGGCTGCATTATCTGATTATTTTCAGTTAGTTTGACATTAAGTGCATTCTTTCTTTTTTTTTCTCTTGGGGGCAAAAAATGAGCTGACAGACAGCTCTTATATACCTTTTAAAGTTCTCAGAGTTTCAAAGTTCTTTCAAAGTGTTAGCAAACTCCATATTTACACATCCAATAGGCACAGAACAACATTAGCATTCATTCGGAATCGCGTTTCTGGCCACCTCATGAATTTAAGTCCAATATTTGCTCTCCTTTTGACTGTGTTTGGGTCTTTACTGCCTCTGGAGAGAAATATCTGGGTTATTAGCTGCTACATGCTCGATAAAGCTCACCATGCTAGTCACAAAACTTTTGCCAGTCTGTTGTTTGGTGCCGAGCGTGTGTGCAGTATCATGAAGTTTATTAGAGCATTTCTTTTCTGAGACTAGCTGCTGGAAACAGGGTTGATGAGCCATCCAGAAAATGTGTTGTAAAACCAAAGCAGTGAACTAAACAGACTCAAAGGCCGCGTGGAGCCGCAGAGTTGTTGGACGGTTCTCTGTGGGATGAAAGATTTCCCTAGACTGTTTTCAACACTTTCCTCCGCCAGCAATTAGTAGCACTTTATTGTTTGTACAGTCTTGGTCCATATCAGCTGGGGAGGCTGTGATTCAGGAGGCAGAGTGCAGGGTTCGCTCTAAGATTTCGGTCACCCTAAACAAGGTTTTGTTTGTTGGCCCCAAAACACACAGCCACCACAACCACACACACATGCTCATATTAAAGGAGGATGTAGAAGGCTGCGGTACCTCTGTTAAGACCTCTGCAGCTGCAGTCACACCAGAGGAGCGAGTAGATGCCCCTGAAGTCTCTGAAGATGTTTCCTCAGCAGCAGCATGTCAGCTGATGAGTTAGAAGGGCCTTAAGAAACGGAGGTTGCTCCAAAACATTTATGTAACGCCCCTGTCTGCATGTCGAAGTGTCCTTAGGGAAGATACTGAACCCCAAATTGCTCCCACCAGTGTATGAATGTGTATGAATGGTTAGCTCCTAAAACTGATGAGCAGTTGGCACCTTGCATGGCAGCCAATGCCATCAGTGTATGAATGTGTGTGAATGAGTGAATGAGATATGTAGTGTAAAAGAGCTTTGAGTGGTCAGAAGACTAGAAAGGCCAGTATAAGTACAGTCCATTTACCGTTCTCTGCAAATAATCACAATCATTGTCTAGTATGGCTGCAATCAGCTCCAGTGGCTGGGGTAAAAGTGGGTGGGTGGGTAAAGACCCTTACCATTAGTCCAGACCCAGCATGTGCAAATGTACCAGTCATCTGCTTGATTGATTTTCTGACCTTTTAGAATTGGCTTCAGTGCTTCATTGAATAATTGACCTGGTAAGATGAACATTAGACCAGTCGGTTGGTTAGTAAGCTGAAAAGTCGATGAGTCTGGGTTCAAAGTGCTCAGACAGAGCTTCTTATTGAATATGTTGATAAGGGCTGCAGCCAGTCTTCATGTGTTATAATGTGAATTCTAACAGGACTTCTTTGTGAAAAAAGCTCCAGTGTCTCAGCTGCAGTGTGATGACTGCTGTTTTTAATCACACCTTTCAAAATGTCACTGCATGACTTATCTAAGAGTCATTTTCTACACGTTTCTATCAGACTCTCAAAACAGTAATTCCTCTTGTATTTGCCTTCCTGACAATTTATTACCTTTGTATTAGACCACCCACATTCACCAGCCTTTCATGTGTTAATAGCTGAATTTCCTTGTTACACAATCTAACCACGGGTGTTACAATACAAGGACAGAAAAGTTTTGTTCTCTTGGCAGTAGTGAGAAATTTGTGGTTGATGTGCAACAGGTGACATTTATTTGGCCAAACCATGAAACACTTCATGATGTCAGGGTTAGCACTTTGGAGAACACGAGTGTGAAGTGTTATGAGACAATGAGAGCCTCTGTTTTTTTTTCCTCTTCAATGAAACATACAAATGCTCTATAAATCCCCTGAATGAACTGAATGAGTGGTTTTGGATTCAAACAGGCTTTTGTGAGTATTTTGACTCCTGTATCAAATAATGGAGATACACACACAAACAAAGGCTCGTCAGTCATACAGTCTCACAGCTTGAAGCTTCTTCATGATAATACATTTGGACAAAAACCAGAACAATATTTGTCTCTAAGTTTTAATCAGAATCAGGTTCACTGCCAAGAACTCAGAATGAATTTCCCTTGGTATTTTGGTGCATAATAATAAGCACTGTGAGAGAAAATAATTTAAAAATAAAATAAAAGAAAGCATGCCATCACACTTCTAACAATTTTTAACTGTATAATGCTCCATTAAACAGACAGTCAATGTTAGTCACTTAACATTGTTTTCCTCTGCTGTGCATTAAAGGTCCAGTGTGTAGAATTTAGTTGCATCTAGTGGTCTAATCGCTGCATTGCATTCTCCTCAAATCACCCTCAGCTTCTTAGTGTAAAGAAGAAACAACACTTTAAGGTCCATGTCTAGAGTCACTATTTAGTTTAGTCTGTAGAAACATGGTGTTTCAATATGGCGGCCACCATGGAAGAGGACCCACTCCCACTGTGAATATAAAAGGATATTTTTTAAGAAACAAAAATAAAAAGATTCTTATTTTCAGGTGATCATACTTGCATGAAAACATAGTTAGGAATATTATATTCCATGATTGCCTTATTCTGAAAATAAAGGGCCCAAATCTTACACACTGCACCTTTAATACGATGTTACAGATTAGAAGATGGCACCTCTGCTTTCCACTCTGATTTCTTGCTTTACACAGTAGTGAGTGTTAAATTAAAATTGACTTTTGTCAGCAGTGGAGCCCATTAACAGGACACTGTTAAATTCCAGGTACGGCTCTGTGTCAGACATGGTTCATCTTGACATTTAGGTGTTAAAACACAGGTCACATTTTGAGGAAATGCAGATTTAATAGCTAAATCCATTTCACTAAGGTGAGTCCAAAGAAAGGTGCATGAACTCTTCATCAATCTGTTTGACTTGATTTGACTGACTTAATGGCATACTTTATCATGTTTCATAATGTATATGTAGCTACATTGCGGTACAGTTCTAAGGAGCATTGCAGTTTCCATTTAGTACCATTTACTGGACAGTTTTACTAGTTATGCAGGATCCATGCACTAAACATGACATTTATTATCCACATTCTTCTTCCTTGTCAATACTCTAAACTCTTCACGTAATACTACTGTTGTAGAAAGCAACATCCAACTTTGAAGCAATTGTCGTAAATAGCTTATGTTTAGCTAGTCTAGACAGGCTGCTATAAAATAAATAGGCTACGCATATATGATATAGTATTATATACAGTATATATACTATTGACTTCATGTCTCCCTCTCATGTGAAGCCAAACAAAAGCTCTTACAAACACATACGGATCCTCACAGCAGCCAAAGATCATAATTAGTGTAATTAACGTTTAATGGACATGGCTGTCTTGGAGGGGCAGGTGCTCAAAAGACACATTCTTCCTTTTTAGTGTGAAATCAAATCAAATCCCAATGATTGAACAAAAATGAAAATGTTTGGTCTCCAGCTGAACACAAAATGCGACTTGGCAAATGTGCACTTTGTCCGCATGGTTGGGTTGACGGAGTTCTACAGCCTCAAGAAGTGCCTGTCGATAGCAACCAACATATCCATAGTGTTTAGGAGTCCATTGATTCTACTCGAAGCTATGTTGACTGCAAAGTTTTCTTCAGTTACCTAAATTTGTTCACTGGACCATATCGTTCATCTTGCATTTGAGCACATTTGCTTACATTTGACATATTCCTTTAAGTTGCATCTGCATTGTCTAAAATTTTACATTTTGCTTACACTTTGCATTTGGTTCATTTAATTAAATTTATTTGCTTCCATCTACTTACTCTATTTGCGTCATTCCTTTTCACTTCACATTCGCCTATTTTCATTCAACGCTATTTTTGTCCACATTTTCTCCAGTACATATGCCACATGTCTAAACGCTGATGTATTGAGATTAATCAGAATTCGTTGTGTGCTGCCAGCTCTTTCTTTGCTCCATATGATCGAGTCTAAAACTATCTTTTTGTGACAGCTGTGAACAAAAAAAAAAGAACAAGGGAGGGGAAGAGCTGAATTTCTGGATGAATGAACAGACAGCAGCCACCTTTCCTCTCCTATATCACTCAACACAAGAGTCTAGTCTATGTGGAGTTTAGTCCCTGAGGGATGCATTATAGGGCAGCAGGCCTGAGACCTATCTGTGAGCTACCTTGAATGTGGGCTGAGGGGAAGGTATGGACAAGGTCTTGAACTCACAATTGGCCAGGTTAGCCACTTTTTTTGGTCTATTCCTGCCTGGCTGCGAGCCTTGTAATGCTCTCTGGTTGTCTGGTTTTGTATTTTTCACAATCTGTCTTCTGTATGTTTGTTGTTTTTGTATTTGTCTAAGCTTTTCTCACTTTACATATGCACATTTTCTTGGTACTGTGTTTTCTTTCCTCCTTAAATGTCTTGTCACCCTTTTTTTCATGCAGTAATAAATAACTCTAACTGTAGACCAAATTAAATGCTGAGAACTTGGAACACAAAAAAACAAAGTCCAACTAAGTAGAAGAAACTTGAGTGTTCAGACAACTGGACATGTTTTAAATAATCCCAATTAGTTTAGGCCAACATTATTTCGAAGTTAAAATAAAGGTTAATGGTGAAATCATTATTTTCATTTTTGATTATTATTGTTGCTTATTACCAACATTATGGGTGAGCTAACTTACAGACAGACTTTGTTGTGGCAATGTCATCATAATTCCAGATCTTGATTACTTTCATGAGGACAATGTTGCCATAATGTATAGATATAATGGCTAAATATACAAAAGGTAACACAAGGTGTAATAAAGCAAAAAGTATCCCTTAAAGTCCCCATGAAGTGTTTTTATCACATGTCACGTTCACTCCAGTGTTAGACCTGACAATGACAAAAGTCATTTTTGAGGCATTTTAAGGTATTCTACGTGATATCTTAGAGTTTATTATTTCCTGATAAACAATAAAAAATTGTCGATGACTCATCCTGCACTCAGGGGTGTACTGTTTTGTCGCTGCCTGAGCGGAGTGCTTCCTGTTTGATACAGTCTATGAGTGATTATTAGAGCTGCTACCGTCATCTAATGTTCAAAAGCACAACTTTAGAACTTTATTCAGTGATTTTAATGAAACTGGATCAGATTTTATGCACAATATATTTGCTGCTTCCCTTACTGCTGATGTCCTCTGTCTGCTCAGCTTTAACTCTCTGAGATTCCTGATGGACAAATAGCTTTAACCTAAAGACGTGATCACATAGCTAACTACCGTACACTACCAAGGTCATTTTCGGACTTTCCTGATGGAAACATTGCTATGTGCCCAACCACTAACTGTTGATAGCTCAGTCAGCCGTGCAGCTAACAGAACTGACTCGGCCACCCGATGCCAGGAGCCAAACCTGGTAAGAAAACCACCTGGGTAAGCTACTGTATTTCCTGCCAGACTAGCCACCGCTTGTTTAGGAGGTTGTGTTCGATCCTGGGTCTGGCACTGATCACTTGAAGGTGGATGCTGACGCTGGCTCATAGCGCTAGCTGCAATGTAACACATACTCACAATTGACTATTGTAAACAGGCTGATCATGGAGAAGACAATCCATTACAGCCCGCTGTGTTCATACAGAGAGGACTGTATTTTTACAGAAGGGAAAACTTAATAAGATCAGTCCTGTGTAAAACAGTGTTTTTTAATAATGTCTGTTGTGTTCTGTTTAACTACAGCCAGTTTTTTTTTTTACCCCTCTCCTTTCCTTATCCCTCTCCCTCACTGCTCTTTCCACCTCAGTGACCACTCGCTCCTGTTTACCTTCATAAATGATTAATGATTGTTCACGAAAGCCCCTGAAAAAAACAAAAAAACAACTGCTAATACATCTCATGTTTGACTCGTATCATTTGAACCGCATGAATGATTCATCAGTGTAACACTTAATGCTCGTTGGGGTATGTGAACAGAAAAGTGATCTTAACTCACTCCACCATGAGCTACAGGGTACATTTCACGTGTTGTATGAAATATCAGTGGTTTGAATGAATATCTGTGTATGTATTCTAGTGTCTGTAAATGAATTCCTCACCTGGTGGACATAAATGCAGCATCCCTGCAGCATCCTTGGGGCTAGAATTCTTTGTCACATGAAATGTGTTGAGTTTGTTTTTGTTTTTTTCCTTTTCCATGCACACGGTGTCAAAATGTAAGGATTTGGGATGCATGTCATGTGATGTGATCTTTCTCCCTGTAGTTCCTGTTTATGCGTCTTTATTTGATAGATCCCATCATCAAACTGTGAATATTGGCACTGCCATGAATAATTAATGGAGGTATCTTGAGTTGCCATAGCCCAATGCACACTTTGAGTCATAGCTGATGGCACCAGAATAAAAAGGAGAAAACTTTAAATTCAGATGAGAGAAATTAGCTTTTGATTATGAAATAAGTCCGTACACAAAAATGAGTAATTCCTCTGAAGCGTTTCATCTGTTTTCTGATTCAGATGCAAAAATCACTTATTTATGTGCTAGTTCCTTTGAGTTATTAAAAATGCTCATTTTTGTGTTTTTATTAAATGTCATTTTCATTTGTCTGTTGTATTAATTATTTGAAACTTTAAATCAACCACCGGGTTTGAACAGAAGGTTGAAGGGGGCAGCCACCCACACTCTGAGGAATTTGTCATAATAATATCTAATAAAATGTTTGTTTTTTTTGTTAATGCTCTGTAAAAAACTGACGTTGAACCTTGTTAGTTGAGTTGAATCCACTACGTCTGTCTTCACTCAGGACTTTAGATGTGCCTCCGTCTTCACTAATCTTTGTAATGTAACAAACCAACCGAGGTCAGAGCTCAGTGTTACTTTCTATCATTCAATGTGTTTATGTTTGTTGGCTCAGTTATGTGCATTCAGCACATTACACTGTAAAAAAAATCTATGATTGGCTTAACATAACAATAACATTTTAAGTTAACTGAACTGGTACTGAGTACTTTGTTCAACATTATAACTAATGAAGACATTTTACAGAGACAACTGAGCTACAAAAAAAAAAAAACTTTCAAATTAAGTTCAGACAACTTTTGAGATATACAGACAAGATCTGCTAATTAAGCTTAGCTTTCAGTAATGCTTATTTTTTCCACTTCCCTCTGCACATGTGATCCCTCTTGCACTACATGCTGCCCGATTATTACACTTTATTAAATATCCTGTTTTAATTACGTAATAATTAATTGCTGTGAGTTTGATGGATTTGCCCGCTTTGGTACTTGATTTGGACTTAAAAACAGCTCAGTCATGGAGTAGAGTATGAAGTGTGGAGGTTTCTGTGAGTTCTGATAGTCTGGTCATTTGCAGCAACCGATGAAAAAAAGACAGCAGTGCTAGCAACTCCACCTCCTTTGAATACTGCCAGACAAATGCAAAACTCAGTGAGCAGGAGCTTGACAATGTGTTGAAATAACAATTACAAAAAATAATGTGCAAGGGGAATCAGAGCTAATGATAGCAAGCTAGACTACCTGGCTTTCAGAAAGTAGTTGTATGAAACATGCCACCCCAAAAAACAACTGAATCAAAGCAGAAAAACAGAGAAGATCGAGTATCGAAGAATTGTTTTGTATTGATCATAGAATACACAGTATGATCTTCAGTCAGCGGAACACCATATCTCAGAGCAACACCAGCTCTCAGATATCGGTCAGTCGCTATCATGGAAAATGCATACCTACAGACGTGAAGCTCAGAACCCTTTTTACAAGTGTCCAAAGCTGCTTTAAGTGGGAGAATATGAACAATAACTGCATGATCATGATCATATTTCCTTACACTAAATTACAATTTCAGTTAAACTATAAAACCCACATTTGCTTCAAAGCGTGTACTTTGCTGCTCATAAAAAGATGAATCCATCATTTGTTTGGTATTTGTAGGCTATAGTACAATAAAATTTTAAATATTTTCTCAGCTCATTGGGTTCCGTATGAGTTTAAAAGAAAATGAAGAATCAATGTTCATCTCGTTGTCTCGACTCTCTCCTACCGGCTTCTTAATCACAACTCCTAATCACCTGATAATGTGAAATTAATGAACCTCGGCAAACTACGTGTGTATATAAGTATTATGTGCATTTGTGTCTGTGTCTGTTAATGTTCTGTTTCACCTAATCTCCCGGTAATATTAAAATACTGAACCTTTGAAAGCAGCAGCACTGCTCTGTAGTGTGTGTGTATGCATAGATACATGTATATGTGTGTAAATACAGCAGTAATTTCCTGGGTCTGTGTCAGAAGGTTAATGATGCGTGGAGTCATTAATCAAAGCACAATGAGGTGCTGTTGCAACAAGACTTGACAGTTATGTATGACATTTGTGTGTGTAGGTGTGTGTTTTCATCCAATTAAAGACAATACCTTGTACAGTAGGACTTCAATTTGTCATTCTGTGCTCGTCAGTGTTTTTGAAGTTCATATTTTGACTGCATGTCTCTGATGTACATTTTGCAGTCACCTTTGAGTGCCGTGTGTTGTCGTGTGCATTTGAACAGGGGAAGATGTGGAAGTCACTTGACCTCAATCTTGTGAACTGATGTCCTCTGTCTCATTTCTATTCTTACAAATCTCTTTCTTTTGGTGACCATGAGCCAGAGCATAGCAACAGTAGATCAGTCCTTGTGGGACTTGGGTTGGTTGGTGGAAACGTAGCAGTTCCCTTTTCTTGGAACGGCTGAGGTTTCCTTGAGCAATGCGCCTAACTGCTCAAGGGCCATCACTCTTAACATCCCTCCCAAACAACTGCATGTTGTAAAATAACAATAGAGTGAAAGAAAATTAATTTTCCACAAGACCGACTTCTTGGAGGATCTGTTGACCTCCTTGCTCTCACTGAGACTAGAATGACACTAGAGAACACTTCCACCCCTGCAGCCCTATCCTCAGCCTACTCCTTCACTCACAGACCCGCAGGCAAAATTTTCCCTTTTTATATCTTCTCCACCCTCTCACCTGCTGACACCACCTCTTCATCTCCTACTCTAGCTGCCTTTTCACCCATCTCCCCTAATGAGGTACTAACCATGGTTATCTCTCACCGCCCAACCATCTGCCCCCTTGATCCTATCATCTCTCAGCTTCTTCAGCCTGGTGCTCCTGACCTCCTTCCTGTCTTCATCCATCTCAGTGTGCCCAGTAGGTACAACTGGTTGCTGTCATCACACAGCTGGTGTGCAGCTTTAAAGAAACCAACACTCATCCTATCTAATGTAAAGAATGACAGACCTGTCTCCTTCCATTTCTTTCTAAAACGCCTGAGCGTGACGTCTTCACTCAACTCTGTGCTCCACCAGAACAACCTTTTTGACCCCACCAGTCTGGTTTCGAGGCTGGCCACTCAATTGAATAAAGATCATCACCAGATCCTTCTCTCTATCCTCCAAGAACTCGGAGTATAGGGTATCCTATATTAAGACTGCACCTACAGGATAACTTGGGCGAGGATCTAATCTAATGGGGTCCCTCAGGGTTCTGTTCTGGGACCCCTCCTGTTTTCTCTTTTCTCTGTTAATCACTCACATGGCTTTTCCTACCACGGCTATGCAGATGACATTCAGTGAATTCTCTCTGAAAAACCATGATATTGGGTTTGAATTGGTTATGCTCTGACATTTATTATGAAATTAGTTGTGTATTTCTGTCATGAAAGGAAATATTCTTACACCCCTACAGACCTAAATTTAAGTTTCTCTCTCAAACTAAGATTAGCAACTCTTGCTTGGTCAAAATAATTGCTGTGAAAATATTCTAAAATTACTGTTTTTGTAAAAGGAGTCTGGTCTGGTGGCTTTAAAGAGACCATAGATACCAGTTTCAGTTCCTCGTCAGAAAGGACTGACTGACTGCAAAGTAGAGCAGTGACTGGTGGTGGCTAAAACACGTTTTGCTGTTCCCCGTCCACAGCAGTACATTAGCTCACAAGGGGGCTGTCAATCAACACATGATCTGCTCACACAGTCTTGAGAAATGGTTTGAGCAGCAAAAAGAGCTGTTCTTAAACCAGTTTTTGTAATTATAAGGGTTTGTTTTCATTCAGATTTTGTGGATGCTTAATGAGATTACTGCCATTTGCAACGTGCATTTTTATGATTTCAAGACACATTTACAAGGCTGTAAGATTTACAGAGGAGGTCGGCCATTAGCTTTATGAAGGCTCAAATGTGCAGTATACAGGAGCTAGAGGACGTAAAAACCATTGGCATGAGTGTGTGTTGGTGTGTGCAGGCACATATGGCTCATTATTAATGCATGTGTGTGTTTCAATGGAACAAAGGCCAGTGCTCATGCTACATACAGCACTTTATGCCGGTGTGTTCTGTTCCGTGCCCATGTGAGTGCTCATCTTCTGTTGTGCTTTACAATATGACGATAAATATGTATGATACGAGTGTGTGTGTATGCGATGGTGTGTGAATGTGATTGTTGTATTAATCTAAAGTGGATCATTTGAGGTGTGAGTGGTGAGTGAAGGCATTTGTGATGTGAAATCAACACAGCGTGGATGGAATACAATTGACGTCCGCATACAAACTATGTGGAGCATGTCATATAAATATACATAAGCACATGTAGGTGCCTTTGTATCATACATACTGCAGATTTCTCCACAGGTCAGTATGTGAGTTCATTGTGAGTCTGTCAGTCCATCAATGCGACTGCCAAAGGGTTGTGCTGCTGATGAGGGCTTTCTATACATGCAGGGTGAATAATTCCTACTTAGCTGGCTACACGCTGCGCCCACCGGGTCGTGAAAGTCACTTTGTGTCGCAGTAATTGGCAGGGCGATCCACCGCATGGTGATTAGGCAGCTCACCATTGCTAAAGACGTCTGTGTATCCAGGAGAAATCACAAAGGCGGCAGCTGCGGCGGAACAAGGTGTCCCACTGATTGAACACATATTGTTATAGAACACACTCAGTGTAGGCATATTCATATAAAATAATACACAGTACATTTGGTGCCGCAGTAAATCTCAGTCCACACATTTTCCATTAAGTAGTGTAGGTGTCTGAGCGTATGAACGGAGGAGGAAATGGTGAGAATTTACTGAGGGAACTCTTCTCTTTCTCTTCCATAGGCTCATGAATGGGAGAACATATTTTGAGCAAGGGGTGCTGCCATGGAAACATTTGTGCATGTGACATCTACACATACACACACACCCATATTATAAACTAGTGACAGATGTTATGTAGTTCATTTTCTTAGTTAAAACTGAAATAATATTACAGCACTGTAGCATAGTGGCTCGTGGGGCTCTATCCCACCAGGCAAGGCTGCGCCATGTTACAGCTGTGCCGGCAGAGTTGATCACAGCTGTTCTAGACAGTCTTAATGACGCTGCATTTCAGAAGCTTGTTGCAACATCCGTCAAAAATAGATCCACCACGTCAAGCAGCACAGAGCAGATCGAGCTGGCTGGAAGTGAGACACAGAAAAAGCAAAGAGAATCCTGTCAACTTTCAAAATAAAGCACCCTGTGCAAACTATTTATCTCCATCCCACCTGAAACATTTCAGATGGGGTATGAACATACTGAGAATGGACCAAAACACCGTCAAGGCCACAACATCCCTGGTGGGATCCAGGGGTAAAGAAATGGTCTGTATCCTTAGAACAACCGACCACACGATAAGCCGCACACAGCACAGCAGCAATAACAAGTGCAAACTTTATTACCACGCTTTATACTAATCTATACTTGTTGAGTGGTCAGTGTACATTTGAAACAAGTGTAACAGTAAAAGCAGCTTTACTGTTCTTGGTGATGAAGACGTCTCCACAGTCATTTAAATAAAAGTCCAGACACAAATCCACTATTTGAGCTCGCTGTGTCTCAAAACTCATTTCTGCTTCAGAACTCTGAGGGCAGCATTGTTCTTTAAATTCAGTCCATTGTTTGAATAGCAGGAGATCACCATGGGCGAACCAGTTCACATACAGCATCTGAAATTAAGAAAGAAAGACGAGATAGCTGTATGAAATCTGCTGCAGGTCATACTGCTGCTTACACTTGAAGCTACTACTAGGCAGCCTTCCACTTCCACAGCTAGGCTGTATTTCAACAGTAAATTGCACTTAAATGTAATAACTGAAGATGTTTTACTTTCATTATTTTTTTTCTAGCAACAAATGTGTATATGGTTAATGAAGTAATAACTTAACCTCTTAACTGATCTGAAGGACTGTTCATCAATAGGAACTCTGATACTAACATGAATGTAATGTTAAATCTATGCAAAATGACATCAGACTAAACTCTTCTCATGTGTTCAAAGATTGAAAACTAACAAAATAAGTGACTGCATTTGGTATAGTTGAAATATAAATATATAATGCAATATATAATGCAAAACACACACACACACACACACACACACAAGCCTGGTGGTTATCAAAAGGTCTGTCACTGAAGGTGTGCACAGTGACTTTACAATTGCACTGATAAGCAGTGCTCTGACGTGTCAGCAGGAAGATGCCACCTGCTTGTTGGTCAATCTGCAAGAAGCATAGGTGACACACACACACACACACACACACACACACACACAGATAAAAATGACTGAAGTTTGGTGACATTTATTTCTTGCCAGGATCAAGAGAAATAAAACAGGCACATCTAAAATACTTTTAGTTTAGGGCCACTTGATAAATTTTATGAAAAAGTCGAACTACACTTAATCATGTCAAGAGTTTATCACCTCGGTGCAGAGTTTAGCAGAGTGACGCAGTATGATGGAAAAAGCTGTTCCTGAGCCTGCTGGTTCTGGAACGGAGATACCTGTAGCGCCTACCAGAGGGGAGGAAGGCAAACAGTCTGTGACCTGGGTGAGAGCTGTCCTTGACAATCCTGCGTGCCCTCCACAGGCACTACTTACTCTGGACAGCCTCAATGGTGGGGTGAGGTAAACCCGTGATGTGCTAGGCAGTTTTCACCACCCTCTGCAGTGCTTTCCAGTCTGAGGCAGACTGGAAAGTCTGGAAAGTCAACTACCTAGCTGACGCTAAACCCTATCTGCTCTCAGTTACTGTGGTTTGTTCAGACAACTTTTAGTCAAAACCATGGCTGCATTCCGTCAAACATCTGCTGTGGGATAACAGTGTGGCTCAACTCTGAGAGAAACACAGTATACAGTATCGAATGTTTTTGGACAACCAGTACTGCAATAACTGTTCTGTAAATATGAATGACTTGTAAGGAGGAGGTTAAATGAATTAAATTGAGTTAAATTCCTCATGAAGCTAACTTGGGATCGACTATGTGTGTGTGTATATATATATATATATATATATATATATATATATGTGAAAAATCTTTATCTGTTTGACTGAGGTGCTCAGCTCTGATTGGATTGTTGATAGGTAAGGGGCGGGGCTTAGGGTTGTTTACTAACCACTTAACATGTTAACTTCTAAGTCCTTGTATCACAGCTCATTGCTAAGAATTTGTTTTGGAGACTTGCTGTATCTCTTCAAAATGCTCATTACACAATTAAAGTTTCATCTTCCAATCTCCCTTTCTCCACTGACTGAAAAATGACTCTCAATTCCAGAAATTTCCTTCCAGACTGCTCTGCAATCAGGAGGAATTATGACGACTGGGTAGAATTCTTCACTTTATCAGAAAACAAAAAGATTTTAAGACAGTTTGAGTAGATTAGCAAATAATATTTTACTTTACACAGTTTGAATATAAATGAGTAACCTTTTTTTTTTTTTTTTAATCAGACACTTTATTAATCAAAGACTATCTGTGTGTGTGTGTGTGTGTGTGCAGGGGCTTGTAGCCATGTCTCCCCACTCTTATTGAACACAGACTAAAGGTCTTTTGTCTGGCTGCAGACATTTCCACGGTGCATTTTGTCATTCTCCCTGTCGCTGTGTGCCACGGGTTACGTTTGGACAGGTTAATTGGTCGAGATTGATTTTTCACCCTCTAGGGTAATAACACACACACACACACACACACACACACACACATAGATCTGCACAGACATTAATCCTCTGGTTACAAATGCTAATAGCATTGCTGATATCCGTGTCTATCGGTTATTTAGCTTCATACTTCTCATGAAAACACACACACACACACACACACACACACACACACACACACACACACACAGAGGTGTGAATGGCCCTGTTTGTTGTTTGTTGATTGTCATGTTGGCAACCTCTTATTTGGAGGAAGTCGATGTTTGCAGACAGGTTTTCAATAACATCTCTCCATATGAATGCAAGAGTGTTTGGATGTGAGATCATAGACGTCGAGTAAATTTACCAAACAATTCAAAGCAGCTGTTTTTTTTTCTCACTGTGATGAATACTGATGATGCAAATATATGTCGAGTGATGCCCCTCTAGTGCATTAAATATAAACAGCTGCATGTGTGAACTGATCGTAACGAAACATGTCAAACAGGCATTGTTAAGACGTCTTTTGATAAGCACACTGCTAGAGCTATCATGAGCTACAGCTAGTTAAATGTGATATATATCAGGTTGGATAGATGGATTTGGAAACATGAACCGAAGCAGAACAAGAAGGAACGCCCAAAAAGTTCTGACAGTGCTGAGTGAGTTATTATTTTGTTGTTTGTTTTTTGTGTCCTGAATGTATTCGATCCGTAATGAAATAAAGAAACTGTAAAATGAATAAACCCCATCAACTGAATTTTAAAGTTATCATGGCAAATCTTTATTATTTTTTTTTAATTAAAAATATACATTAAAAACAACATCATGACTGCTAAAAGAAATTACATTTATGAGTGACATCACTGTTGCAGTAGTGGGTAAATATGACCCCCTTCCGGCAATCTGTGCGTACTAAACTCATTACACAGTCTGCAAAAGAAAAAAAAACAAAGGTCCAGGTCCAGAATGTAGCAGACAGGTGGAGATGGTGTTGATATGGATATTAATACATGATAAATGCTAGTTCAATGATGGTCGAGTTACTTTTAAAGGTTCAGTTTCCAGAGTATTTCTTTGCAGGAATGGAATATAATATTCATTAGTATGTTTTCATTAGGGTATAACCTGAACCTTTAAATAAGCTTTTTATATTTACAGTAGGAGCTGGTTCTCTTCCATGGAGTCACCATCTTCAACAAAAAGTCTAGAGTAGCCCAGAATGGATAAACTCAGCACTGGTTCTAGATTTTTGGATTTTCTATGCATTTAGCCATCATACTCTCTCCTTCATGCTTGGAAGGAGCAGGTGAGGCAAGACAACTGCACCACTAAGTTACTCTTTAATTGTGCTACATCTGATACTTTTGTAGTAAGACTGAAATAGTAGGGTTAACGTTTTGAAAGCAGATCTTGTAGCTTGTAACAGTAAAAAAACAAAAACATCCGTATGTAATTCCAATCAGGTATAATCAGCCAGAGTGACTTCAAACATCTGTGTGGGTGTTTATGACCAGAAATCTACATCTGACATCTGTCTTAAAAATGATGAGTGAAGTATTTTTAAAGCAGTCGATTCTGTCTGCAAGCTGCCTTTAACAGACTTTTAAAAACAATGGTAAAGGCAGCAGATGGAAAGCTATGCTGAAATGAAAGAAACATGTTGTTTGCAGCAGAATGTAATTTCTCGGAAACAGCCGAGGAAGCAGGGCCAAATAAATGTATCTCTTTTTAAGAGCATAATAAGACAGTGGAGTGGTCAGCTATTTGATCTTTCGGTTCAGTTGCTGAGCAGGATTTGAAGCTGCTGCTGGAGGTTTGGCTACTTTAAAGCGGAACTGTGTACCCATGCTTGTAATTTAGTTTGAGTCTGGGAATACTGCTGCGGAATAAAGAAAGTGAAAATATTATCTTTTTTTTTTTTCAGCCCCATTTCCCTCTGTGTATTATTCATGTTTTCTCTGTGTCCTTGCTCTCTCACCCCTGGATCTCTGAACTTTCTTCTCTTTCCATCTGTCAGTTTCTATCCATCTCACTCTTCTTTTCTCTCTCTCGTTCTTGTTGTTTAACTCTTGATCTCTCTCCCGTTTTTCTGCGTCCATCTGTCCCTTCTTCCTCGTCTTCCAACATTGATTTTTTTTTGTCCTGTGTAGAAAGATGAAATCATGTAGATGTACACAAAACAGATGGAGGCTCAGTCAAACAAAAGTCTTTTTCACACAAAGACATTGTGTGGATACTTACGGTCTAACATTTGCTTCCTCATAAAACATCTGCAAAGCCAAGTTTTTCTTTTTAAATTGTGCAACCGTTCTTGAAAATGTCCATTCCACTTCTTTACTGACTTTGTTGGAACGCTGACATTTCCTTTGTGCAGGTGGCAGAATAGAAAAAAGTAACACGGCAGGGACCCACTCAATAAAGTCAAATGTGAAAGCATGTAATAGACCCAATGATCCACCTGTGGATGCTTGATACTCAACTAGTGTTGTTTCTGGCGGCCTGTTTTAATTTTAGTCTTTGTGTCTTGCTGTCATTTTAGTTTTTATTAGTTTTAGTCACGTTCATACTCTTTTTAGTCTAGTCAAGTTTCAGTCGAGTTATATAAGTTATTTTAGTCAGAATTATCCGTGACTATTTTCGTCTAGTTTTAGTCAATGAAAATTGTATTTTAGTCTCTTTTTAGTAATGCAATTCTATTTAACCCAGTCAATATAGTATAAGTACCTAGTAGTATAGATGAAACTATATTTTAGCCAAACCCATTTCACAATTCAAACAAGGTTGTCTTATTATTATATTATTGTTACCTTATAGACTCAAGAATACATCCATTCCAGACACGGAAGACGCTCTGATTTGAATTTACAACATATATATTTTACCAACCAAACATACATTTAAATAAATTAAATAAATAAAATAGCATCACATGACAATGCCAGAAAAAAATGAATACATTTAAGTTTAACAAGAGAAACAAGGTGCTTGAATGCTCGAGCTACTGAACCAAATAACCAGCAGTCTCAACAGCAACTAGATAAACTGTAACCTCCTGGATGTGTTATTTTAAGACTGGTTGTCAAACTATCCAGTACACATTACTCTATGGCTATATTTTTGACATAAGATTTTCTTTTAACTGGTGCCCGGCACAGGAGTATCTCTGTTTTATTGCCATAAAACCCACATTTGTCAAACTGTTAAAAGTCTACACCTTCAGCTTTCAGCTGTTAACATTGTGTGTTGGCCTGAACTTACCTGAATATATTTGTTCAGGAATCAAAAAAATAAAGTCTTCACAACCAAATCAGAATCAACAGTTTAGGATCAGCAGAGGTTTTTTTTTGCATGGATATGGGAAAGGTTGCTTATCAAAATGCTGTGTGTGTGTGTGTGTGTGTTTGTGTGTGTATGTACAGTACATGCATGCTTCTTGCATGTCTGTTCAGGCCAGCCATTAACAACTACTTAGGCTTGTTTACTTTGAGGAAAGCGTTTCTTTCCAAAATGGTCCTAGCCCTGTCCCTGCGGCCACAAGAGAGGTAACCAGTTACACTGAAGACCCTCTCTGTAAATACCTGAGAGGCTGGCATCGCCAGGAGGTCCAAGGCCAGAGGTTTCAGTGTTGGAAACGCAGTGGAACAACACTGAGTTAACCAATACTCAATGCCGGATTCCTCAACCTCAGCACTAGTAGCAGCAGTGTGGTGGGACTCGGACAGCCCCTCTTTATATTTTAAAATCTCCTGCCTAATGTTTGTTGTCTTGGCTGTCTTGGGCCTCGATGGATGATTGGCACAGAAGAACTTAAATCTACGCCGTTTTGCGGGGGGTTGACTCTGGAGCCTCTGTACCCTCTTTTGCAACTTGCTCATCATCGGTCAACTGCTCTTCTCGTACTTGCACTCTTTGTGGCACAAGATGAGCAATGTAGTCCTCTGCCTTTCTGACAAGATTCTGTACTTCGTTGTCATCATTTTCCAGAAGGGTTTCAGCTACACAAGGGTCCACAAAGCATGCTGCTGCAGGAAGTGGTGAGAAGTTGTCAGCTGTTATGTCAAGAAACACACTAAAGTGCCTATCCATGCTGGACAGCATCTTCTGAGCCAGAGTAGCTGCATCTTTGTAGGTTCTCCCATGTGCAAGTGAGAACTCTGACAGATGGTTTTTGAGATCCAGGAGTGCTGGCACAACAAGGGAAAGTGATTGAGTGTCACTTTCAAGCGACTTAGTGTGCTCTGCAAATGGAAGAAGAAGGTCTCTCAGCATCCCAATCTTCTGCCACTCACTGGGCTGCAGGCTGTCCCAGCCCATGGACTCGACCACAGCTGTGAGGTGCTCCTTGACTTCAAGACAGCGCAAAATCATAGCAAAGCAACTTGACCACCTGGTGGGACAGTCTTTTACCAGAACCAGAGCACACTTCTGCAGCAGCCGCTCTGTGGCGACAGATGACTTCCTAAACTTGTTCACCAAGTGCCTCACTTTCTCCAACAGCTTTCGGATTGGGGGTTCCTACAGGACCATATTCACTACAAGCTGTAGGGTGTGAACCACGCATTGGGTCCTCTCTATGGCTCCGTAGTCATATCTACATGGAAATATTAAAAAAACAAATGTACATTACAATGTACCATTTTAGCCCTTACATTATTGAACCAAATGAAATAGTTCTAGTAGTTAACTTCCTATGAACTTATTAAGTTTTTATGTATATGAAATTAAATCATGACCAGTTTCATAAATGCTGAATGAATTAATAGCATAGTTTCATACACAGACTGACCTGTCATCCTCCCCTTCCTGATGCTCATCGTCATCATCGTGCTCCGCCTCTGAGTCCTCTTCAGAAGTTGTGGCAACTTCTGCATGTGTGTGGAACGAAGCCACCATATTGCTGCCATTGTCAGTAATCGTTGTGAGGACCTTCTCTCTGGGGATCCTCCATTCTTCCATTGACTCCTCCACAAGTGTACTAATCGACTCTGCGGTGTGAGGGTGAACCATCTCCTTCAGGTTCAGGAGTTTGTGTTCAGCCTTGTTGCCCTCAGGGTTGAAGTAACAGGCTCTGACTCCCAGGAAGGATGCTGTAAGCCCCTTTTTAGTCCAAATATCCAACCCGATAGTTATTCTGCGTGCTGTGGCCAGGTTTTGTTTGATGTTGTTGTTTTCTTTCTCTTCTTTGTACATTTTGTCAATCAAGTTTAAAATTTTATGTCTTTTTGGCACTTTCAACTTTTTGTCCATTTTTGCCATCATGGCGATGAACTCCTCATCTTCGACAATTCGTGCTGGGAGTCCTGTGCGGCCTATCCACTGCACTATCCCCTCCTCTTTGGTACGTTGCTCTGGGAGTTGTCGTTGTACCTCCTTGTGGCAAAGAAATCCTGAACACTAGTTGGCTTGTCCATCTTCTTGGGTGGGACTTGCTTCACTGATGCTCTTTCTGGAATCTAGCACAGGAATAGATTCAATGTCAGGACAGATGCAGCCTCTGGAAAATCTAACTGTTGTAAATATGAAGTAGCATAAATCCTTGCTATGATTTTCACCTTAGTAAATCAACCTCTGAGTGAGTGACTTGACTGTCCGTAAAAGAAAAAAAAGTCTACATAATCAAAACAGTAGTCTAAGCAGTAGTTTCGGGAGGCATGTTAATTCAAATACCTTTTGTTTAAATGTATGTATGGATCTAGAATAAGGTATTCAAAGTCATGTTGTTGATGCCAAATTCAGTTCAGTATGATTGCTATGTGAATGACAAAACTAGCGACATTATTTGGCCACCAAGGGATGCTTAGTACACTTCTATGGAGTCAGTCAGGTAGGAACTAAGAACCCACTTTACACTCTCGCTCTCTCACAAACGAACACACACACACGTTTGTCTCAGTCGTTTTAAGCTCCAGTGGCTAATGTCTAAAGCTAACGTTAAAATGTGACACATTAACCACAGCCTCATGAGTTGGCATGAGCTTTCTAAAATAGAAAGTAACGTCACGTTAATGTCTTGACTTACCTCGATTTCATTATGGAATGCCTTGAGATGTCTCCTAAGATTTGTTGTGTTTTTTCCTGTGATTTTTGGCCGCATTTCTCCCCATCTTTTTCCACAACACATTCCGTTTTCTTTTTCACTTCTATGTAATGAAAGTGTGTCCAAATGTCGTTTCTTCTCTTTCTCCCAATGACGAACCCCGGCTGGCCGGCCATCGGTCCCTTTCACTGTCACTGTCGTTTACGCCCACCGCAGCTGCATCTAAATAATGCCGTGAGTGGGGATTGAGGAAGTGACGTCACCTGCGACTGCGCAGTGCGACCTGATGCAGCCCCCGAAGTGAGACACAGGAAACAGAAATACTGCAAAACAATAATAACAACGTGACTAAACGAGACGAAATAACCTTATAGCATTTCGTCTCATCTCGTTTTAGTTAACGAAAATGAAGAGACATTTCAGCAGAGTTTTTATTTCGTAAACCACATTTAGTCTCGTTTTTATTCATCAACAATATTGCATTATTTATTTAATTATAGTTATCATCACATGGCCAGCATTTATGTTGCGTCTCGTCTCGTTTTTGTCACGTGATAAAGGTTCGTTGATGACAATATTTAGTCATAATTTTCGTTGACGAAAGCAACACTATACTCAATTTGATCTAATGTGAAAAGTGTGCATGAAGGTGCAGTACCAGCAGGAGATGATAATGACAGAGGAACAGAGAAACATAGTACAACTTCATGACTTCAAACCACACCAGGAGCGTTTCAGAAGCGGAGCATGTTGCCCCCTAGCCTCTGTTAATTTGCTTAGATTTGGTCATTCTGGTTTAGGTGCTTCTAAACATGCAAATATGCTATGTAGCTACTTTGTCTCACTTTTGGATGTTTTTATGACTGGCAATTTGCAAGGGGGTCTTTTATTTTGAAAATCAACTGGATTCTCCATGCTGTTTCTGTGCCTGGCTCCCGGCCAGCTCGAGCTGCTCTGTGCAGATTGACGCGGGCTGCTCGCGGCGTCCGTCAAAAGTAGAAACAGCCTTGTATTCCCAGCGGAGCCGAGCAGAGGCCCGCTTCTGGGACATTTTTGTATTTACAGTTCAGTTCTTTATACTGTGTATGAGTTTTCAAATTGGCAAATGTGTTTCTTAGAAAGCTCCCATATGGAGTTTTGGACCACTAGTACCATTATAGAGAAATGTTGTTGTCATGCATGAGCACAAGGACACACATGCACGGGGCTGAAGCAATACACACCCCTGCCAAATGGTTTCACAGTATTCCACTGTTATACAAGGGGCATACAAAGAAACACTGTAAATTTGGGAAAATGGTGGGGGTGACAACCATTCCAGAGGGCTACTTTCTGAGTTCTCTTTCAGTCATACTCAGAAAAAAGGTTTTGAAATTGTGCAGCTTGCCTCTATGCTATTTTACGACTTTATTTGAAACTCTACAACACAGACTGTGTGCACATACTGATCAGTACCAATCACATTATGGCAAAAATGCCAGGTATTCTGGAATTTACCTTTCAGTTGGAGTGCCTTCAGCTCTCTTGCCCACCTTTCCTAACCTGTCCACTAGAGGTCCTCAGTGTGTTTCTCTGTCTGGCACACCTGTAGTTCATTACCTTGTCAGCCATTGTTCTCTGCTGCCTGTCTCACCAGCTGTGCCTCATTAATAATTACTTCCTTTGTGTCTGCAGTCACTGTTTTACCGGGATCAGTTTCACATGGTTTAAACAGCCTTTGTGTTGTTGCTATTCTTGTTCTTGCCTACAGTATATCCTACCTCCGTGTTGTCCATGTGTTACTTTCAGGATGATGAAGCAACCTGCTTCTGATTAATTTATGTGAGGCACAATGTAACCCTAGTTTTTCACCTTTTACAGACTATGTTGCTCACTTTATGACTAATTAGCATTTCTCACTAAAAGTACTGATGCCAGATGAGCTGACAAACTGATATCATCAAACAACACCATGAGACAGTCCAAAACAACACTTGACACAACAATGCGCAGTAGAACAGTTGATACTGTGGTGAATGTTGCAGACAGACCAGAGTTTGTCACAGACTTTCAGCGACTGCGAGAACTTAATTAGACAAGAAATGGAGAGAAATAGAAAGCTGAAGGAGGTGCTACAACAAAACAAAGTAATTAACTTTGTTAGACACTGTTGGTGCAACAGTTTGTTCAACGCATACAAGTTTCTGTTATTTGGGTTGTGCAGAAAAGGAAGCCTGACCTGTCTTGAACAGCATATTTTGTCTTTGCTCATGTTTATAAGTGAGCATACCTTTACACATCAGTATACTCAGTGAATGTTGAACACTGGGTATATTAACAGCCATAAATGCCACACACTGGAAGTGCCGTGGAAAAGTTTGCAGGTAGTTTGCAGGTTTTCAATGTAACTGATCACCTCAGGAGGTGCTTACACTGATGAGTTCTTCCACTTTTCTTGAAGGAGTGCTAATGAGTAAGTCTTTGGTTGAAATGAAATCCTCCAGAATGATGACCTGTTAGTTTAGTGTGTGTTGGGTGGCTTCTCATTTTTCTATTTTGGCCACCTCTGTCCTTCGTCCTACTGCCTGTGGCCCAGAAATTGTCACAATTTCCAACAGTGTTCAGTTTGTATTCATAAATTGTATTTGCCATTTAAGATGATCAAACTTGCTGTCATTCATTGTACCCCATGTCATGATTTTACAAAGTGCACTGTGGCTGACATCAACACATTATATCAACAAAAGCATTTTCTTGCATTCAGCACCAATTTGCTCAATTTCATGTTGTCATATAGTGGTCGATTGCCCATTGTGTAGTCTGCAAACTTCATTGCAAAAGTATAGTCCTGTGACAATTGGGGCTGTAGGCTACATTTGAGATCAGTTTTATTTTGTCATTTCTTACAGGGATTGAAAATGAAATGCTCATTCTTATCAGACTGAGGGCTGAAAATGAAGTGTTTGCAGGCAAAAGGCACATAGCCATAAAAGCCTGGGAGTGAGTTGCTAAATCTTTATGTAGTGTGTGATACTACAATTTGCTAACCCATTTTTATGTCTGCTTAGTGGTTACCGTTCACTCATGCTTGTGTTCCCGAAGGAACTGAGATTCCCTGCACCTGGGACAGGGGAGGGAGAGGCTACATGCCATCCATGGGGCCATCGATGGGAGTCCCCACCCATCACCATTGACTCAGCAGAAACATTGGCAGGCATGGACTCTGTGACCTCTTGCAGTAAGTAAGCACCCAGTGAGGCTGCCTGGTTAGAAGAGGATAAGGAGGCTACTGAGTTTGGCTCTGACAGCAATATGGAGAATGTTGAATCACCCACCTACATCGTCTCCCATCCTGTAAATAAAGAAGATGCTCCCAGGTTCTGTAGTCTTTAGAGGAGGAGTTGGCAAAATAAGGACTATTGCATCGCCAGGCCGTACAACAAAACACAGCAAGGTTCTTAGATCTTTATGAAGAGCGAAAGAGGGAAATAAAGTGTCTTTGCTGGTGTTTTTTGTTCAATTCAATTTAGTCCGAAATCATAACAGCTCGAGACCCTTCTCATACAAAGCAGATCTAGAACACCGTCCGTTATAATAGTATTAACAAAGACCCAACAATTCCAATCATGGGCAGGCACTTGGTGACATTGCCAACAAAAAAACTCCCTTGTAATAGGCAGAAGTCTTGAACACAACCTGGCTTCACATAACTCTGAGCTGAACTAAACTAGAGTTGCTCTGTTGCAACAGGGAAATGACGAACTGAGTGAGGTGTTATGAGGCAAAATTACTGTTTTTGTCAATGAGGTCCGGTGGCTTTAACAAAACAACAAAAAGGATCTCATTCTTTATAATGGGATATAATGAGGTCCAGGTTGAAAAATACCAAAATCACCCTTTATGAGTGCACCATCTCAGCTTCATGGATGTAGACAGCTTTATTTCATCTAAAATCAACAATCACTTCCTTGGTTTTGCTGATGTTGGGCAGTAGGTTGTTGTTGTTTTTTTGTTTTTTTGTGCAACTCTACAAGACTGATTTTCCTCTCAATATGAGTTCTCATTATAATTTTGTAGTCGAGCCAATGATGGTGGAGTCATCCACTTCACAACATAGCTCACTACATGTCAGTGGGTTGCAGTCAGTCAAGTCAAGTGTACAGCATTAACAAGAGGTGATTGAGCACAGAATCCTGTGGGGCTCCAATGTTCAACACTAATGGAGGAGGTGTGACCGCCAATCCAAACTGTCTGGGGTCTGTTTGTGGATATCCGGTTCCAAATTGTGACACTCAAGCCCAAAGTGCTAAGTTTGAATATCAGTTTAATGGGGAAGTTTGGATTGAATTGATGGAACATTCTACAGTGTTACTTTTAAGAAGTAGAGGTGGTGGAAAAGGCAGCAAACTAGTGAGGGTCCAGGTTGGCAGGGATGTTGTTTTTGGTGTCCTAGAAAAACGGTTTCTCAACTAACTTGATCAGAAGGAGCATCAGTGACATTCATTTAGACTAGAAACTGCACATTTTTAGGTACTGGGATAATGGCGAGATATTATTGGGCCCAGTAGTTTTACTCACATCAACTCTCATTAGGGTTTTTCTTACATCCACTGGGAATATTGACAGTAGCCAGTTCTCTGGAGGTGGACTAGACCTGACAATTAACTGATTGTTGAGGAGATCAAAGCAACCTTAAAATGTGTAAGTTGGCAATCTGGCCTCACACATGATACGTGGGCACTCCTGCTTTTGTAGCCTGTGATATTTTGGCTCACCTGTCAGATGTTTTTGGTGTTGTTGATGTTGAGGACTCTCTCCAGTCAGCCCTTTTGCTGCCCTCAGTTTTTGCTATGACGCTCAAATTTGCTATTGTTGCGTGCCAAGTGTTTGTGTGTGAATGCATGTATACATGGATGCTCTGGGTAATGTCCTCACCTCTCCATTCACCTCTTCTATGTCTCATAGAGGGCTGGATGTTGCAACAATTACCCAAACACCTATGCCTCAGGAGCTGCCATGGAATACATGTGACACTGCGCTTCTGAAGGGGTTATTAACCGTGCACTTCACTCATGGTGCAAAATGCCTTGTTTCATAACAGCAACTTTAAGCTACTAGAACATTGTAGAATTAGAACAGTTACACTCAACTGTAAAAAAAACAACATCTGTAGTAATTTGGAACAATTTACTTAAACCTTGTCTGTAACACAGTGCCTCATGGCATGCTGGGAAATCTACCTACTCCAAGAAGCTACAGTATGTCCTTTCACTCGAATTAGAGCATTGCAGCTTAAAACATGAAAAACACAAAAGAGACAATGTATAATGTATAAGTGTAACTTTTCAGACAACAAATGCTAACAAAACATTGTCTAACAGGCCTAACCCGGACCGTGGTCCGCCTATTAGTGACCTGTGCTATAGGAGCTGTTTAGGGGCCCACAGTCTCATGCAGAGGGTGAGAGGAGTTGTTCATGATGGATGTCAGCTTTGCTAACATCCTCCTCTTCCCCATTTCCTCTATGCAGCCTACAGGGCAGTCCATGACAGAGCCGGCCTTCTTGACCTGTTTGGTGTTACTCAATGCATCATTCGACACCATGGCAAAAAGTCCTAGGCACACAAAATAGACCGCAGCATAGGTACAGAAAAAGTCTTAAGTATCATATTTATATATTTTATTTGAATACATCTTTGTATGTTTTATTTCTCATGCCACAGTTTTCAACTTAATTCTTATTTTGGTGTGTACTTCAACTTATTTCACCAACTCACCTTGCTTTTCCTTCTCTTTTCCACAAACACACACCTACACCTGCATCTCTCACTGCACACACACCTGCTTGCCTCGCCTCTCGCTGTTTTCACAGCCGCAGGTGAGCCGCCTCGTGTGGAGAAGGCTTGTTGGTAATGACGTAGCCGATCAGAACTGACGTGGTACCGAATGACGACGGCACCAACCAGGTGTGTTCACTTGGAAAATAAACACTGTGTCTTATATACAGTATAACATCTCTCTCTCTATCTCTCTATGTTATAACTTATGTACTTTACCATCAAATACATAATTAACAGAGGTCATACATGAACACATGGTGATTCTTTTGACAACCCTAGATTGGGGAATGGCTTCATTGTCTTGATGTGCGATGTCACTGATGATGTCTTTTTCCAGACTGATGTGGTTCACCATCTCCAGACCAGTCTGTGGACTTTTAACAGTTCCTGCAGAGCTGCTGTATCTCTTGCACTCTGTCCCTTTATTATTATTTTTTTTCTCCTGCTGTACCTCTCCACTCCCATCTTCCTGCCTGTTGTTTCTGTAATTATCCTGCTCTGCATCCCTCTCTGTTTTTTTTTTCCTGCCACCCACTTCCATTTCCCTCACCTCTCCTACACCGGCTGGTACACTTGGACCTCTGCTGTTACTCTGACTTGCATTTCAAGCCACACACAGTTGTCTGTTTTACTTTGAGGCTGGCTGAAGTGAGCAGGTTGTTATTTTACTGACACACTCTCTGCATTCTCATCTGAATGAAGCCATATATTCGCAGGGAGCAAACACAAAATGGTCGCCATGAAATGGCAGCAGGAGAACAAAGTGACACGCTGATTTAAAGTACAGGATTCTATTGTGGCTTTATACTGTTTGGTAGACGTGTTGAATTTCATCACTTGTGAGGCCTGGACTTGGGTAAGTAAGAGAGTTGTGTATCCTAGCTTGTTATTGTAATGTATTTCTCTCCCCCATTGCCTCTGTAAAGGTTAGACCAGGAAGGAACATCTTCCAAAATATGAAAATGCTTCAAAAAAAGAGCATTATTCTGTCTCAAAAATGCCACAACTGCATGACACACAGGACTATTGCACTGTATGTGAACACACTGGTCAGACGTCTTTGAAAAGAACAGACAAAACAAAGTGTGAGACAGGAAAGGGAAGTATGAGGTGACAGAAAGGATGAGCTGCAGGAAGGAAGAAGGAAGAGGTGCGAAAGAGAAACAGTCACTTTGAGAGAAGAGGCATGACAGATTATTTTCACAAGAGAGAGAGATGGGTACATTGTTAAGAGAATGCACTTTAGTCACCCACAATGAAATTTCCAATTAAATTAGAAATTTGCAAAGTGTTGCATGAAGTATTATGGTTGCTGTCTAATGCCTGAAAATAAACCTTGCTCCAAGTGACACAGTATAGAAACTTTCTGCTTCCTCTGGAAAAACTATGACTGAAAAATAAGTTTTGTCAGTTGTCTCAAATGTCAACAGTGAGGTCCCAAATAAGCAACAGAGCAAATCTGCTAGTGAGGACTATGTGATATAGGCGAAAGCTTCACAACAAGGAGCTTTGTGATGTTGTGATTACTCAGAAGTAGAACAGATGTAGACCATGCTAGTGCTAGTCAGTCACAATAGCTTCCTTACGCGAAACTCCACCAGGCACATCTCTGCACGTCGTGGCAGCAACGCTTTTTTGGTCCGTTCTCCATCCGACTTCAAACCCCACCAAGAGCGTTTGAGAAGCGAAGCATTGTGCCCACCAGACTTTGTAAACTTTCGCAGATTCGGTCATGTTTGGTTCATGTGCTTCTAAATATGTAAATATGCTACGTAGTTAAGTTGTTTCCATTTTAACCGTTTGCACAGGGTCTTTATGCTGTTACTTCCTGCCAGCTTGAGCTGATCTGTGCAGATCGTCTAAACCAGCGGTACTCAATAGGCGGCCCCCGGGCCGCATCCGGCCCACCGGTCACCTATTTGTGGCCCCCGAACTGTTATTTCTTCACTATGGGTTTTGGTTGGGTCAGCACGTGTATATCGGGACTTGTCTCCATGCCAGCGATACACAGACAGCCTGTTACTGGGTCGCGCTGCGAGCGCAATTTTTAACTTTCACTTTTGTTTTTGGAGCGGTTCGCATATTGACACTTTACCAGCTGTAGGAGCCTAGATTGCACGAAAATGGCGTGTTCCAAGTTCTCTGCTAAAAGAAAGGTGGACAGTGAAAATCGGCAATTCAAAGGAGAATGGACTGAAAAATTTGCATTCATTCTCCCTCCAACCAGCACAAGACCCATGTGCTTAATATGCCAGGAGACTTTAGCTGTGATGAAGATTTCCAATTTGAAACGGCATTATGAGACAAAGCACAGGAATTTTGAAGAGACATTTCCTCAAAATTCAGAGGTAGGAACAACAAAAATAAATGCACTGAAATCGTCATATCAAGCTGCAAGCTTCTGAGATCTTGATATGTTTGTTTACCAAAGGTTTTTTTTTTTTTTTTTTGTTAAACTGATTGCTAAACTGAACATTTGGTTTGATTTTAGCATGCTTGATTCTTAACCCCCTCCTAATACATTTACAATACGACAGGGGTCGTTTCTTGTTTTAGTCAACTATTTATTTTAATTTATGTCAAAATGGAAATTATATTTTATTTAAGTTTATATTTTTGTTGTTTTGAATAAAAAGGACATTTTCTTTTGAATATTACAGTATATCGCATGTGGCCTGACCGACCTCAATAAATGGACCTTTGAGTCATTGAAAAAAATCTTGATGGCCCTTTAAGATTTGTATTTGAGTACCCCTGGTCTAAACTGTTGCATACTCTCTGTAAAGCCGAGACCAGCTTCTGAAACTGACCGTGGCGATTCCAGGGTGTTGCAATCTTGACAGCCTTACAGTCAACGTACAACAACCTGTACAGCTGCTTCTATCTCATCAATGCTTGCTGCATTTTTATGACCATGTTTTTCACTAGTTTACATCCTCAGATGTATCCAACCATGAAAATGAGATTCCCATCCTTAATCCTTGTATATAAATCACTAAACAAGTCAGAAGTTTTGTAGAAATTGAAGGTACAGTGTTCTGCTTCACGAATGACTGAGAATCACCAGCATATAATTTCAGTTCAGTTCAGCTACAGTGATTTCTGTCATTTTAGGTAGGCATCACTGATCAGAAATGGCATTTATAAGTCTTTAAACTGCCATCTGTGCCTCCTAAACCATATATGGAGCCAGCAAAATAAACCATATGGTCCAAAACACAGCCTGAATCACAGTTCTGGAAGTAATCGTTCTCACGCTCAAGCACTTGGACATGTTGATCAGAACAGAAGAGTAATCTTAGAAATTTGCAGGTGGGCGATGGACCACACAAAAATTATTCCTGGCACTAGAGTGTTTATTAGCAGTGTGCTACTGGATTGGTATTGCCACGCCCACCATCATGCCTGTCCTCCCACCGGGATGCATGGTGAGTTACCAAGATACCAAAATGGCCACAGCTGAGAAAAAAAAGACAAGTTCACTCTGTTCCACGCCCTGCAGCGACATAAAAACAGAGCCCTCGGTTCTTGTCTTAACCTCGCCTTCTGAAAGCCAAAACATGAGAGAGCGAGGCAGAAAACAAAGAACGTTTTATGGACAGTGGTTCACTGACAGAGACACATTGGACAGTCCCCTTCACAGCTAGGAGCCGACAGTTCCAACACCGTAACTTTGAGCTGACAAATTGCCTCTTTCCCCCGTCACATGAACATCAAGTGCAAGAACAAGTCAGGTACTGAACCAAGGAAGGTAAAAGAGAAAAGAGGCTGCAAATTAGACAGACATAAAGGAACTGAGATTTTCCATCCGGACAGCTTTCCACTTTGTGCATTTTCAGCATCACGATTTACACCTGAAAAATGGCCCTGTTTTCTTTTGCACTTTCCTCATATTTTCTGTCTGTCCTCTGCAGACAGTCTGTCCTCTTTTTTTATTAACACACTTCTGTACTTTGTTAGGGAGGTCTAGCAAGTGAGAACGACAATAACAACAACTACAAGTCCTGTAAAAAAAAGGGATGAAAGCCAAGATTGGTGGTTTTATGAGGAGAGTTTCTCATATTTACAAGCATTGCTTTCAACACTAACTTGCTTCTAGTCCCAAAATCTGACTCCCTCATTGCATTCCTGTGTTTGTCTGCTTCTTTCTTCCATCCACTGCATGGTGGTAAAGATGGAGAAATGAAGAGGCAGACAGATGAAGGGAGTGAAAGTGAGTCTGGTCAGAGCTTCTGAGGGAAAGCAAACTTGGGAGGGACTGAGGTTGAAAGCTTTTGACAGAGACACATTGACCAGTCTGGTCCCAACTCAGACTTCATACTTCTCTCTCTGTTTCTCCCTCTCTCTGACTTCAACACTACTTTTCTCTCCTGATAAATGCCTTCTTCTCTGCCTCAGTGACTGAAGATGCAGTGCCGTGTATCTAACTGTGTGTATTTGTGAAATTATGTGCAAAAATATGCATTTAAACAGACCGTGGCGTGTTTGAGGATGTCTAGACATATGTCTGGGCCTGCATCTGACAGATAATTACGCTCAGCAGTGAGTGTGTGTGTGTGTGTGTGTGTGTGTGTCTGTAAAAGCAGAACGGACAAATGACCCAGGCTGCATCCCACTGTGTGTGTGTGTGTTTGTGGACTGATGCTCATGCTTTTTCTATCTGTACATTGTCTTGCAGATGACAGTGAGCAGTAGGTGTTGTGTTCCACTACAGATGGAGGAGTGGGATGTGAAGGCTGACTAAAGTCTGGAAAACATACATACTCATCTGCTTCTTCATATTCAGCATAGTGGACAAAGTCCGCTCTCCTGAGGGTGTCAAATCATTACTTCTTTTCTCTAGACTTGGGGAACTGCACTATTTTAAGATTTTGATATCTATTGCATTCAACAGTCGATCGCTTCATCCTCTTGGATCATCTTCGGCATGTTGTTGACATACAGAGACAAGCCTCTGTCAGAATCAATAGTGTCCTCTTTCCTCTGCACCCATCTCCTGTGGAGTACCACAGGGCTCCACATTAGGCCCCTTATGCTTCCTTTGGGGTCTAATCTCAAAAAGCTAACCTCCTAACCTTTGTTTTACAGATAACACAAAGCTGTACCTCCCACTGAAACTTTCTGATCCATGCAGTGTTAACCCCCTTTTAAACTGCATTGATTTTGTTGCTTCCCTAATTGCTTTTAATAATTTTATTGAAATAATTATATCCTCTTATTCATGTCTGTTTTTATTTGATCATTGCTTGTATTTTATTTAATCTCCATGAAGCACTTTGTTGTTTTTTAATGTTCTATATATACACACTTGTTTTGACATGAGAAAAGTCACTTTGAGCCACACAAAATTAATCTGACATGTTGCTCTTTTGTTTTGTTTTTGTTTTGTTCCTTCAACCAACATAAGAGCAAGTTTAACAATCAACATACAACAACAATTTAAATACTACTAAATTATTAAATAATTATTATCATCTTTATTCTCTGTCTCTCTAACTCTCTCTCTCTCTCTAACAGCATCTTAGATTAGAGATGAAATGTTTCAAAGAGTTAGTAAGAGACATAGTTCAACAGTAGCAGGAAGGTCAATAAGGAGAAAAGAGTTGCTGGAACAACAGATGAAGATCTTAAAGAGTTCTTAAGTTCCTAAATGTGTCTTCACTTCAGTTTTAATCATACAGGTAGCTCACCATCACTCTCAGAAGGTCCAGAAGTACACTGTTTTTTCAGCCTTTGACTGGAACTGTACGTACAGATGGGTGACAAATGAAAAACATGAATAAATTAACATAACGAATGCAGATGCTTCCACACAGATGCACTGCATGGTACAATTAAGCAATTAGGTTTGAATCATGCTCTGTGTATAAATACTGAGCAAGCCCATTTGATCCTGACTTTGTATCAAGAGTTGTTCAACAACACAAATGTGTCAGGTATCTCGTCTTGCATTAATCAGTGTCTCTGGTGCAGTTTGTTAACTTAGAAAGAACAACCAATGTCCACTGACTTTATCTGTTGTTCCAACAAACCGACATCACATTCAGGCTGCTATCAGCAGTGTAACACCCTTCTCATTTCTGTGCTGGAGTTCCAGACATTGATTTTAGTGCTACTGTTTGCATTCTTCAGGACTTGGGAGACAAAAAATTTCAATCTGCAAATATAATTACAGAAACAAATAAGAAAAGTTGAACTTTTTCTGTGGAACAGTTTCTACTAGACAATATACACATTTGTCTTAGCACATAATATAAAGTTTGATACATGAATGCTGATGCTTTCTTTCTGCTTTCTAACCAGAAGAACATGTAGGATGTATTTACTTGCATCATCCCCCTCTATTCTATTGATTGTTTGCTATTGATCACGTGTCTCACGCATGCATTTTATTACGCTGGAGGTCAGGGGGTCTCAGTAAATTACTTGAACTTTGAATACAGCATTGTGGCATTTCATTGAGTGTCGTGTTTCTGACCTCATCACTCCCCACTCCATACCCCTACACAGGGAGACTAATGAGAGGGGGAGATATCTCCTATTGTTATCATGGATGGTGGTCTTGGTTGGGCTGAATTAAACAAAGCACAGATGCTTGTAGTGCAACCAAGCAACCTCCGTGGCTGTGAAGTGAAGTCAGTGCGGAAGTGCCAAAAACTGCAGTTCTTCAAACAGCCACTTGAGGCTGGCTACAGAACGAGTCAGTCTCCAAAAGCCCCCATGTTAAAAATGTTATAATGTCCAACTTCACAGCAGAAATAAACACGTTCACCTGTTCAAATGTTCAAAAAGTTTTGCAGAATTAAGAGCACCCAGTTTGTTTGAGCACCCAGGCATCAATCGGCCCGCCTCAGCTCTACCCATGATCCACTTCTTTGCCCAATTTTAGATTGGCCGTAATGCAGCAGAGGCAGGACTGCCAAGATGGCAGCGGCCAGATCCACCACACTGAGCTTCACAAGGGCTCTTTAGAAATATGCCCAAACCTATACGACATCCATATTTATACTGTCTATGAGTGCAATGTGCAGCAGCAGTACTGGCAGATCAGAGGGAGCACTGAAAAGAGTACTCCATCAATTTAACATTACACTTCTATAATATTGTCAGACTCATAGTGGACTAGTATCAATGTGGCAGAACCAGAGATATATTTTTTTGTTCCATCTATACTTCCTCCATGTCAAAACCTGGCACTGCTCACAATAAAACTTGACTGCTGACTGTTCAGTTTAAAGATCGGGGTGTTTTTTATGCTAGCAGTAGTCTGGAGCCTTCTGACGCTGACTCAGGTGACATCACTTGAGGGAGTTTATCAGCTTTAATGCAGCTCCTTCTGGAGACACAAATGACTCTTTCCACAGAGGCAGTAGTACGTCACAACAATGAACAAACCTTTGATGTGTAAAATTGGAGTTTTACTTTAAATAACAGCCCAAATTGAAAGTATGTGTTGGATAGGTGAATCAGGGAAAGCAGCATGTCACATGAGAATATAGCAGTGCAGCTCAAGCTGAGGCTTCTTTTGTGCCCTGGTGCAGAGGTATGAGGGCACAGCATAAGGATAAGAGGTTTGTTTCTGCCTCGGTACCACAACCAACAAGCTAAGAGCAGAAATGAATGCAAAAGTGAAGAATTTATTGCTACACAGTGTGTGTTATTTACAACCGGTGTTCAGGGTGAACCAAAGGCCATAATAATAAATAGAACAAAGTGTATTTCTGACAAGTGTTCTGCAACTGCTAACACTACCTAAGCTAAACAAAACAGGTTACATATACAGAATGAATAGTTTTAACAATATCCCGCCTACATAAGTACACAGTACAATCACGACCATAAAAATGTTGCCAGGAATTGATGTTGCAGGTTTTTTTATGGAAGAATTCAGTATGATTAGGTGGAGCATAACTGGAGGGATAAAAAGAGATGCAAGATATGAATGAAAAACAAACAGCTCACTTTCTCTGGTCTGAAAAAGTCTGAGATTTGAGTCGCACGTTAACATCGGTATCGTTGTGGACTGTTACGACAGCACATACACGAGGGCCACGGTGAAATATGCACAGACATTATTTACTTAGAGTAACCATTATATTATTATGAACAACACAAATGTCCTCAGTTAATACCAACTGTTTATTATTATTATTATTATTATTATTATTATTATTATTATTTTGGATAAATGAGACACAAACACAATCAAACCGGAAACACACCATTGTGCATTGTTAATATTTCTGGGACAAAAGGCTCAATAACACTTCAGATGGTCCTCCAAGCAAATGACCATGCAACTTTCAAATCAATTAATCATGTTAATTGTTGTAATTGTTTTAAAACAGGTCCAGTGTGATACTTTGAAACTCCTTTACAACAAGCAGTTATCAGAATTATTTTTATTATTATTTTTATTCAGACAATTCAAAAAGTCCTTAAGGTACGACACATACCTATTGATTGTTTATCTGCAGTTGTGGCAGATGTAGATACTGTTGCAGAACATGCACTGCACCCAAACTTCCCCTGGCATGAAGGGAACTAAACCCTCACTCCCATTTCTCTGTTTAGTAGTCTTGGCAGGATCTTCCTATAGATGTAAGCCTCGGTTTCTCTCTTGCTTTTGGCATCCACTTTGCGTTTTCCTCCTTCAAGGTTTGCTCCACAGGGGTGTCAGTGAGGATAGTGGTGAATGTTTTTCTCCCCTGTCTCTGCTCTTTTCTGGGTCCAGCCTTGGGGAAAAGCTTGAGCAACTCGACATGGTTCTCAAGTAGGAAACAAACTTCTGAGTCAGGGGACTGGTGTACTTAACCAAGTGCTTTAGTCTCCTGACCTACTGCATGAATTGATGCAGCCAGTGGGTCTATCACGGACAGTAGATCTTGTGGGGAAACAACAAACTGGGTTAGTTGACCACTAAAGCCATGGGGACTGACGTCCCTCTCTCAAGTGTGAGCGCTCCAGCCTGCTTCCTTCCTCAGCTGGCAATTATTTTGTCGGGACAGTGACGGTGCTGTTCTCATCGACATTCCACACATGGTTTGTTTGGAAGCAGTGGCAGTCCAGGGCTTTGAAAAGGTCTTAAAAATAAGTTTGTCACATTAGTTTGATTGAAGCTGTAACCTTGTAAGCTGGTGCACGTGCTATGCTGACCCTGTGTTTTTGTCTGCTCACACACCATCAGCCTTAGCACTAAAGCCTGACATGTTCTAATATGAACTGTCGCAATTATATAAACGTACTTCATGAGGACTCATAATAAATATGTGTAGCCTTTAGCAGATTATCTCTGAGCCTAGCCTCTTACTCCTCAGAGAACACCATATTGTAACCTAGAGCTAGCATGATAAATGAAACCTCCACTGATACTTAGCCTACAGATAAGCCTAACAGATAATACATATATTTACAATCTTGAACAAATAAACATTTCCTTATAATCAGAAAACATTTCTGTCTCATAGGTTTTACTCACAAAGTGGAAAAATAGTTTAGTAAAACTGACTGGTCTGGCTGATTTTTGGATGTTGACTCAGTGGTGTGTTACGACCCAGCTCAAGGGGTAAGAGGAAGTAACATAAAACCAGATTTTCTGAAATTCAGATTGATTATAACAAAAAGGAGGTGAGGTACTAAGGGAAACAAAGATTGAGCGGATGCTGTTCAAAACAACGAATAAACATAATCCCTAACGTCCCTCATGTGGACGTCACGGCATGTTTGTGATTTTCATACAAAATAAAATTACCGTGTTCAGTAAATACAGCCTAAATAGGAACTTAAGGCACACTCATGTAATTATGTGAATTACACAGCCATTGTTAACAGACCCATTAATTGAAATTGTAGGCATAGTAAATATTACGTTATTCTGTGGACGTGATCATTTTGTGCAGTTCTGTTAATCTCTATGCTAGTAGCTAGGTAGAAAATTAACTAAATTTAAAATTTAAAACCTGCCTGAGCTCTGATTGGTTGAACTGGTTTCAACTGGCTGAAAACAGAAACAAACAAACAAACAAACAAAAAAATAAAGATGCATGTACCATTCGTGTTCTCATTGGCCTTTCCATTTCTGTCTGCATCTAATCTTTTGCCATTTTATAATGTCTGACTAATGCCTGCTTTATAAATTGTGTCATTGTAAAAATAATTTTTCACAACCATTATGTCTAAGTCTTTACATTACAGTAGGTTTAAGTGACTATGGATAACTCCACGTTGAAAAATGTAACCCAAAAAAGTATAAATTATCTTTATATGGGGCTAAATTGCTTAAAGTACGGCCGAAGATGCCAATAAATCTGGAGTGGAGAAGGTGTAAAGCTGTTTTCTAGCAGAACAGGCAGAAATTGATTACTTTCCCAAAGCAGAGAGTAGATAACTTCTCAGCTGGCAACCTTACTGACAAATCTGCAGAGCTCTTTCTCCTCCCCTCTCTCCATTTCTCTTTTCAACATCCAATAATTCGTTGACAGAGCACTTTGCAGTGGAGCCTTTTGGTCAGAACACCAGAATAAATAGAAAACAAACAAACAAAAAAAAGTGCAAGGTACAGGAACAGTCTAATATTCAGGGAGCTTTGACGGCTCAGCGCCCAGCTGTATAACTTATTTCTAACTCCAACGCCAAAACAAAGTGTCTCATTATATTTATCATATACGTTCCAACAATAACCATGGAAGCAGATATGCTGGCCTATATTCAGCATAACTAATGCCCCTTTATTACATATGACACAGTCTAATGAACACGATGCAAAGATTAGGCTAGGATTTACAAGGGCTGTTTGTCTGTTGTTTCATGCTCCATATATGGCTGTTATCTAAATAGTGAGGCAGCAGTAAACTTACTGATACTGAAATAGTAGTCATACACTCATATTTTGGCTCTAGGTGCTGCAGTGATGATGGTGCAAAACAGTCACACTCCTGTATCAAAACATGTGAAGTCATAGAAAATTTTGCCCATAAATCAGTATGTGAATTTATGTAATCAAAGTTGGACACCTGGTGAATATTTTCTCGCAAATACATGTTTTTTTTCTTAGATTTTTGCAGCACTAACACAAATCAATAACTTGTACTTGCACTCATGACAAGTTCTGTAGCGTCAGGAGGAGTAGGGTTGCTAGTTGCTAAGGGGTCTGAAAAGTCACTAAATCTAACCAGAGTCGAGAAGTCGGCATCACTGGTGTCTCTTTTTGATTGATTTCATGTATGGGTTTGACTTAGCTTTAAACTTGTGCTGATGAATTTGAACATAATTTAATTTGGAATTATGAACTATTAGAGTTATCTTTGTGTCCCAGGTGCTCTTTTTACCGTCACTGGAACAACAGGACATCCTTCCTTTCAAGTGTTGCCTGAAGGCACACCCAGTGCCATATGACAAAAGCCTTAACTGTATATCACTAAAAATAGCGAGATAGCATGCTGAGCTTGATGAATCTACTGTTTCTCACAGTGATGAGTAAAAGGAAACATTAATTTGGAAGGACTCTGAGCTAACAGTCGGAGTGAATTCATCAAATTCATTGCCCATGTCACTATTTTCCAGGCTACTGTAGCTGTCAGTCATACAATCCATTTTCCATTATTTCACCCCAATCACTATATTGATTCAGGCACAGACACACAGAGGCTGGCCAAATCTGGAGCCATTAACAAAATGCCAAGTACAAACTGGTATCAGATATTTTTGGAGAACTTAGCCCTGTTACAAGGAGGCCATAGTACTGGAACGGTTAAAAAGGAAGAATGTCTTGGCTGTAGAAAGACTCTGAGAAAAAGCTGATAAAAAGAAAACATTTTGTTAAAAAAATATGTTAAGGATTAAAAATGATTATTAAAACATAGTTAAAGTTGTCCTCAAGGTTGTGAGATGAGAACACACTGTAATTAAAATCTGTTAATAGATTGCATATGATGCTCAGATCTTCTATTTTGGTTGGAGACAGAAATATAACATTGTAAAACAAATGATATGCAAAAGAGAAAGTAGTCTTTTTATGGATGCAGCCAAGACTACCAGGAAAACATCATATTCTGAGGTTTTGGATTATTTTCAAAAGTGTCTTAGGTATAAAATGTTAAATGCCTCTGCATACCCTCCATAATGTGACTTATGTTTAGAGAACTTGTTTCTGTAAGAGACTGCACCGTACTTTTTTATTGTACTGCATTTAGGCAGTAGGATTCCTCTGTGAAAGCCACAGCTCAGTGGAACCAGATGGTATAAAAACGTATAGTTCAGTGGCTTTAAAGTCATATTGAAAAATCTGGTTAAAGCTATCAACACTGTGACCACTGACTCTGCATTATTTGTTTTGCTTTGTGTACAATCTGGCATATCCTGGCTTTTAATTGTGTGTGTTGGTGGGTGTGCACTTGCATAACTATCTAACAGTGGACCTTTAGTCATGACACCTTCACATCAACTGCAGGCCGCCAAACTAACAGGGGACATTTATTTGGTTGTCTGGTGGAAATGCTTTAAATCATGCTCAAAACATGTCTAAAAGCCTCTGGTGATTTATTTATTTATTTATTTACTTTAGCCAAGAGGGAACCCACAGTCCATACTTAGCAGTGTCTCTGTAGGGCAATAACTTAATGACTTAAGAATGAATGCAATAACTCACTCACACGTCATTTTGAAGTAAGTTATTGTGCGTGTGTGTGCGCGCATATGACTTTGTATTGTGTGTCTAGTTTGGCCAGTTTTCTTAGTGATGTACTGTCACTCTGTGGATGTTTTAATTGTGACATGCCAATGGACTGCAGATGGAAATTAGTGTCCAGATAATTCTGGTACAGTACATCAAATGGTAACATTTCTATGTCATTATGGCCCCCTTACAAATCAAAAAATAAATACTATTATGTAAGGAATAATGTAAAGCAAAGTGATCATTATAAAAATTAACCATGTCTGAGTTTACTCAAGACATCCTTGTTATTTTTGTAACATTGACCAGCTTGCTGTGTATTACCCTGCTTACAAGGTTTCTTGCTAAATAAATCAATAATTTGACACAAATATGTATTATTATTATTATGATAATCATTATTATGATAATCATTATTATTATTATTATTATTATTATTATTATTAACAATAATAATTAATAATAGTAATAATAAATGCTATAATAATAATAATAATAATAATAATAATAATAATAATAATAATTAGTATTATTATTATTATTATTATTGTTATGTCCACTGTGGTCCTCAATAGCATGCCATCTATAGAAATAATCTGTTACTCATAGGAGTGGTCTGCTATATATATATATATATATATATATATATATATATATATATATATATATATATATATATATATATATATACATACAGTGGGGAGAACAAGTATTTGATACACTGCCGATTTTGCAGGTTTTCCCACTTACAAAGCATGTAGAAGTCTGTAATTTTTATCATAGGTACTCTTCAACTGTGAGTGACGGAATCTAAAACAAAAATCCAGAAAATCATATTGTATGATTTTTAAATAATTAATTTGCATTTTATTGCATGACATAAGTATTTGATCACCTACCAACCAGTAAGAATTCCGGCTCTCACAGACCTGTTAGTTTTTCTTTAAGAAGCCTTCCTGTTCTCCACTCATTACCTGTATTAATTGCACCTGTTTTAACTTGTTACCTGTATAAAAGACACCTGTCCACACACTCAATCAAACAGACTCCAACCTCTCCACAATGGCCAAGACCAGAGAGCTGTGTAAGGACATCAGGGACAAAATTGTAGACCTGCACAAGGCTGGGATGGGCTACAGGACAATAGGCAAGCAGCTTGGTGAGAAGGCAACAACTGTTGGCGCAATTATTAGAAAATGGAAGAAGTTCAAGATGACGGTCAATCTCCCTCGGTCTGGGGCTCCATGCAAGATCTCACCTCGTGGGGCATCAATGATCATGAGGAAGGTGAGGGATCAGCCCAGAACTACATGGCAGGACCTGGTCAATGACCTGAAGAGAGCTGGGACCACAGTCGCAAAGAAAACCGTTAGTAACACACTACGCCGTCATGGATTAAAATCCTGTAGCGCACGCAAGGTCCCCCTGCTCAAGCCAGCGCATGTCCAGGCCCGTCTGAAGTTTGCCAATGACCATCTGGATGATCCAGAGGAGGAATGGGAGAAGGTCATGTGGTCTGATGAGACAAAAATAGAGCTTTTTGGTCTAAACTCCACTCGCCGTGTGTGGAGGAAGAAGAAGGATGAGTACAACCCCAAGAACACCATCCCAACCGTGAAGCATGGAGGTGGAAACATCATTCTTTGGGGATGCTTTTCTGCAAAGGGGACAGGAAGACTGCACCGTATTGAGGGGAGGATGGATGGGGCCATGTATCGGAAGATCTTGGCCAACAACCACACCTGAAACCTGAAACACACAGCCAGGGCAACTAAGGAGTGGCTCCGTAAGAAGCATCTCAAGGTCCTGGAGTGGCCTAGCCAGTCTCCAGACCTGAACCCAATAGAAAATCTTTGGAGGGAGCTGAAAGTCCGTATTGCCCAGCGACAGCCCCGAAACCTGAAGGATCTGGAGAAGATCTGTATGGAGGAGTGGGCCAAAATCCCTGCTGCAGTGTGTGCAAACCTGGTCAAGAACTACAGGAAACGTCTGATCTCTGTAATTGCAAACAAAGGTTTCTGTACCAAATATTAAGTTCTGTTTTTCTGATGTACCAAATACTTATGTCATGCAAAAAAATGCAAATTAATTACTTAAAAATCATACAATGTGATTTTCTGGATTTTTGTTTTAGATTCCGTCACTCACAGTTGAAGAGTACCTATGATAAAAATTACAGACTTCTACATGCTTTGTAAGTGGGAAAACCTGCAAAATCGGCAGTGTATCAAATACTTGTTCTCCCCACTATATATATATATATATATATATATATATATATATATATATATAAAAATTAAAAAAACAGGCCATAGAATTCCAGAATTGACCAATCAGAATTGATTATTCAACAAAACTGAAAAAAAATAGCAATAAACTATTAACTGCTTGAGGTAGGTTGAACGAAATAAAATGAATAACAGGAAAAACATGTGGTGACCTTTGTCTTCATTCTCTTGAATAAGTAACTTACTGATTATGTTAGCTGTGAGAAAAATAATTAAACTCTGCACGTTGTCACTTTAGTAATATGTCAGTTCTCAGAATCAGACCATGTACCTGTATATCATCTGAAAAAAAAAATAATAATAATAATAATTTCACATAGATGGTACACATCATATAGTAGAAAATGTCTAAGGAAAGACAAGGAGCTAAATATGACTGTTATTTTCAGAAGAACAATTATGTTATTAATCTCCCTTGGGGAAGATTCAAATTTACATGACAGCTCAGGGTCTGACTGCAAAATCTGCCAGTGTTTTTAATAACAGACGTGAAGGCATTAATGGCAGAACTGTTCCTTTTTTTTATTGCCTGAGGTAATTTCCGTGTTTACTTAAAATCACTGAAATCACTATTACAAGTGAAGGGATAGCAACATTGAAGGGATAGCAGCTGGATTTGTTTTGGTTGAAGGTATTTTTTACATGAACAGAAAATTACAAACATGTATGAGGAATTGTGTTAGGTATGAATGCCTTTTAAAATGATGTTTTATGACAGTGGGAGAGATTATAAGGAGGTGGAGACATTCCGGTGTGTTTCTTTTTATCAGTCAGCATAATCTTTTATATTTCTCTTGATAAGTGCAGATATCAGTATATGAGAATATGGCAACATGATTCATATGGAGTAATTTTTTTGTTGTTGATCTTATCACCACTGTCTCTGCTTATGACTGCTAATGTAGGGCACATCTGAAAATGGAAAATATAGATGAATGAGCAAGACAAAAAGGACCATGTACTGTCAGTTTATGGAATATAAAAATATAATATAATAATATTACAATATTATTGAAATTCTTTCTGTGTTCTCTTCTGTTTTTACCTGATGCTGTTGGACACCAAACACCGGCACAATGAACATGACTTTAAATGATAAATAACAAAAAATAAATAAATAAATAGGCCAGTTATACACAATACTTGTGTAGTTTTGAAGGACATCATAGACCTGCAGTGCAAACTGAGTACAGCACAGTGAAATCCTCAGTACATAGTGTCAGCAGCATTGCATAAAGCCAGGCATATAGCACAACACACACTAAATAATAATTATAATAATTCTAGGTGGCCACATAATGCAGAAATGCTGGGGTGTATTCTTCAATTAGGAGATATGAAGAGGAGGGTAGTTTTTTATTCTCTGCTAGCCTCAGACGTAGTTCATTGTATCATTCTCCTTCAAGATTTTTGTTCAAACAATCATTGTCCTCATACCAAAATTGTTAAATCAAATGTATCTTAAGCCTTAAGCTACAGCCACATACTGTCATTTTCATTTTTCTGTGGTTGAATGAAAAACAGTTAGGAACTTAGGAAGCTTTAGAGGTATATCAACTTAGAGGTATATGAACTATGTACAGAGCCAGGCTAACTGTTTTCCATTGCTTCCAGTCATGATACTAATCTTGGCTAACTGTGTCCCGATTCCAGCTCTGTACTTCATACATAGATATGACTGATATCAATTTCTCGTCTGACACTTGGAAAGAAAACAAGCAAGAATGTTTCCAAAAACATTGAACTGTTTCTTAAATGTATTCCCATTCACTGCTCTAAAGAATAGATTAAAATGACACAGTTGTGCACTTCATAAGTAGGACTATGCAAAAGCACAACAGCAATGGCAACCACCAAAAACAACAATTTACCACCAGCTGAATAATGAAACATCTGTGCTGTAAGAGTGGTGAAAAACATTAATAACAGTGTTCAGAATCAGATAGTAAAAAAAATTATACATCCACACACAGACAAAAATGTACGAGCACATACATGCAGTCTCATTGTAGGAGCTCGGGGCACAGCAGCAGATGAGATAACACTAAGTCAAAGAGACAGCTCCTTCTTCCTGTGAGTCACAATAAATGTACTAATATCTGCACTCTCATTCTTGCTGTCTCTTTCTCTAACATTCCCTTCTCTTTCTCTGCCTCACCATGTTTTTGAGAGAAAATAGACTGATATTTACTGTCTTACTCTCATTCTATCCTTCCACCTGCTCTCTTTCTTCTTTAATCTATTGCTTTATTTCTGTCACAAATATGTTATAAAGGAAAACAACCTTTAAGAGTTGTGATAATCACACATGTATGTTTTTATATTTTGTTATACTGTATTATTAATTGATACACTACCATATCTCGCTATTAATAAAGGGAAATGTTGTGATCGCATGCAAATCTTGCCGTCTTAGTCATATTAAAACAATACTATCTGATTATCATTCACAGAAATCATCAGCAGAATTTTGTGTAAAGCAAAACATATTGTCGCTGTCCGAGGTCAACAGACATCTGACACTGATGTGCATGCATCAGTCTGAGAGATGACAGAGCTTGTCTTCTATTCTTAAATCAAAACTCAAAATGTTTTTTATCCAAAGCTCTCCTCCTTCCATCTATCCTACATACATGATGGAACAAAACATCTTTTCATTGGTCAAAAAGATTCTAAATGGTTAACCCTACCTACCTACCTACAGTTAACCCTAACTGTAAGCCAAACAGAATATGTATTCCATATATAGAAAATCTGTCTGATTACGTGTTTTTATGAGTTGTGATGTGGTATCTTGCCTCTGGCGGTGGAAACGTGACGCTTCCACTGGATTTCAGAGCAGAATAGAAAGTGTCAGATTTTTGATCTGGGAGAGGCTGAAAATGAAATGCACTTTTTGTTCTATTGTCCATCATATCACGACATTAGATAACTGCTGTTTTCATAAAATATCTGCAGAACATCTCTGTTTGTTTCGTCTGATGAATGCAGACTAAATTACCTGTTTACAGACACTATGCTCTGTTTGTGTTAAATGCCTACCAACAGCTTAGCAGGAACAGTCTGCGCCTCACCTGTGTCTTATGGCTGTAATGTCTAAGGAGCAGGATTGTGTTTATCTTTTTGTATTATATTTGATATGTAGGGTGTATTATATTTGTTCTTTTACTCTGATGTTTGTTGCTCTCGTTTGTTTGCGGCTGGGCACTTTTGTCTGCATGGCACAAAAAAAATAATTACCTGATCACATGAGGAAGTAATGACATGAGATTACATATCTTATATATACATATTTACTATTTTATTATAGATTGCAGGTATCGGTACTGTTTGTGTTCCGCTTGCATTGTAATTTTGTCTAAAAAGACAGGAAGAGAGGAATTGTATATCTCCACAGCAAAAAATGGAGAACAAAAAAAATCTTATAGTAAAAAATCTAATATAAATCGTCCTCCGCTAAAGCACTGCCATATTTCATGTATGGAAGTAAATTATTAAAGGACAAGGCAATGTACCTCGATTTAAGAGGGTGGAAACAATGATGTGGGAACGAAATACCTCCTTTGGGGATCAATAAAGGCTCATCTTATCTTATGTGCAGCTCATACTGCATGCAGTTAATGTTCAGTTCAGTTTCCATGGTAGTGGCATAGCTCTTCAGCTCTTCTCATGGTTGTTCAGTCCACCACTTTGGTTTAGACTGAAAACATTATTGGATGGTCTAAACATTTATATATTTTTATTATTTATGTATCAACTTCGCTAGTTAATTTAGCACCAGTAATGGTGAACATCATATTTTGTTTAAAACAATGGACATTGTACCCGTGACATCACCCAAAGGTATGTGAAGATCCGTTGTGAAGTTCTAATTGGCAGGTGGTTGCCGTTAAAGGTGGCTTGTTTGTGACTCTAAGTGGCCACGTTCTTAATTATGCATAACTGCTTATTTGAACATATGAGTTCCATAAAAATTCACCTTCAGTACAATTGGTATGGACCTGGAAATTACACTGAACAAAAATATAAATGCAACACTTTTGTTTTTGCTCCCATTTTTCATTAGCTGAACTCAAAGATCTAAAACATTTTCTATATACACAAAATAACCATTTCTCTCAAATATTGTTCACAAATCTGTGTAAATCTGTGATAGTGAGCACTTCTCCTTTGTCGAGATAATCCATCCCACCTCACAGGTGTGGCATATCAAGATGCTGATTAGACAGCATGAATATTGCACAGGTGTGCCTTAGGCTGGCCACAATAAAAGGCCACTCTAAAATGTTCAGTTTTATCACACAGCACAATGCCACAGATGTCAGGACTGATGGCAGACAGCGTGTGTGGCGTCGTGTGGGTGAGCGGTTTTCTGATGTCAATGTTGTGGATCGAGTGGCCCATGGTGGCGGTGGGGTTATGGTATGGGCAGGCATATGTTATGGATGACGAACACAGGTGCATTTTATTGATGGCATTGTGAATGCACAGAGATACTGTGACGAGATCCTGAGGCCCATTGTTGTGCCATTCATCCACGACCATCACCTCATGTTGCAGCATGATAATGCACGGCCCCATGTTGCAAGGATCTGTACACGATTCCTGGAAGCTGAAAACATCCCAGTTCATGCATGGCCAGCATACTCACCGGACATGTCACCCACTGAGCATGTTTGGGATGCTCTGGATCGGCGTATACGACAGCGTGTTCCAGTTCCTGCCAATATCCAGCAACTTCGCACAGCCATTGAAGAGGAGTGGACCAACATTCCACAGGCCACAATCAACAACCTGATCAACTCTATGCGAAGGAGATGTGTTGCACTGCGTGAGGCAAATGGTGGTCACACCAGATACTGACTGGTTTTCTGACCCCCCCAGACCCCCCCAATAAAACAAAACTGCACATTTCAGAGTGGCCTTTTATTGTGGCCTGCCTGAGGCACACCTGTGCAATATTCATGCTGTCTAATCAGCATCTTGATATGCCACACCTGTGAGGTGGGATGGATTATCTCGGCAAAGGAGAAGTGCTCACTATCACAGATTTGTGAACAATATTTGAGAGAAATGGTTATTTTGTGTATATAGAAAATGTTTTAGATCTTTGAGTTCAGCTAATGAAAAATGGGAGCAAAAACAAAAGTGTTGCATTTATATTTTTGTTCAGTGTAGCTATAGAGTTAATGTCTACATTATGCAGCAACCTGTTCCTTTTAAGCATAATAATAATAATAATACTGCACGTCATATGATGCCTCATCATGGTTGCCTCAGGTTTGTACGCTCTGTGTATGGGCTAAGCACACACAAGCCAGCCTGTATACAAGGCAGTCCATACACATTTGTCTCTCTCACATACATATTCACACACACTCAGTATACTGACATTGAATTTACTGATTGAAACATGCAACACATATTTTGCGCCTGTATTTTGCAGGGAGAAAGAGAGAGATGAAGACCTCTTGATTAGTATTCAAATGCTAATGTCACACACATTCACATTTGGTATTCACAGGCTCATTTTTAACTGTGCATAATCCTCGACGTTCGCTAACATTTACTGAATCATTTGAGCTGTGCGTGATTGTTCACAGCTGGAAACCCAATGAGAGGACCTTCAGGGTCCTGCAGAAACAAACAGGTTCTTGTAAACTTCACATGCTTCATTTTCCTGGATGATGTTCTCTTATTGACAATGTGTAACATGTTATCAATAGCATGAATAATTCTCAGGATTACCACAGTGTTTGAGATTGTCAATATCAGGAAAACAAATATAGCAATCAGAGTTTCCCATTGCATGCAGGACACTAATGATGCTGAGTCTGAACGGTTGAGTTTATCCCTTCATTTGTTACACGACTCAATTGAGATCGTCAGTGTGTGTCAACATGGCTTTAGTTGTAGACTCGCTTGTGCTGCAGATGGCTGCTAAACCGTACTACACTGTGTCTTGTTTTGTTTGACTGTCACAACCCATTGTAACACAGTGGCGGGTTGCTGTCACAATAAAAAAAATAAACCCATATTTTTCTGTCATACTGTGAAAATGAGTGTGTTGTATGAAGGCATAAACAGAGCCTGTAGGTAGATGTCAATGCTTTAGCAACACAAAGCATACCTGCAGCTCAGAAAAGGCTTCGTGTAGGACTTCATTTGCTTTACCTTCACAAAACCAAACAACTGAATAAACCATCTGTACATTGGATTCCAGAGATATATTTTGAGTGGAGACTGGGAAGCTACCTACAATTCAGGCCATGCAAAACAGATTTTTGGTACTTTCATGGCCAGGCTTCCCAGTCACACCTACAGTGTACAAGATTGGGATCAGAAAGAATACCTAATCATGCACTGTAGGTGGATGTGTTCGAGGTTGTGACAGTCATGGACGGTCACATTTGTTACTTTCAGTCCCTTTTAAACAGGACTCTCCCTAACCTTCTTCACTCCGAAATCATCAAGTACGGCAGTTTGGATGTTGTAGGGACTCCTCAAGCCTCATTTCTTTTTAATGTTTTGATGTGCTGTTGGAGTCAGTTGATGTAGTGTAAAAAAAGTCCATATAGAAGTTCACTTATGGAGGAAGATAGGGTGGATGGATGGGCCAAACACAAGACTTTGACCCAGGAAAGCTCTCTTCGTGTCAGGCGTGAAACCAAAAGTCAACACTGACTTCTTTTTAACATACATTACTTTAGTTGTTACTCCTAAACTTACCCAAACTGAATGTTGCGTATTATGGTTTCTAACTTGGCCACTGGGTCCTGTACACGAAGCTAGAAGGGTATTACATACTGTAATATTTTGTTGATAGTAAGTCCCACCAAGTCATTCACTTTATGGCAAAATGAACTGAGTTTGTAGTCCATGCACAAACCTGTAGCAGTTAGACACCTGATACAACTAAATTGTAATGTTAACAAGAGTGGAAAATATTTTTTGTATCTGTCTTGTGATTCTGAACCAGTTTTCACAAACTGTACTGAAAATACAACATCCTTGACGAAGGGAAGGACCACAATAACCACAGTAGTAGTACCGTAGTTCAGGTTAACGCAGGCAGCAATTCAGAGGTCTGGAACCAGGCTAGTGCAGAATATTAAGCACAGTGAAGACAGAAGGAAACAAATGAAAAGCTGCATGTGATGAAGTAAAGCATGCTTGGGATAGCTTTGTTTATGTCCTGCTTGATTTATTTACGTCTTGATCATTACCGCTCAAAGCAGACGCATGAATGTTTTCTAACCACAGCTTTGAGTAGAGTAAGGTTAGATCAATGCAGACTGAGAGTATAATAACCCTTATCAGGCTCATAATGCTCCCTGATCTAAACTGCATTGATACTCATAGATGATAAAGATATATCTGATGAAAGCTTCTTCCAAATGTCCTTAAAATAACAGTGAACCTGAAACTACGCCTGGAAAGAGAAGTCAAACCAACCACAGCACAACAGTGACTCAAGTGTTTACAACTAGTGACATTAGTGTGTCACAGTGCATGACACTGTTATATACAGAATGTTACCACAAACAAACAGGCTAATAGTAGAAACGCTACAGCAGCCAGTCTTTCTTATTCCTCGGAAATAAACTTGTGTTTCTGTAGCAAAGCCCCTACATCACTCTTTGCTTTTTAACATGATTGACGCTGATGTGTGGCTTAAACAGAGACCATTATTTATTAAAATGATTATAGTAAATCGCACCGCTCTGACTTCAAAGACAGATGACATTTTCATTCCATGTTTCCTGATGGATCATTGCTGGACCATTCTGTCTGTATGAGGACAATAAACTATTAACAAATCATTTATGGATGTTATAAAAACTGCTCTTATTAAGGGCTCTGAGGGCCTTGAAGCATCTTGACACTGTACAAGACGTCCTTTGTTTATTATGTTCAATACAGCAAGGACTCATTATCCTACTGTTAGGGACTAACTGGCAGCAAAGTAACAAAGCCAAGCAGCCACATCTGTATGATGATTCCCAAGAAAAACTATTACTAACTCCACGTGTTGATTTCAGAATCAGAATCAGATTCACTTTTATTTGCCAGGTATGTGAACACACACGAGGAATTTGACTCCGGTTACACTTTGCTCTCTTGGTACAACATCAAACATACATAGACACAGGCACAGTTAAAAAACCAAACAGAGGACTTGACAGGTAAACATAGACATAAACAAGAACAAAGACAAAAGCTATGTACATGTAAAAAGGTAAATATATACATAAATGTCTATGTGTATAGACAAGGAAAATGTCTTCTTTTGGTGCAGTGGTGCATAGTGCGAGGATGAAATAATAAATATAAATATACAGTGTGCACAGTATGACAGTATGAGTGTAGTGATGATATTTACATAGATAATTTGTAATTTACAGATATTATACAGCTGATGTTACTGACGAAACCCTCGCTGCCTCAGTCTGACGAGCGCACCGGCTCGCTTCCCCCGGTGTCTCCGGCGTCCTCGGCGGAGTCCATAGAGAGCTGCTGCTCCTCCAGCAAGTAGCTCTGGAAAACTTTCCGGGTGGATGAAAACCGATGAAAAAACTTTACTGGTGGTTATTCCAATGTTTGAGTTCTAACTAAAGTGAACTCCTGATCTGTATTAGCAATGCACATACCATGTGTGTCATTTAGTAACCATGGTAATACAAACGTACATACGTCACCATGAGTTCAGGATATTATTCTTGATGTGTTGAGGTGTGTTGTGCTTTCTGTCCTTACTCGTATTTTAGTGATTCGTTAAAAAGTGGGTGAAACTCAGCAGTCACACAGCGTCTGTCTCCCATGTCTTTATCATCGATGACATTCAGCTGCAGTGTTGAATAATAATGCTAAAATCAGACTTTTTTTGTGAGTTCTATGAGACCAGACAGCAGTGGTGGACTCAGGCAGTTTGAGGGACAAGGGCCAAAAAAGGACACCATCTATACTGCGGGGCCCAGTGTGCAGAAAGTCATGAAACAGTTACGAACCCTACATAAAAGTGAAATAGTTTTCTTATGGAAGTATAACTAATAAATAGTTATTAGTTCCCCGTGGGTTTTATTACATAGACATGTGATGATGTCAATAAGAACCAGCAGTATACTGAGGAGCTTAGTCAGGATTAGTGTTTGCACCGTAGAGGACACTATATCAGGTTTTTATCTTCCACAGGGGCAGGCAGGGGTTAAACTGGACGGCAACGATCTGGAATGACGTTCCAGCACCTTCCCTGTGCCTGACGTTACTTCATTTGACAACTCCTTATGCTACTGTATGCTACAATATATAATATAGTGATTATAGGGATGATTAACATGAACTTACTGGCTGGTTTTATTACAATAGTGAGGCAGCTAGTTTCAAATGGCTGTTGCTCAATGTTTTAACTGTCGTTGTTTCCAGTATGTGTGTATCTTGGCCCTGTAGACATTTTCAAATCATTTCATTATTTATCCCCTAAAGCCCCGGATGTAAGACTAATAAAAACAGATAAAAACAGCAAATCCCCGCCGGATTTCAGTGTCTCCCCATCTGCCAAGTCCCACTTTAACCCTTGTATAGGGACACTAAGAGGGCTGCATTTCAAACATGGGGGCACCAGGCTCCACCAGTGACAGAGAGAATGAATGAACACGTGATGAAGCACTGTAGTGCTTCATCATATCAGCATCATTTACCAGAATAAGATCTTTGGTCCATGTTGTGTCATTGTTCACAGCTCTCCATTCATTTGTTATCAGTGTGAAAAGAACAAAAAGGCAACAGTCTATTTTTATATATCAGACAAAATAACCCAAGCTGCTTTGGGCGACCTGAGGTTTTAGAATTGACTTGAAGCTGGTCAACACTCTTTCTTCATGATAGTTAAAGTCTTTCTTTTACAGCTCTTCCTCACTAAATAAATGACTTGACTACTGACTGTGAAATCAAAGTACCATCTGGTCTGACCATCATTCACACACGATCAATAATCATCACTATAAAGAAGATCATCTGGGCTCCATACCAGTGTGTGACAACGTCTATTTAAGGTCAGATCATTTAGTTTTTCTTTCCGTCTCTAAGGTCAGACCTACATCAGCTAAAAGGGTTTCCTCTTCATGAAGCTTCCTGAAAAATGATTCAAAGCCAGTGTGTTTCTATGTCAGAGCTGTTAATGAAGGATCCTGTGGCAGACTCAATAAGAAGCTGCCGTTGCTTCATTTAGCCAAGATTTAAATAGATTTTGGCCTATGAGTTGGCTGCTCTGGGTTCTGGAATACTTCCTGCTGCAGCACAATTTGACTTTGCTCTGATTGCAGTTTACTTCTGTACACTGACGCTTGCTGACTCCTTACAGTTTATTTATTCTACTTTATAAACCAGACCTCTATCGTCAAAAGTCTAATCCTACAAGAAATGCATCTTTAAACAATGAATCTGATAGTCAGGTCAAGTCGGTTTTGTTTATTTAATAAAATAAAATAAAATATAAAAAAAACCCAGAAAAACAGTCTCAGTCTCATGGACATCATGTCTGGCTTTTCTTGAAAGTCCTTTGGAGGTTGATGCTTCAGCGATGGCTCGATTTTGTGGTTTAAGAGGCCAAGGGTGGCATTTTGCAGTGGTGATAGAATGGCATCGATACCAACAGATCTTTCTTTCTTTATACATTAAACTGTCCAAAATCCAGAGAGGAAAACATTTAGACTGCATGCCATTAGACTCATTTTCAGAACATCTAAGTTTTGCACACTATGTCACAGTCAAAATCTTTGTGTCTGTGGTAACTGGCAAGCCAATACAATCGACCAATTGTCTATTGCAGATATGTTGTTATTAGCGCATACTGTATGTTCAACGAAGACATTACAGTGCAGAAATACCAAAGGAATGATGTAAATGATGAAGGTCACCATGAAATAGTTTGCAAGCCAGAGGAGCAAAGACACGTTTTCTATTTCAAATGTTAAGTATCATGCTCAGTTCATAGTCACAGTTACTTAGTAAATAAATGTAATGAACTTTATTAAAACTGTGTTTACATTGAAAAATATGAGTAATGCATTGTAACAGAAGTATAACCTACATTAATTATTAATTATTATTAATCAGTTTTTGGCCACATTGTTGATACCCTGAACTTTTTGGCAAACAATTGCTTATTTACACATTCAGCAGTTACAGGACATTATAATTTATTTATAGACAAAATGATGCCTAACTGTTGAAGGTTAGGTCTGATATTCACTCACACTCAGACTGTTTTTTTTTTTTTGTCTCCAACAACTCCCAAAGGAGTTGAATCTGTCTCTTTAGCTGCCAAACACTCTGTGTCTGTCAGCTGTTTTTAGAGTTTTTTGCTGGAAACCACCAAAAAAGACACTATGAGAGTGAATCAAACCGTAAAGTTGCAGGAAATAAAACCAAAACAGTGAGCTGAAAGATACTAAGGTTTCATGAAGCTGAAGGAAGCCGTACATTTTGGTGATAATTCTCAGTAGTTTCATGACTACAATCAACCACTTTCACATTACACGTTATTTTATCCACTGTATTATAAAGGAGATTTGTGCAGCTTTAAGCCTTCATATATCAATATCAGTTCTGACCTCATAAATTCAGTATTGGCTAGACTCTGGTAGATTCTAAGGGCCTAATGGGACAACAATCCTGTTTATTCATCTGTCTTTTAATATTTCAGCAAGCCTTCAACTTGTCCTTGCCAGCAAATAGTTTTACAGTTTTCTCCGCTTGTAATATGAAGAAGTGTTTTTTCAGTGTTTGCCTCCCACCAGCAACACATGCTGATATCTGACTTTGAGTTCCAGCTATCTTACATTTCTCTGAACACTGATGCATAGTATGACCTTACGGCCTTCACCTGTTCTATCTATAGTAAAAGTTCTTATTCATGTGATGGTACCAGTATTTGGTGCACCCACTCCAGTTTGATTCAGTCCAGCTGAGACAGAGATGGAGGAGGGCCTTTCCACATATACGAGATGAGGGTTATAAAACTAATGCTGCGGCTCGGCATCAGGAACATGTCCTCACTGTTTTGTTCATTCAATAAATGGGGCTTTTTACAAAATGGCCACAGACAGGTCATTTGGTAGAGAAAATAGACTGGTCTGAGCATGGCTGTGCACACACAGGACACATTATGGTGCTGTGTTTAGGACCCTCGGCTGTCTCTATTAGAGCATATTTTTCTGCATGAGAGGATGCAAAGAAACATACAGCTGCTTCAGAATGTACACGGGAGAGCAGAGCATCCTCGCCACACTTATTTCCTCCTCCTCATGTTGCTTTCTTCTTTTCCCTATCGTTCACATCTCTTCTCCCTCACTCCCTTCTCCTCTCATCTCCACCCTTTATCTCCCGTTACTGGTCTCCCTCATTTGTCATCGTTGCTCTCGCTCTCTCTTTTTCTTTACTCCTCTCTCTAAGGAACCAGATGTGTTCCTTGTATGATTTATTCAGATGCGGAGATTGGGGCTGAGAGAGCGTGCTGCAGGCAGAATGCACTCTGCTTGAGTTCAAATGGTTGAGTATACTTCCTACTCTCATTGCTGATGCAAATGAGTTGAACTCATTTATCTGAATCAGGCTTTTTACTCTTCTTTTGGCTGAAAAAATTGCATCATCTGTGTGGACATGACATTTTTTTATTTTTTTTTTTTATTTGCATTGGCCGGCTTATGTTTAAAAAGTAGAAAATAGCAATAAGCTGTTGAAATTTAGAAAAACTGCAAGTGAAGATGAGCTGAAATATCTTGCCGAGAGTCAATTGGGGCTATTAACTAAAGATAAATCAAACAATGACAAATAGTGCACAATGTTTATTTTACACAGTATCACAGTCAGACTAGAGCCACTATCTTTATACATTTATGTATGGAAACATCCTGCTGCTGTTAATGGACCCTGAGTTAAATATTTTACAAGTAATGGCAAGTCTGGAGTCTCAAAGATGTAACAAATACTTTAAGAGACCCAAATGATTTAGTTCGTGATGCACAGGTTTTATGAGTGCTTTAGATTGCCCTTATACTTGTACAGTTCGTACTCTTACACGTGAAATAGAAAAGGAAAGATGACCATAAATATGTCTTGGCCAGACTCTGGTAGAAAAAGGTTAAAGGGCCCTTGAGACTTCAGCTTTCAGCCTACATTAGACGTCTGTCTTTGATTTGTTTTGCCAGTAGATGCATTTAGGTTAACTGTGCTTCTGTTCAAACACATGAAGGTAAATTGGACCATTTGAACAACTGTGGTTATGCAGTTGTGCCTCTCAGAGAAGACTCTGTTCTTGCAGCAACTCACTTCAACGGCATTCAAGAGATTTGTGGAGAAACAGTAAAAAGCCAACTGAATGAAACACAGTCATTGTGTTACATACAGACTTGTGATTTTTTTGTGAGACAACCTGTTGCAACTCTATCAAAAAGTAAATACAGCAGCATATCTGAAGTTAAGGCAAAACATAAAAAACATACAAAACCCTGTTTTGCCCGATAACTGACATTAAATGCTGTATAAATAAAGGTTTTGCCATGAAATATGACTGTGTTTTTAATGTCATATTTACTTTTACTGTCATGGTTTGGCAGTTTCACTGTAAAATGTACAGGCATTTTATACAGTTCATATTGTAAAAAACACGTTTGGGTTAGACTTTGAGTCATATTGAACCTGAATCTGAAGGTTTGTCCTTGTCACCTTGTGTGAGATGTTGAGGAGGCACATTAAAACCAGTGTCAAGAATAATTTTCCCTTTATGTTAGCTTAGTCCTCCAATGTAAAAATACTTTTTCAGGCCTTTCAGGCCCTCCAGTTCAATGTAAGGACTGTGATGTGATCGATCCCTAACCTTGCTGTTAGCCTAAAATTAACACACTGATGAATCAATTTGTTATTCCACATAAATAAGGAATAAATATAAAACTACATAAATTACATAAATATCAAGAAAAACAGCGTTAAAAAGGTCAATAGCTAGCTAGCTTTACAGTGTAACCACTACATTAGTCTGACTGGTGGAATTTGTGGAATTTAATGTGGTTAAACTACATTCAAATCACATATTTAAACTCATTAAACTGCTAATTTATTAATTATATCCATTTCCAAATACATATTAATGATGGTAATCTGATTGACAAATACACCATTGATTGAACAAACCGGTAAGTAAGTACCACTAAGAACAAGTTTTCAGAGAGGAAATGTCTTATGTAACAGCTGTACAATAATGCAATGTTGTCTTGAAGCCCAGATCTCAGGTGGTGTTATCTGAATGGCGCAGCAGTTCCTCTCTGCGATGGAGCAACAGGGCGAGGGCAGCAAAGCAGAGTGTGTAAACAGTGGAACTTGTACGATGACATTAAGTGCAAAAAAAAAAAAAAAAAAAAAAAGTGGCCTGCTGGTGTAAATCCAAGCATGGTTCCCTTTTTTCCTGTTATCTGACTCCAGTTTCTGGCTTCTGTCATCAGACAAGACCAACCCTATTTTAGGCTTCAGAGCCCCCGTGTCGCTTCCCACAGGCTGTTAGAGCACATATGGCACTACAGAAACACTGCTGAGGGTGAGATTATCAATTCATTGCTTTGTTGTTCAGGCTTCCCTTCGGGGGACACACGGCTTCCTCTCTTCTCTGTTCAGGTATACGTTTAAAAAACGAAGTCGATCATGGAATACACGGCTGGTTTAGGGTTAATAATTCACTGCTTTGTTAAACCGTCTCCTTCAGGAGTGCACTGCTACATCTGAAAAAGCCTGAAATGTATTCATTTAATGGGTGACTGTCAAATACTCAACAGGACGCCTGTAGACTCCCCTTGGCAATCAGCTGAGCTGCTGAGTGGCACACAGACATAATTGTTAAACAGTTAACAGCAGGTGTGCTGGTGGCTTTATCAACTGGGTGCTTTCCATTATGAAGGAAACATGAGAGAGGCTCAATTATAGAATCATTGAACCTCTGGGAAGATTCTCACAATGTGACTCATCCTGTGTGCACAGAGGAGCTGGCTCACAAATATCACTGGAGGGAAGAGCTGAGAGTCGAGAGCTAAGATTGTTAGAGCAGCATTAGGTACAGGAAATTGCACACAAAGTGGCAGCAAGACAACTATTTCCCCCCATGTTAGCCAAATATCATACATCCTGTTATTGATTACAGCTAAAATGTTCAGTTTGGCTTATTTATAGTTTTTGCTGGATGAAGAGGGTTCAATTATGTACTGGAGGGGTAATCTGGAGATATCCTGGTGGGGCTCTGATGTATCCGGGTGAAGGCTGAGCTGATGGAGGGAAGTACTCTCAAACACACAGACAGTGACTCAGTTGCAGTTCATACCAAGTCAACAGGAGGAAAATCAATTCAAATCCTACCTTGACTGAGAGAGGTTAGAAAGACTCTTCGCTCATGAGAGCCGTGCATGCATGACCCTGCAAACTGCTACTACCCACCTGACCCCAAAAAACTGAATAAATGTACTTTGTGAAGGTTTGGTTTATTTTATTTGCCAATATGATCAAGTGAGATAAGATAAGATAGACCTGATGACTCCACATCGGGGAACACAAGGTTGATAATAAATTACTCATATGTAAGAAATATATAGAAACAAGTCAAGCTGAAGAAAATCATGTTGGTGTTAAAGAGTCAGCTGTTGGAATGAAGGACCTGTGGTAGTGTCTTTCTTACATGGTGGCAGTAGCAGTCTGTTGTTGACATCCTCTGCAGAAGAGGTCGAAGTCTTCACAGATGATGACAGTGTAATCTTAAAAACAGATATCTGTGGACGGATGCAGAATCTTTAGACAAGGGAAGAAGCAAAGATTTTTGGAAGCAGTCTGTATACTTTTAGTAGTTTTATGTTTTAGTATATATATGTTTGAGTGGGTGTACAGGTAGACAGTCAATGTGGAAAACAAAACAGGTGGAACGCATTGGTGGAAAGTGAATCTCAGAACCTATGATGATTTATCTTTTTATTAGTTTTTTTATGTTATTTGCTTTAATTTGCAAAGATCTGTTTATAGATATTAACAGAAATCATTCTTGCGTATAAAGTTGCTAATCATATTGTAGAGGAAGTCTGGGCCTGGGTATCGGTTAACTGTTTTCTGGATATCCACTAGCTACACCAGAAGCCCAATATTGGCCCTTGCTTATCATCATCTTTTATTATTTCCACAAATGAAAAACATGAACAAACAAATAAATAAGTAAATAACAGGATCACTCATTCTTAGTTTAAACTTAAACACCAAATTTTAAGCCCTGATTCTCAAAAAGTACAGACAACATATTTAATGTTCAAACTTTATTGATTTTTCTACATAATACACAGCTTGATGCCTACAACATATTTCAAGTTGGACAGGAGTAACAAAAGACTGTAAAAATTGTGTAATGCTCTGAGGACACCTGTTTGGAACACTCTGCACCTGAACAGGTTCATTGATAACAGGTAATAATAATAATGATCAGGTATCAAACAGGCATCTTCAAAAGGCTCAGTGGCTCACAAACGGATGAAGTGAGGTTCCGCACTTTGTCCAAGTCAAACAATTTAAGAACAACCTTTCTTAACACACAATTGCAAATAATTCATGGGTTTCACCATCTACAATCTGAATATAATCCAGAGAAATCTCTGCTCATAGGGAAAAGGCTGAAAAGGAACATTGGATGTCCGTGACCTTTGAATCATCAAGCAGTACTTCATGGGCACAGGACACAGTTTGTCCCAGAAAATGCAAGTTAAGATTCCACCATGCATACACAAAAAAACAGATTCACAACATCCAGAAGTGCCGCCGACTTTCCGTTGACTTTCTCTGTAGTAAATCAAAGCTGTCACATGACTGAATGGGGTCATGAAGAAGAGTTTGCTGCAGACGCCTTTAGTACAACAATGCGCGATTGACCTGTGCATAGGAGTTTCTGTGTCAGACACGACATCAGTAATGTAAAGTACTCCAGGATGAGATGTAAAACAGTAAAAATGTCCCTTTGAGGAAACATTGACTTTGACATGAAAAGAAAAGGCGGCATGCATTTGTGTCTTCATACAAGAAAACTCCATCAAGGACAAGGTTCACTGTGATACCCTGTTCGACTGTTTGGGTTATCAAGAGAGCCACGGTTATCATAGAGACAGCACTCTGCTTTTTTCCTCTCTTTTCATAGCCTTCCTCTACAAGCCTGGACAGCAACAATATCCTTCACACATGAACTGTATCTTTTATCTTGCAGTGGGACTGCGCCACTAGGTGTAAGGGGGGGGGGGGGGCATAATCACAGATGATTGTGTAGTTAAACCTAAAAACCTCAGACAGATGTTAAAAGGAAATGAGGTTAAGAGCAGGTGCATCTCCGGCATAATCAAGTAGGCAAGCTTTCCCGCAGACGCATCACCGGAGGCGAGATTGTAAAAATCCCCGCTTCCATCCCCTCTCCTCAGGGGCACTTTGCGCTCTTTCAAAAAGAATCAGCAACAGAGAAAGAGAAAAAAAGCAGGGAGCTGAGGGATGGATAGATGGTACACAGTGTGAGGTTATTAATTCGGAGCTTTGTTGAAGCTGGTTCCCTCAGGACCACCTGGCTGCTTTTCAAAATGCCTCAACCGAGGTACAGTCAGATATATTAAGTTGTTGAAGGACTAATGCAAAACAGCTCTGAGGATAGGCCCTCAGAAGTGTGCTTATTCACAAACCTGCTCAGGATTAAAGGGTCAAGTGCAGCTATGCCGTTAGGGGTTATCAAATGGGCAACCTCCATTATACAGATAGCATCGGGAGGGCCTGATCATCAATTCATCACAGTGTTGGAAAAGTTTCCCATGGGCGTACATGTTTTCCTCTTACAAGATACAATCCAACGATGGTAGAGAGGGCACAATCTCCCGCGGGAGTTATCGGTTGCATTTTCAAAAAAGAAAAACTAAAGCCAGGTAAACACAATCCTGCTGTCTAACCTCAGGCTCAGTGTACTTACATGTGAATGGAGGTGTGCGATAATGCATTTACATGTATCAGACAGAACATCTTTGTATTTCATTGCACATACATCCAAAGGAGGCCTGGAGGCCTGCTGTCTGCACCAGGATACAGGATACTGTTGTGGTGTTACTGTAAATACATACTGAAACACACTGTATGGAAACAAAGTGTGATTTAACACTAGAACTGCCGACATTCAAACACCTAGAACTGCAGAAGGGGTCATTTTTACCCACTGCTGCAACAGTGTCAATCATAAAAGCATGATTTTTCTTGAACCGATTATTTTTTTAAAATCTATTTTTATTAAATAATAACAAAGACAAATTACAGTTTATGTGGTTTATTAATTTCACAGCTGGTTTTACAATGGTTAAAATGAGACGTGTTCACAATGAAGAATGATTCCACAGCTCTCATTGGTGTATGCAGTATGTAGTCAATGATCACTGTGATCACGTCTTGCCCTTTGGGACTGGGAGCATGATTTATGCATAACGGTTCATTAGCTGAGTGTTATGAAATCTCTTATATGGCTAACTGATCTTTTGGCCCTTTAAAGGCAGCAGAAACAACACTGACATAAAAACTGTTGATATAGCAAACTTGTTATCAGTCGCTTATTTACACACCCAGCAGTGCAGAGCAACATTAGCTTTCATTTGGAGTTGTGTTTGTGTCCACCTGATGAATAGAAGTCTAATATTCATTCCTTTTAGGCCTGTTTTTGGTGTCCACCAACTCCTGAGGGAAATCTCTGTGTATTTAGCTGCTAAATGCTCCACTATGTTCATCAGTTAGTCTCTAATTGTGTCTGTCTGCTGTTTGGTGCTGAGCAGGTTGTGTACAGTCGGATTCCGAAGCTCTTTCACTGAAAACAGCTGCCTGCTTCGAGTGGAAATGACACTATGAGAGCAGTGAGAGTGAACCTAGACGGTTAAGTCGTCACAGGGTGGTACAAATAAAGCAGCAGGAGGACTCAAATGAAGACAGTCGAAGCAGATGCGACAGTTCAATGATTTAATGTCCAGCTGAGTGATAAGCAGATAAGCTAACAGGCAGGTAGGTAGATGGGTAACAGGGTCCAGGTTCACATGACAGAAGATTGACAGCAAAAACGAACCACAAAGGATCTGGGCTGGTTCATGCACTGATTGGCTGAGATGCAGGTGAGGAGGTGGGTGAAAAAGACCAGGTGATCACAAACTATTATACTGATGTGGCCGGAGCACGGCTTACTCCCCCTCACAGTGGGGCGCTGTGTCCCCCTGTGGCACTGATTATCATTATGGGCGGGGAGCGCACCTCTATGTACAGGAGCCTGGGTACCCCTGGCGCGCTCTCTCTTCCTGTTCCGCTCGTCCGTGGTGGTGGCTGTGGTCTGGAGTGGCGTGGTGAAGCTGTGTGGCGTGCCGGCATCAGAGCGTCTCCAGCGTGTCGCCAGACTAACGCACGCCCTCTCCTTCAGCGCAGTGTGGCGTGCCGGCATCAGAGCGTCTTCGGCGTGTCGCCAGAGCGACGCACGCCCTCTCCTTCGGCGCACGGGTAAGGGGCATTTGCGCACACTGCTGCTTTCTCTCCAACTCACATGTGGACTGTTTGGTGATGTGGCTGTTTCTGCTGCAGTGTGGCGGACTGCTGGGGTCACGGGGCTAAGTTGCCCTGCTGGGGGCCCTTCGGCGTTGCTGTGCGGTCTCCACGTGGTAAGTTGGCGTTGTCCGCCCCTCGTTTCAGCCTGTTGTGCCGCTCCCGACTGATTGTATTGTCCTGCTCTGTTGTCTTAGACCATCTCCTCTCGGCGCTCCGTAATGTCCTGCTGGTGAGGCCCAGAAACTATTAAAGCCACCACCTCCTGGACCCACTGCTGTTTTTGGCTCACTGGGACTATTCTGACTCCTCAGCTCTTCTGATCAGGCGTGAGCTATGATGGAGTGATATATTAAGGCTCCTCACAGAGCTGGTGTCAGGGCCTATTGTTGCTTTAAGGATTTTGTTCAGTTTATTAATTATCCTTAAAGATTTATTTTGTATTCATTTGTTTAGGTTGTTTAACGAACACTATTTACTTTTTGTTGTTGTTTAATGAACATTATTTACCTTTGTGTGATGGCTTGTTTCTTGTTTTTTTCTCTTAATTACTTAAAGTATATTGTGTGGTGTGTGTGTGTGTTTGTGCGTTCGTGTGTGTGAGAGTGTTAGGTGGGATCAACGGCCGTATTAACTGGGGGGCCACTTTTATAATTTGTTTTCTTTTCTTTGTGGACAGGTGCTGAGGGCCAGGCGGCGACCCAATCCCTGGTGGTGGTCTTTTTCTTCACGAGCTCCTTGTCTGTGTGTGTTTGCAGTGTCACGGGTGTTTTTGGTTAGTTATTCCTCCCCCTTGATTTGATTTTGGGCCGCCGTAGCGAGCCTCTACAGCCTTGTTCATCCCGTTCTACGGCCCCAGTTTAAGTAATTATGAGCCAGCATTGATGTGATTATTTTATGTGATTGCAAAATAAACAATGTTTTATACTTTTTTAAATACGTCTCTGCCCGTGGTATACGAACCGGCGTAGACCTGTGTAATATAGTAAAGGCATTTAACAATTTCATATAAACTGTCTCCTGGGGCGAAACTCCCCAGGTGGCGTTGTCGGTACACCTTTTCCACCCTCCACTTGCCACACTTACACTATTTGTTCTGGATATAAAGGGTTCTAGCTGGAGCCACAAACCACCAGGACACAATTGCCACAGTTTCTGTTACTTTATTTCAAAAAAGGGTGTGAGTGGGTGTGAGTGTGCCATCGTTCTGACAGAGAAAAACAAATTACAACAAATCAAATCTATTCAAATCAGGTTAAATGTGTAAATTAAAATACTATATAATATATCAAATAAATGTTAAGCATAATGTAATATTCAACTACATAAATCAAAATCATGCATCATAATGTCAACAGTTAAGCATGATTAACAAGTAATGAAAAGAAATCAAAAAGTTGAGTGTTGAACACTGGACCCTTCTTGGACACCTTTTTGGCTACGTAAGCAGAAGGGAAGGGACTGCTGGCATTGTGAAAATGGTGACTGAGGAAGGTGCTGCCACAGCTGAATTGAGACAACACTTTCCTGCTGTAGTAAATGGAAAACACACTTTGCTTCGGAAGTTTTCTCACTGAGTGAAACGACCCAGACATATTTATGTAGCCGCCATGATAAGAGCTGTTTGAATCCTCTAAATGTTAAGGCTTCAATGCCTCCCTTCTTATCTCCTTTAGCATAGGATACACGGGACCATCCTTTATGAAAGGAAAGGAGATAATGCCTTCCCACAAATTCCTAAAACATTAAAAGTGTTGATGTGATATAAAGACTTTGATCATGAAGTCTGTAGTTTATCAGTACAGACTGCAGTCTGTTAACAGATGCCCATGTCCTCTATGAAACCTGCTCTGTGTCTTCACTGTGCTTCGTTCTTATAAACTCAGATGAACTGTTCATGTCTCGTTCCTCTTCATCTCCTTCAGTTCTCTGCTGGAGTTGCGTTCACAGACAGAAGTGTTCACGCCTGCTGTAGTGAAAAACTTTCTCAATGTTGTAAAATGTTAAAAACTAGCTTTAAGTTATCCTGTTCATTCAAATAAATATACAAAACCTAAAAACCACATTTCAGTGTGACCTTCTCAAACCTTCTCTAACTGTGAGGGACATCTCTGCAGATCATCATGGAAGTTAATGTTTCCTATTTAGCATCAATCGTTTCCCATACCTTGTGAATATGTTTAGAATTGAGTGGACTGGAGGGTGAGCGGCATTTATAAATCCTGCATGAAACAACATGACCTAATAACAAGAATGCACCAGGAGAAGTATCTCAGATGTGTGTTTTGTAGTCCATCTTCTGAACTTTCTAGTTTTACAAAGTTACAAAGTCACTTTTCCTTGACCTCGTTTTCCATCAAGGTCAAGGAAAGGTGTTTAGGAGAGGACATAGGAGGTGATTTTTTTATTTATTTATTTTTTTTACCATGCGACTCTACCCCATGTGTCTGGCTCTGCTCTCTACTCACCTGACCATCATCAGCAACCAGCCCTGCCTACAAGCACTGTGGACAAACTGCCAGTCCTCTCTGGATCATAGTTCTACCCACACTTAGTCTGTGCTGGTCGGGTGTATGAAGCTCAGCTGTCTGCCCATCTCACCATCCACCAAACCAGTCAGCAAGCCAGCTCTCATGCCTGGTGTTCCCTCTGCCAGGCCTCCACCACGATTTCTTCTATCTCTCCCCAGCCAGCCACATCTTGATCTCAAACTTAATGACCTGTTTTCACCTCACCTGCCTGTCCTGTGTATGCATCCGGGTTCAGCCTTGCTAAACCATGACAGCCACAGGAGACATGGAAGTAATAGTCAATCTATCAAAATAAAGGCCAAGAGGATAGAATGGACATTCTATATAAATAACATAAAGCACAGAATCTATACCAGAGACGGATAGATGAGTCGATCATACAACCTACTGTTACCCTGGTACAGATCATGTGCTTTATACCGTAGCTTGAACTGAATTGAATGAACTGGCTGAACATGCACAGACCCGAGGAGGGACAGGGGGGCAGACAGGTAAACACAGAGCTGAAACTCATGACATAAATCTGAGGCGAGCTGCAGATTCAGGTGACAATTCTCAGTAGGTTCATCACTCTGTGGAACCGCTTTCACATTGTTTTCACATTATCATTCGATACCTCAATGATGGCCTCCTTAACAATACCATCAGGGAGTGTCTGATGACCCAGCGATTAAAATGCATATCACATTGCATGTCATACCACCTCCTTTTCTGCGCAGATAAAGGAAAACAAACAAACAGTCTGGCACCTTGAATTGAAGCCAGTTCAACCAGGAGAGACTTCAGAGTTAACAATCATCTAACTGCTACATGCTACAAGACCCCACTGGGATATCATTATATTTCAAGGGGGTAGTGAGACTAGACTAGACTCTGGTGGTGGTGGTGATGGATGAAGAGGATGCTGAGATCTGGATGATGACAAGAGGAGCTGGTTTCCGATAAGCTCAGACAGTGATGCAAGTGGGGAGAAAATGAAAATCAGGTGGAGGACGGCCACGATGACTCACACTGAAATGACAGCTGACAGCACAGGAAGGAGAACAGAGTTAAAGTTTGACAGCAAAGAAGTGACTGGCCAATCAAGGTCTGTTTACCTAAAAGAGAAAATAAGCCTAATCAGCTGATAGAAGAAAACAAGAGGAGAGAGAGGAATGAGTGACACGTGGATAGTCTTTCATTTCAGTACACCGTGGTCTATATTTAATAAATTATGACTCTTTTACTTTAAGCATCCTTCATTGATTACAGAATTGTATTTTTCAAAAGAGCATTGATCCTACTTTTTTTTTTTTCTTTCTTTTTTTGGCATATTCTTACTGCAAGGATTTATGTTCATTTTCCACCAAACTGCAGGTGTTAATGCTTCTGGGAGGTAAATATAATACAGTGTGGATTAGATATGCAGTCAATGATTTGTTCCAATACAGGAAGTAGTGTGATATGCTTACACTGCAGCATTAACTTTTTCAATATTACAGTCTTTCCATAAATTAAATGAAGTGCTTTTAGTTGCATAAACATGACAATAAAAACACTTTAATTGCCAAGAGGGGATATTGTAGGAAAACAAATAATTCACAGTGAACATTTTGCTGAATTAAGATGTTTACAGTTTGATTATTGTTATACTGGCAATGGACATTATGTTTATTCTAGATGATTTGTTGTCGCTGTATTATGCATGACATTTATATGAGAAGACATACTACTACTTATCATGAAGCCACTGGACTGTGGAAAAATCCTAAAAAAACACTTAAATTCAAGCAAAAGATTTAGCGTGAACACACACATTTACCCACAGTGTAACACGCATGGAACATATGCCAGTGTACATACAGTATGTTCAGCTAAACGGGGATTCCAAGAAGGGAGGACTGCGCAAAACATCTCTACATGTTTCCCTCCTTGTAGAGTTTGTTGGTGCACCATGGGGTGTGTCATAAATAAACATCATAATTCAACAAAACGACACAGATTCCAGTGTCTAAAGATCAGTTTCTGATATGAGTCAACACACCCGGTTGGTTTTGGTCGTTTCAAAAGGCTACATCCTTAACAAACCCGGCTGTGTTCACTCCTGAGATGACCATCCACGGTTATTAAAGATATGATTCATTTTCATTCAGTTCAATTTTATTTATTTAGTGCCAAATCATAACAGAAGTTATGTCATGACACTTTCCATATACAGCCAATCTATACCTCTTCTACTCTTTGTGATATTATTTACAGAGACTCAACAGTTCCCACCATGGGCAAATGCTTGGTGATGGCGGCAAGCAGATAGAAGATACATTTTGGTCTCAGTGTTGAAATATAAATCAGAAAATTAGTGTTGATTCAAGACCTGCATCACCCTTTCTGGGTTCATTTCACAACAAAGACCGGCCCACTGCATATTATCAGACTTACAGTATGGTGGCTGAAATGAACGGAGCTCAACATTCATTTAGCCAAATACAGAAACTAAACCGGAATACATCAGGATGAAGGCTCACAGGTTACATTGTTTCCTTTTTGGCTGTTTTTATGACTGCCTGTTTGCACGGGGTGTTTTATTTTGAAAATCGAGATTCTCTGTGCTTTTTCTGTGTCTAACTTCCTGTCAACTCAAGCTGCTTGTGCAGATTGACACAGGCTGCTCAAAAATAGAGCAGTTATGTATTCTCTGCAGAGTTGAGCATAGACCCGCTTCTGGGAAGTTTTTGAAATCGACCACAGGGTTTGAAACATTGAACGGCCCCGATGCACACACAGAACACATCGTATGCCCGGTGGAATTTGGCCATGAGTTTCCCTCCGTCTGGCCTTCAACACGTTCTCCCAGACCAGCCTAACTGACAACATCAGTCCTCCATGGTCTTCCCTCCACATTTACAACCAGTCATCTACATCAAATCTCAACTGAACCCATTAAGAAGAAATGTTGTTGTGGCATGGTCCTCGCTTAGTGTACAAGCAGAAAATCCTCACAGTTGAGGAGCTGAAACAAGGTTCAGTGTTGCTTTAAAAACAACAAATACTCAATGATGAAAATAATTATCAATTTTCTATTGTCTAATCGATTCATTTTGTTAAGCTCTACAAATGAATAAATGAACAAGGATAGTGTGGTGTGTATTATATTTGCTTTAAATGTAAGTTTACATTACTGTGGGCCCACCTCATATGAGTGAATGCTCCAAAAAGTTTGAGAAGTCTTCCAAAGTTTAATACTTTGTATCACCAAAAGCCAAATCCTTTTTCAGAGTTCCACCTTCAGGACAATTTCTTTGATCAACAGGACGACCTGGTGCTGCTACATCATATCACTTCAGTTACTTTACATGTTAATGACAAAAATCTGTAGCTCGTCCAAATTAATGATTTTTCTTTGGTAATCCCTGTGGCTCTAACAGTTAAGACTACAACCGTGGTTTGGGTTCTTGTTCACATGGTGAAGACAGTTATGATTAAAATAATAATAATAATAAGTAAATGAAACTGAATGGTTGAAAGATATATTTTTAAACTAAACAATTATTTGCCTCTTATTGAACACATTGCTCTGTGGGTTAAAGTTTTAATTATTTGAAAGGTTTCAAGTGAACATGTGAGGTTGGCCCTGATTTTAACAACAGAAAACGTCCAACTTGATGAATCCACTTGTGAAGATTATGCTTTATCTTCGTGGTATTCCAATCTGGATATAAATAAAGCTTTTTTCCATTCCCCAGCAAGGAAGGCCTCCACTTCCTCCTCTTATATAAGAGTGGGTGTTGGGTCTGTCTGCTTGACCATGAATAGGCCTTTTGTGTTCACCAGTCAGCCTGTGGCATTGATTTAATGCTGGAGGCCGGAATAGAGACTAAAAACGAATCAATTATATTTTCTTAATTGTGATTTATTGAATGGATTAGCTGACAGCCATAACATATGCCAATGTTGAAATCACAATTTCTTCTTTTGAAGTTATCTCTTCTTGCAACAAAAGGCACGTTTTTGTGTTGTTGCCAAGCCAGAGCACACTTGGGTTTCATTTAGTATATTTATTTTGTGTAACACAGTAGAATGGAAAGGGGGGAAAGAAACAAGTGTCTATATTCGTCTTCCTGCACAAAGTCCAAACCTCTTCCCATCAGGCTTGCGCACTAATGGAAGCATTTCCAGTTTGACCTTAAGCTTGTTAGGCACTGATCTGATAACCTTCAGGAGGAATTCCATGTGAGGGCTCAACAGATAAGGGTGTTTTTGATTTTTTTTTTTTTTCACTAAAGTTGCTGATAATAATCTCCAATTGAGCATATTCATACTGAAGTGTTTTGTTTTTCAATAACTGTGGTGCTTTATCTGGGTGGACAAGCAGTAGCACTTATATATCACAGGACATTCAAACTCTGCACTTAAATGCAACTCATATAGTGAGCACAGCTCCTCCATCATCTAGGTTTACACTGTTATTGTGGACTAACTCAGTTCATTAAAGACCCAATCTCTTAAACTCTGTGAAAATAAAAGCTCACTGCGTATTAGAGCAGCGGCCAGGGATGAATGTGGAATTTTGGGATTTAATAGGATGAGTAAGGGAAGTACGGGTTGTACAGCGAGTTATTGTAAATAAACCTAGATGGATGATGTAGGACCCTGGAGGGGTCTTGAATCCAGTGAATATTTAGCAAAGCCATATAATGAGATCTGTATAAAAATCTGCATCCATTCACAAAGACACTCGACCATGAGAATGGTGCACAGTTGATGTAACCGCAACTCTTTTGTGGTGCTTTACAGCACAACATAACTTTGTTCAACAATACTCACTATTGTTATTATTCCTTTATGCATACATGTCTATAATTTAATTTAAAATTGTATTTCTTTTTTCTGATTTCAACAGACACCATCGCTAAAGAGTCCACGACCTTCATAAATGAAACATCCCAAGCTGCATAGAAGAGTTCATAGTGTCTGTGTGTGTTCCAGACATGGCTGTAACAATAGCGAGACAGCCGGCTGTAATTGTACTGAACAGCAGAGATTCTAACAAAAAACTGAATATAATAGATAAGGTGAAAAAAGGATAAAAAATAATAATAATAATAATAAAATAAGGAGCAAAATCAGATATTGTCTCTTTTATTCCACGCGTTCTTCTTCATGTCACCAAGTTAACCACAATGCAAGTCATCCACCCACATTCAGAGATTTGGGTGTGTTATGCCAATAGCGGCTAACAGAGATGCTAACAGAGACAGATATTTGACATTTTCAAACTCGCAGTCTTCAGCCCCCCTCGATGCTGACACAAGTGACCACTTGTGGTCATTTGAGGACATTTATCAGATTCACATAGCTCCCTCAATACACTGAGGGTTTAAACAATGTTTCACATAGGCAGTAGTACTCCCCGACACCTGGAAACACACCTTGATGTGTAAAATCTGTAGAGTTCCCCCTCCTCACATGCCCTGTCATTCTGGTGTGAACTGCAGCTTTGTGCTTTTTAACAAGTTAATTGATGTTTAACTGTATAATTATGTATTAGTCTTAAAATGCAAAGTATTCATCATGAAAATGTGTCAGGACAGTGGCTCTATCATGGCTCTACATCAACATTTTAGTTCATAGATGTCATCTATCCTGTGAATTTAGTCTTACATTGAGTGAATTAATTAGGGCTAATTAGCTGGCCAGCTAACCCTCCCAATGACTGACCTTGCTTGTTAATTTGTATATTATATCTTTGTTCATACTTTCAGATTGCTGATAGCCTCCGCAATTTGACAACACAGTGGCCAGGTCTGGCTAGTGCGTACCATAGACAGTATAAAATACAGACGTAGTCTCTGTGATGTCACCCACCATGAGGCTCAGTGTGGTGGCTCTGGCTGCCACCATTTTGGCAGTCCTGCCTCTGCTAGCCCCTTCAAAAATGGTAAAACAGGTGGAGCAGTTGCCCAAATAAGCCAGCTGTGATGGTCCCCACCTGTCAAAGTAGCAACAGTCTTAATTCTTCATAACTTTAAACAGATGAGTTCTATAAAAATTCACCCTCAGCACAGTTGTCATGAACGGGGAAATTAGCTATAGAGACCAAAACTGTTGAAGTTGGACCTTTTAACATGGGGACTTATGGAGACTGGCTTGTTTTCTATAGCCTCGTGGCTGTTCAAGGAACTGCGATTCTTGGCACTTCTGCGTTGGCTTCATTTGACAGCCACAGAGGTTGTTTTTGTGTGAGTGTTGGTGTGTACCCAGTACATCCCTGTGCTGTTTGAGTCTTTGAATCAGGTCTCTCTGAATTGACAAGACTGAATGATGACATCTCCATGCATAGCACTGCGGGATGGCTCTGAGCACACGACATCAAAGACCAATGAGGAATCTTTTCCATGACACTCATCTGGAGACTGAACCATCTGAAGGCAGTCTTATTCCTGCCTCCAGTACAGAATGGAAGACCTGTCAGTGTTATCTGACTTTATTAGGTGAATGACTGTCTCCTTAAAGAGACTGCATCTTAAAGTCTCAATTATTTTTCATGAATTAAATGTGGTAAGAATTAATAATGTGCAATAATATACTTTCTCACAGGAAATGAAGATTGATCTATTACATGTATTACTTCTATTGAGAAATGATGTTTCTGTTTTACTAAACTGTTTTCATAATTGCATTGTGATAAAAACCTACCTGGTTTATGTTCAGAGACAGCCTCTGTCAAAACAGTACATTTAAGTAACATGGTGGATGCGGGGGCGTCCAGACTCCTGCAACAAAGGAACTTTAGTTACAGTGATTTTGGTAAATGTTAATACGTGCCAGGTTTGTTAATTAACATTTCCTCATTGTGTTAATAGAAAACGTAATTTGGTTATGTTTCCCTCATAACGTCTTTGCTGTTGCAAATTACTTGCTTAAGTTCACCCTATTGTGCGTGTTGCCACCCGCGTGCCTGCGCTTGCTGCCTTGTTAGCCAAACTCATAAAGGCTGTCTTGGGGCATTGGCTCCTAGTGTCACAGCTTCACACCTCAGAGGAGCACTAATGATTCCTCTGATTCAATTTAATGGCCATCCTCAGCCACAGTGCATGATCAGTGACAATATGTAAGAGTGGAAGAGCAGGGGACATCTATTCAAAAGAGGGCAAAGGGACGGGAAGAAGAGGAGAAAGAGAGGAAGGAAGATGGAGAGAATGAGGAAGCTGAGCGTGAACAGGGTGAAGGGGAGAATTATGTCGACAGCAAAGGACTTTTATTCAATAGAGGGCATGGCAAGTGAGAGAGAGCAGAAGGAGAAGACAGATTGTGTGGAGGTGTGGGACGACACATATAAACCCATAAATCAATCCGATCCTACAAGAAAAAGAAATATAAGTTAGGTGGATTCAGTCCAGTGTAATAAAACAGAAAGATTTGAAATGAATTAAATGTTGTTAGAAATGTATGGAGCCCTGCCTGAAAATATTATGAGTATAAATGTTGAAGGAATAGTTAATTACGTACTTTCTTACCTAAGTTAGATGAGGAGCTGGACAGTTAAATGTGTGCAGCTAACCTTGAACTCTGGATCAGCACAACTCTCCCTTCAAATCCACAAATTGTCTTGATTACACTTTGTTGTTTTTTTTTCTATGGATTATAAAACAAGATATATAACAAGTTTAATTAGTGAGCTTCAGGCTCTGTTTACACCTGCTATTAATCCAGGGCCGGTGCCAAAATGAAGTGGCAAAGGAGACTGTTAGAAAGAGCTGCTTAAGGCTCACAGAGACGGTATTAAACATGGATGTAGTATCCATGACGTCACCCACAGGTTTCTGAAGAGTCTTTATGAAGCTCAGTGTGGTGGCTCTGGCTGTCACCATCTTGGCAATCCTGTCTCTGCTGTGACAAGTGCAATTAGAAGGCGTAGAAGATGCATTGAGATCCGATGACTCACTCCACATTTGTAGGTGGTCCAGGTTGCATGTAACAACATTCTTTAAACAGTAGGTACATGAATGCATCCTGGGCTGCTTAAACACACCAAACACTCTGTCTGATTTGGTTCACTGTACAATTTATGTGTGTTGGCTCTCTCATCTGCTGAGGAAAGCAGATATTTGTGAACACACCATCTGTTTCAACTGATTTCACCAGTGAACTAAACCCTAACACTAACCTTAACCGCCTAGTTTGTAGCGTACTTCAGACCCTAACATCTCATCCACATGTCTGCCTTTGTACCTCGGATATCCTTGAGTTCAAATGTTGGTCGCAGCAGGTTGGCTACTACTGTTGATCCGCCGGCTAAAAGCACAAGCAACAACTTTGCAAACTGAAATGATGTAAGTGTGATCTGATCTGAAGTGGTCAATTGAGATGCAAGTGGAGACGCATGTTAATACTAGGTGTAAACAGGGCCTTGGATGTGCTGGTAGGTGGATTTTGTTACTTGGCTAACCAGATCCTGGCAGGAGCTTCTGCGTAGACACGAGTGATATCTCCTCATCTGAGGAAATGTAGGGTGTAGTCTTCTTTTTCAGCCTCTGTGTCCACCGATCCTTTCTGTGTGTTTTTGTCTCTTCGAGAGTGACAGATTAACACCACCTGTTTTACCCTGTGAGAGCACAGTATTTTAAAAGTTGAAATGATGGATCATTTTTCCAAGGTTAAGTGAAACGTGGACATATGCAGGGCACCAGACCGGTGACCTCCACTCCACAAACGCTCTATAAACCCAGACACGAGCTGTCACACAGCACAACGGCTTCAAGGTAAATATACCGGCTCCGGTTGTGTCCTCTTGTTTCATTCATCAACAGTGTGTCATGTTACATGTAAGCTGAGAAATAAATCTCCACCTCTGGAAGTCGCTCATCCTGATAGACTGATGACCTTTTTTTTTTTTTTTTGTTCCTGTGAGACAGATACGGCAGAAGGCGACAGCAGGCTTCATATTGAGCCCAGGCTGTGTCCTTTCACTTCAGTCAGCCACACTTTCCACGAGAGCTGAGCAATAGTCCTGCTGCCGTCCTGAAAGCCAACCGGGTGAATATGTTTTTCCCTTTTCATTTAATAGATGAGGCAGGCAGGTTCAGAAGCAGAGAGAGAGCAGAGGTAGCACCGCTGTAAGCCCTCGTAGAGCTCTTGTACTCCATTCAACGGCACATGCTGCATGCACCCACAGGAGTTAAGAAATAGCCTGCTGATCCACGCCCTCAGGATACTGACAGAATATACTTTATTTTTTTTCCTTTACAACACTAAAGAGGAAAAAAAGGATACTGCACAGTGTTCACTAGCATTATTTTAATCACTGTAAAAGCTGTCTGTCTGCCACAACCCACTCCTTTCTCCATCATTCATTATTCACCGTCTACGCACAAGCTACTGAATAAAACAGTCATCTGGAGTTTAAGGTGCTCATCGTTGTTGCAGTCTGTGTTTATTGCATTTACACTATGATTGTCTGGGACCTTCAATTCATGTTTATGAATTTTGACTTCGTATATCGGGCACTCTGTGTCCGTTCTGACAATTTTTTTTTGACTCAATCAGCTGACTTACATTTAGATGTTGTCAGTGGACAAAATCAGTTTGTTGGTGGTGACGTGGTGAGAGCAGTTCATTACAGGGCTGACACATAGAGACAAACAACCATTCACACTCACATTCACACCTACGGGAAACTCAGAGTCACCAATTAACCTGCATGTGTGTACTGTGGGAGGAAACCGGAGAAAGCCCATGCAAACACGAGGAGATGCTAAATGGAATGTACTCATATAGCACCTTTCTACTTTTACGACCACTCAAGGCGCTTTTAGGAGCCAGAGTTTGAACCACCGATCATCTGATTAGTGGACGACTCACTTTACCTCTTAAGCCACAGCTGCCAGAACATGGAACTCCACAGAGAAAGGCCAAACCATTAACCTTCTTCTGTGAGGTGACAGTGCTACTGAACCACTGTGCCGCCCTATAAATGACTCTTTCATGCTAAATGACATGTTTCTGGTCATATCAGCAAATCAGGAAGATTGTAGTTCTCCGCTGAGTGTCTCGGCTTCCTTAAGTTTCGGTCAGGATTGTGGTGAAGATAATAAAAAAGGGGATTCCGGCATCTTCTATTGTGTCTAACTTTAGTGAATCAGAACATACTAGGTATGAAATTTACCTGCATGTGCGCCGGTTAAAGATGCAAACAAACTTTTCTACTGATGTCAGTTTTTAAGCCATGACAAAGCCAATATATGCCATGCTACAGACCTTGTTTTTAGCTAGCCGACTGCTGGATATGCCTCTTGCTATGTCGTAACGCGTATCATAAACTGCCAATTGCTGCGCCACGACCATCTGGTTAAGAGGAGTGAGGAGTCAGCAGTCAGGAGCGGCATAAAACACAGTCAGTCAGTAAAATCACTGCAACCATGAGAGGTCCTCGAGCATACAGTCATAAATGTGCACAAAATATATGAGGCTATCCAGGAGTGTGGGACACACACAGGACACACCATCTCCATGAGAGAAGTCTCAATAGAAAAGAAAGAATAAGCTCTGGGTGATATTGTATGCGTGTACATATGTAGTTGGAAGGTATGTATCATACTGTTGACAAACATGTAGTTTTTCATGTGTTGATAATGAGTTTACCATGTACTGTGAGTGGTTTTGTTGTCTCAGTGGGAGGCACATTATATCACATCATATTGTGACAATATCACTGAATTGGCTAAAAATCCGTTGCGCAAACATTTGCCAAACCAGTCAGTTCATATTTGCCTCAAAGTCTTTTCTCTTGTAAAACCAAATATCACTGTTTAAAACAATTAAAGAGGTGGTTCAGATATTTTGACGTGAGGTTTTAGACGGCAGTCATTGCACTCACAGTTTGGAGAACCAGATAGAAGTTCTGGCGCAGAAGTAAAGCAATAATCTAAGTGTATGCTATAGTGAGCATACTCTCACTGCGTTACCTCACCAGATCTGTGACGTAAACGCTGTGTGCAGCACCAGAGGACAGGATTGAGGCACAATCCAACTTTAATGTGTAAGCTACCCTTTAAATCTCACCTTCAGTCCAGCTTTCTTTTCAAGTTTGAGAAGGATTGGGGAAACACCCACTGAAACTGTTTCTTACTGACATTCAAATAGCAGTGGGTGCTTTCTGCCCTCCAGCCTTAGGGGTTGGCATTGAGTCTCTAGCAGCTTGGCAAAGAATAATCAAATAGTATCATTTGCTTTTACACACTGACAGTATGACGAATGGACAGTGTATGCGTCACGTCACCCACAGGTTTCTGAAGAGCCGTTTGGAAGCTCAAAATACTCGGCCCTGGCCTCCACTATGCTGGCCTCTTCTGACTGCCAGCTAATCTAAAAATCAACAAAGATGTGGCTCATTGGCAGACCTGAGGCAGGCTGAATGATGCCTGGGCGCTCAGACAAGCCATCTGCAATGGCAACTACCTGCAAATCAAAGTAGTCACACTGTTAATTATGTATAACTTTAAGCCTTAATTTAATTTGGTGAGTTAGTTAGTTTGGTGAGTTCTATAAAAATTCACCCTCAGTACAGTTATCATGAACGGGGTAAATAGTTATAGACCAAAACTGTTTTTTTACACCACACTGTAAACATGTTTATTTCTGCTTTGAAGTTGGACATTTTAACATGGAGACTTATGGAGATTGTCGTGTTCTGTAGCCAGCCTCAGGTGGCTGTTTAAAGGACTGCAGTTTTTGGTACCTCCATATTGGCTTCACTTCACAGCCACAGAAATCGCTGCTTGGTTTTACAAGAGTGGACTTCAACGTTGAAGACTAATAGTCCTAGTATAAATAATAAAGAACAACAAAAACCATTTGGTTTAGGAGAAAAGTGGACGAGTGCCAAATAGAATCACAGCTTAGGACACATATTGAAAGTCTCAGTCACTACATTTTTCTTGTATTTTATTCAATACATGCAGGAATCTGCCAGAGGTTGTCTGAATGTTCCTATGGAAGCCCAGTATTCATGTCAGATGATGATGTAATGTATCGCTCTGCCCTGCAGTGAGCCCTCTGACAGGTGACACCATTCTCTAACCCTGACCGAACGAACCTTTAAGCTGCCTTTAAATCCTGCTCTCACCGAGGCAAACAGCAGATACTTGACACTGCTTTATATCCACACTGTATCTGCTCAGACCAAGCTGTGCATTATAAGTACTGTGTATACAGTCCTGACTTTTATTACAATATATGGAAGTTCCATGTTATAACAACAAAATAACCTTTTATTGTTTCTTGCTGAGATGTTATGGTGAGAAACGTTTCTTTTCAAATTTGTTTTATCATGTCAGTGTCTTGTCATAATGAGTAAAGAATGAGAAATCAAAGATTGTTTTGTTTCTCGTAGTTGTGGCAATGATTTGTTGTATCTTATCAATGAATCACTGCTAATTTCCTGAAGTACAAACATCCTTTATGACTCACATGGTGACATTCTTCACACACAGGTTCAAATTAAATTTGCCAGCCTTTTGGGTATATAACGTGTCATCTCTTGCGCTTTTTGTTTGTCACTTCCTACTGCTCATTATGTTCGGGGGGAAAAAACAACCACCACTGTAAGAAACATAATTCTTTCAAATGAGGAAAGTGAAGACATACTTTTGTTCACAGAGTTTTTAGGTGCAGGAATCTACCTCTAATCACCAAACTGGTGGAATAATTGTGGCAGCGATGCAATCATGAATAATCCTGTAATATATTCATCAGTAAAGGTTGGTCATCTTCCATTAATTTGTTTAAGAACGTTTCCTGGAGAGAACTATGTGATTTGGTACTAATTATGGTCAAAACAGACTGAGACAGTGTTCGGCTAGTTCGCTGCCAAACTGACTAATTCCAATTAGTGTAACCTAGAGAGCCTTTCAGTCAGCGCAGAGCGGCTCAACTGAACATGCAAAAATGTAAAACTTGGCTACAGGCAAGCATGAAGTTCAATACATATGAAGAAGTATTGTTATTTAAATTGTCTTCAATAACTGAAACCAGAGATATACATCATTAGGTTGACATCTATGACCTTTTTTTTTTTTTGTAGGTTTCCATTGTAAACCTAAAAATGGCTCCACCAACAAATTGTCTCGGGGTTTATAATCTTTTGGAAGCTATGGAAGATTGTCTTGTGAGGTAGATCCTGACCCAATGGAAAGAGACAAAGACATTGTTGAGAGTTCAAGTGTTTGCTCACATCACATAATCACTATCAGTAAACGGAGGGACTTACTTGGTGGATTGAGCCTGTTTTTCGGCAGGCAGTTCACCAAAGAGTCTGCAGGGAGAACTGACTGCGTTGAACCTAAGTTTCCAAATAAATTTGAATATCTTTTCTCATATGTTGCCAAAGACACTACCTACAACCACATTACTGTTGTTTGTTATAACAATGTGGGTTGCTTGAAATTTCATCACGTTTATCATGTTCATCAGGACTTAACCAGCTCTCGCTGCCCAGATGGAGGATTTTTTCCAAGGGACAATTTGCCAAAGAGTCGGGATTACGGTGACTGTTACACGTATCAATTGGATGATTTTTATTTATTTTTTTTACATGTAGCTATCCTGTTGTTTGTTCTTTTAAAGTACATATTACACCTTCTACTTTTTATTTGCAACAGTTTTAGTGCAATTTGTTGAAAAATTTAAAAAAAGCTACGTATGTGGCCAAATGCCACATATTTTGGTATCAACCTTTGTGACAACCCGTGATTGTACATTTCTGTCTGTTTTTGAGACGATTTTTAAATGAGTAGGGAAAAAAAGCTCATTTGAGTGACAGTTCTCAATGAAATGCAGCAACATGCTAGAATTATACTGGGCTCTAGAGGGTTAATTAGTGTATGGTAAATTACAGACTTGTGTGTGGGTTCATATTAACCCTTCATTAAAATCATTATAGAAAGCAGCTGACTGATTACATAGTTATTTTACAAAGCCAATCAATACTGGATTTACAGAGGTGATGACTCAGAAAATGAGATGTTTTGGTGTTATATCAAAGAAAACATGAATATAAATTCTCAGGTACATATTTCATTTTGTGCTGCCCCTGTTTCAATTTGTTTACCTGATGCAGAAAATTCAGTATCGTGAGTTTCACTGAGAGTTACATCAAACTAAAAACAAAAAACAAGCAATTTGAATTAATTAGTGACAGAAAAGTGTATTTCTGTTCAGAAGACAAGCTCAGCATTGCCTTGCCTTTGTTAGTCACCAGTAGAATTACTGCTGTGAAGATGTAGATGATGCTTCATTTGCACTTGAGCTATCAGAGTACAGGAGATTCCTCGCCTCCTCAGTGTTCTTACCGTGCCTTTATTAGTGTCTGTTTGTTAGCAGGGCCACACATAATCATTTGAGGCTTAGCCATTACTCGATTATTAGCTTGTATGTGAGAATTATATGAACTAAAATGGTGTAGCCAGATTTTTTCTTTCCTCCTCTGTTGCTTCTCTGATGTATTATATACTGTAAGCCTCCAGTGAAACACTGGAGGCAGACCTTTATTCCTAATTCATCTTTTAATTCATCACCGTACCGTTCTGATCTGTACACATTTTAATTTGTTGTTTTCAGAGCAGCAGAGTGCTGAGTATAACATAATTCTGTTGCTGTTCAGATGAAGGGATGGTCAGAGAGTACAGGAAATTCAGGAACAGAAGAATTCTTACTGATTTTTAGCTGGCCTTTATTAGTTTGCACTGACCACGCCACCAGCTTTAATTTGAGACGTCCTTTATGTTTTTTTAAACACTGGCTTTAATGTGAGAATTTACAGTATAGTAAATATATACCTTCATTTTATATCATCCTTGTTTTTAATGCATCTTTTTTCATATCTAAATAATGTCCCGATTTGTTTGTGCTACACATTTTTTATTCTGCATTTGAACATGGGGACTTCACAGCCACTTGAGACTCAGCCATTATTATTATTTTTTTTAAATATTGGCTTCCATATTTCAGAAGACATATCTTCTTTCTTCATTTTCCCTTATTTTATGTATGTTTTGTCATAATTTAGTGGAAGTAATTGTTTTATTTTCCTGTCAACACTTCCTCTATGTGTACCTGTTGACTTTGTTTGATACATATATCACAGCGATCATGATCTTCCCCTAATACTCGCACTGTTCGCTGCCACAACTCCCTTCACCTCTCCAACATCCTCCTTCAGTGCTAACTTTTTAGTTTTGTTAATTTAACCAAATTTCATGTTCTTGCATGTGAATTATTAAAGGGGCTTAGAATTAATTAGTTTTCTTGTAGCTGCTTGGATTCTTTGTGGGCGGCTGGGGAGCTTTTGGGGTTTTCATTTGAGAATTTGCAGTGTGGTGATAATACTATCATGCTAGCATTACCAAATGCAAGTGAAAATGAAATGAAAACTGATTATTCTTCTGCATGGTAATGTTGAACACACGTCTGTACACATGTAAAGAAATTCAACATGAATAGAGTCAGTTCAAACGCATCACTCCAGGTGTTCACGAGTGTCTCACCGTAAGACTCTCACCTTTGTGTTAATCCATCCTGAACTTGACCTGCTTCCTCTCAGATCCAACTAATGTCCCAGCTCACTCCTGTTCACCTCCATTTCTCCCCCATCTTCATCCCGTCTTTCATCTCTCTAACCCTCTTCTGCTCCGCTGTCGTTCTCTGTATTAAGATCAATGCGTTTCGGCTGAGAGGGAATGTCCGCCGGGTTGCGAGCAGCTCCGCTTAACCTCCTGTAGGGCCTCGCTGTAGCCTGCCTCCATCACACACACACACACACACACACACACACACACACACACACTGTGTGTGTGCACAAAGATTTAATCTCACTCTCACACACACACCCACACACACACACACTCACAAACTGAATCACAGAGGCAGGCAGAAAGGTTACATTGATCTTAGTCATGGGTGAGATTGCAAAAGCCTTCATCCCTCATCTCTATCTCTCTCCGCCTCATTTTCTCTCTCTCCCTCTGCATGTCCACACCTCGCTCGCCCGCGCTTTCTGTTCTTTATTTTGGCCTCCTTCTCTTCCTCCTTCCACCCTCCGCCACTCTCCCCCATCCTCCCCTGTTGCCTTCTCCTCTCCCTCTGTCTTTCTTTCATTTTCCTCTCCCTCTATCCCTTCCTCCTTCATCCTCCTCCTCCTCCTCCTCCTCCCTGAGTGCTGGTAATATTCGCTATAAATCATGACCACCATGACACACACCCAAACACACTCTCTGCAAGACAGCACACTCAAACACACACATTCACTGCGACAGACGGCTTGCTTACGTTGTTTGCCATGCATAACTATGCATTGGCTTGTGATGCGTGTGTGTGTGCGAGCGCAGTAAAGATCCGAATGATTTAGCTTCGTAGTCAAATAGCCGCATTATTCATCAACGTGCGTGCACACACACACAAACACACATGGAGATAATCATCACATCTTCTGAGACAACACTGAAGTTCCTCTTATAATAACTTGCCACTATTCAACCAGGCCGTTGAGTTGGAAGCAGACAAATTTCTGTGATGAGATTCTCAGCTGCAGAACGTGATCAGAGTTCAGATTTCTTTTCCCGCTCCTAAAGGATGAAACGCCTTTCTTAAAAAAAAAAAAAAAAAATGTAATTGGAGGCTGGTATTTAGGCACGGCACGCAAGAAGGGCCTTTCAAAGCTAAGCCATGTTGAATGAAGTCGAGGTTAAACTATGATTCATTGAGTTTCATTGATTTTCAGGGCAAGCATGTAATAATACTGATTTGAATAATTTCACCAATTTCTTGTCTTTCTGTGATTTTCTCCTCGCAGAAATGACCTCATTCAGCACTTCCTAGAAATGCAGAGAAGGAAGGAGCATTAAAACATTCTCAGTAGAACAGTTCAGTTTGTGTCTTACTTGCATGGTTTTGCATCATCAGTTTTGATGAAAAATATTCGTCAAACAAGAGAAGTGCTAAAAATAACAACTATTTAGTTTTGTTGACGAGACAGGACGTGGTGATGTGGTGGTGTGATGTGCAGGTCAGACCTGCACCTACCTGATTCGGCATAAGAGCCAATCTCTACTGATAGTAAACAAGAGTAGAGAAAGTTTATCTGAACCACTTTAATTGGAGATAAAACCAAAAATGCGAGCGCACCTTTAATGTCTCACTCTCAGATCACAGCAGATCATTAAGTGCAATGCACGCTGGCAACGTATGACACGTCACAACCCACTACCACCCACAATGTACCCATCATTTTCCCATAAACCCATAAAGTGGTGGTAATTACAAAATAAATGTAATAGTAATCTGTTATATTTACTCATATAAAAGTATGTAATTCAATCAGTTCCTCATCAACATGTCAGTGATTAGGAACGAGTTATTCTAAATATATTTTGCATATTATCTTTTTTGTCAATTTAATATATAAAAAAGTGGAATATAAAATTAATTTGCATCTTTTCACTCTTCATTGTGTCTTCATTTGGTGTATTTCTGGTTAATGTGGGTCAACGAGGCCAGTGGGACAAATTTGAGTGAAACACCATCAAAGGTAGGACTACTCACAAGGAGCTGTCCATACGTCTAAACAGACTCAGTTCATTGGCCGGTATGTGCTCTTATTGTTAGCTTAGTCTCTGATTGGTCAATTCGATGCACAATGTTGACTACCTGTTGTGAGGTTTACACTGCGGTGTTTTTAGGCCTTTTCGGCTCCATTACCGAGTTTAGAACATGTTAGAGGGGAGTAACCTTCCTAACACTGAGGACCTCCTTTCCTATTATAGAAATATTTCAGAAACTTGCCCTAATTTAAATGAAAGACTGTGATCCCACGTCTATAAACTGACCCTATATGTCTGAGTCCGCCCACGGTAAATGACGTTTCCTTATAGATATACCCTAATGCATATCTGAGGAACAGTTGGCTTATATAACAGCGATAATTCAGAAAAAAAAAATATTTCAGCTGGAGCGTTGGATAATTAAATGATGTCAGCGATGGACTCTCCAGCAGAGAAGCCTGTGACAATGATTAACCAGCTGAAGTAGAGGTACTCAGTCATGCCATACATTAAACGGGAACTACATGGACACACTGCAGCCAATCGGATTCTTCTGTGACCCAGAAACGACCTCCACGTCTATATGCAGGATTTTTTCATTCATAGCTTCTCCTTATAGCGTGACCTTAACGTCTGTTTCAATCTCATCATATTACTGCAGCTCTCACAGTCAGAGTTGCCAGAGTGCACCCAGCTGTGCATCAATATGTGACATGACGCCTGCAGTCGGGGGATGAAATCCTCCACAGGGCAACGTTCACACACACTCACACACACTCACACACACACTTTTGTCTTCTAATTTGCGAGGGGCCTTGTGTTGACTACTTTCCCTGAGGCTAACCTTAACCCTCACCTTTCACTGAATGCTGTGTTACATACTGTATGAAGTCATAAGTCAGAAAGCGAGTCAGGTCTTTTTTTGTTTTTTTTTAACAGCCTCCTGTGGCTCAGTTTGGGGAAAATAGCCCGGGGAGAAACAAGGATGCCTGTGATTCCCCTCTCTGCCTGTTATGTTGTTTTGTCATCTGTCAGAGTTTTGTTTAAAAGTATGAATTCACAGCAGACGATGACACAGATTGCTTTTTCTCCTTTTACTTCTAAAAATTCGGAGCAGCAGCATTTCAAAGTTACGAAGTTGTATAGCAGTGGAGTATGTGATGTACTGACTGAGGTTTGGAACACTGGTGAGCTCAAAGGTAGGCAACCTGCAGCTCTGTGGCCCATCTCCAGTGGCTCCCTGTGGCTTCCACAAAAGATTCTATGGAAATGAACAATGGTTATTTCTTGTTTGCTCGCTAGTTAGCATAAAATAGGAATAAAAGTTGACTTTTCAAATTTAGTAGGACAGTTCAGATTGTTTTTTGCTAAGTGGTATGAGTTCCAAAACATAATAAACTTGACTAATATTGTGGATACATCGATATTAAATGTATGTGGGGTTGCAGCATATACAGTAGAATCAGGGTAAGCCAACCATTTAAACACACAAGCCTTTCTCCTGAATACATTGCTGTAGAACTGTGACAATAGCAAAGGACATTTTGGGGGCAACATAATGTTACCTGGATTATGTTTTATATTAGCATATAGAATATTTTCCTGAGCTTTCTGCAGGTTTCATACCATTGTGAACAAAGACAGTTGTTAAAGTGTCCATAAATGTAGTGTGAAATAGTTCAAATGCATAGATGGTATCGAAGTTCATTGTCTCATTAAGCCTCCAAAAAAATCTGAGTGGAAATAAACACTTAGTGCAGTCAGACAGCCCTTTCTGATGGGGAACTGAAGCCGTTATCTATGCTATCTACAAAGCCACCAGACCAGACTCCATATTTAATATTATAGTCGGCGAATTCTGGACTAATATTGACAAACCAGAGTTGGTGATTGTTGGAACAGTAGAAAGAGTAACTAGGATATTTTTACTTTAATTTTATACTTTTAGATGTTTATTATGTATGCCCTAAATTACAGTTAGAAAGCTGTTGTGGGTTGAGCTTTGCAGTGGCTTTAAAGTATCTCTTCTATATTTCGGTCACATAATGACATCTGAGCCGTCTCAAATTCATTTAAAAAAATCCAGCCAGTGGACAATGAGTTAAGTACGTCATGTCAAACTGCCATTCCCAAAGTCAGGATTAAACTTCCATGCTCAAACATTTTCAGTTTTAGGTTTAGGCAGCTCAAAACACCTGGAT